>VZTN01024969.1:108475-119568 GCA_013400515.1 Erpornis zantholeuca
AATCCCTCATTGGATAAAAATTAACTGAAATTTAACCCATTGCATTTTCTTTTTTTCCGGCTAAATTTTTTTTTTTTTTCATTGACAGTAATCTTTCGTTACAGCACAGGAACTTCAATACTAGAATTAATATTTCATAGCAAGGGATGCTAAAAAAAAAGTGAATTAAGTCTTCTCCTTCATAATAAAACAGTTCTTTCCCCTAGTTCCTTTTAAAGGATTTTTAACACAGGGGTTTTCATTACAGGCCAATGAAATAAAATGTAAATGAAATGCAGTGCTTCAGGGTTTTCAGAGCATTTATGAGATCCTGTAGCCACCTCTGCCATGTGTGTTTCTGACAACATTTCTCCTAAGTGTCCTTCATCACTCTTTAGACAAGGTTACTTAATAAGACACCTCCTAATGCTGCTCAGCAGGTTAGAGGATTTATCCTATTGCCTTACATGATTCAGCTCTGAGGTTGTTCTGAGCTTTCATGGCCTGGTAGTAACCTCACTTTTGTTACAGGGCTACAGTTTAGAGTCTCAGAAATATTATTGCACCCCAGATTCTGACCTCATTTAGATTTCTTTCTAAAGACAAGGATGTTTGTGTTCAGATTATGCATAAACCTCAGCAATAACACAAAACATCTTTCCTAAAAAAAAAAAATGTTGGGAAAAGTATTTTCAGTAAATGGAAAATATTATCCTTTTAAAGGGAGTAGTTTCTCAGCCTCCTGCACTGTAAACATCCATTGAAAGGAAAGCAGATATTTTGCAGAGAAATTACTCAAATACTTAATGCCAAGCCTCCCCAATGCCCAAAATCAAAACAGCACAAACATAACCAATAACAAATTCAACTAACACCATTTACAGTGAATAATTAAAGAAATAATACCTCTATAAGTTACTGCAAATAGATTAAATTTCCATTACTGCACGGCACATCAACAACAGTGCCTCTGGAGAGCCCAGGGGAAGGAGGATCCCGAGTGGGAGCGAGAGCAGCACACAGCAAACCCTGCGGGCAGTGGAATGTCACACATGCTCTGTGTGAGCCCTGCACTGCCCTCCCTGGGAGCAGAGCTCAGGAGCTCCAGCTACTCCAGGAGGAAGCCCCAAAATGCAAATTCCACGCAATCATATATTACTAACAGGCACAGGCAACACCACAAATAGATGGCAAGGCACTACATGGGTGTAATATTTATGGATCAAACTTCAAATTCTTTACTAGCTCTAAATCGTTTCTGCCTCAATATATGTAGTCTAGCACGTTCTTTGCTACATCAGGTGGTTCCTTTTCTGATTCTGCATCATTATGAACTCCTACTTCTATATCATGTCAAAGAGCAAATTGAAAAATGCCTTTGTTTTACTGGGAGGTATGTGAAGCATTAAATACTTCACCCACATTTTCTGCATGCATTATGGTATGTATCCACAAGCATATATATTTCTTGGTGAGCTTGCAAAATTATAAAATAAAAAGCATTTCTTTGAAGGGAAATTTGCATTTTCTTTGTAGTAAGCAGAAATACATACGTTCATCCAGTAATATCGTTGGGGAAAAAAAGTAAAACAGTAGTGCCAAATATGCTTAATCTATGTCTAGGGGGAAAGGAAAAGAGGCAGAAAAGTCCAGATTGCTCTGAACAAGGGCATGTTTGATCTGCATGTAAAAGGAGCACTTTACAGCCTTCACACCACGAGTTCACAATGATGGACAGCACGTTTAGACTTTGAGTTGGACCTGAAGGAATTTAGTTAACTAAATGCCTCACAGATGAAAGCCACTTTTCCTACCACATGATCTCCCTCTTTCTTGTGCTGCTGTCAGACATTTCAATGCTTCTGTGCGTCAGAGAGGCAAATTTGCATCCGTGGGACAGGTTGGGAAAAAAGCATTGAAGTTTCCAAATTCAAATAGATAAATAAATAGATAAATAAATAACAGCACCGTGAAATTCACCTACCCAGTTGTGAAATGGTCAGCCTGCTTTTGTAGCCTCCCCAGAAGCTGCTTTGACAAACATTGGAACATTGTTCAGGTATTCTAGGCACCCAAATAGACTCTGTACTCAAAAGTCATTGAGGTTTTCATTGTTGTGCTTCTGAAGCTCTCTGTTCAGACTCTGAACAGGAAGTCTTGAGGAAAAAGACAGGGAAAAATCCAAAGTCCTGGAAAACACCTGACATCAACTTTCTTTGTGCCAATCACGGCTTTTTGGCTAATTTTAATATTTGTCCTTGACTTCAGCTCCAACAGTAGCACCTAGAAAATTACCATAGACCTTGCTGTAGGTGGAGTAGAAACAGCCATTTCCTCAGAAAATTTAGGATCTTAAGAGCCAAAAGAAGCAAAATTAAATGTGATTATGTGTCATGTTCAGGGCTTTGAATGCTTAAGAACTGAGTTCCAGTCCTGTTCTAGCCTTGAACACAAGACAAGCCTACCTTTCCCTGTTTAGAAAACCAGAAAACCTTGTTATCAGCACTTAAGCTTTAAACTCAGTGCTAAATTAAATATTACCAATAATTATAGTATTTTGTAATAAAACTGATGTTATACTTAATTAAAACAGGAAAATCAGCAATTCTTTTTTTGCTAATATTTTTCCAGAAAAATCATAATCTATGCTTGGAACAAGTATTCCAGTATGTGCCTAGCACTACTTTACACTCTTTGTGCAATAGCAAGTTAAGCAGCAGCTCCAGGTTTTCACTGACCAATTCTTCCTAATTTAGCAAAGAAGGAACAAATGTAACTAAGAGAAGCCAAACCTTAAACCTACAGTGTTTTATGCTGGCATCAGTTCCACAAAGCTGCAGAAATAGCTAAGGGCACACAAAATGTTCTGTCCTTGAACTACAGTTGTCACTGTAATGATTCTGGCAGAGGAACAGAATGCAATTGTTGACTCGTTCTAGTACTGCTCTGTTGGCTTCAGGCTCAATAATGTAACATAAAAGTGGTCTCCACACTGCTGCCTATCACAGCACACTGCCCAGAGCTGACCCTCACAGAGTGGTGGTTTTCTAGCTCTTGCTGAGATGTTTTAGTGGCGATTCCAAGAACAAGTGAATTCTCACAGAATTTCACTAATTCTCTATAAATACTGCCAAACACAACAGTATTTCTAAAATTAATTGCCAATGCAACAGTATTTCTAAAATACTCTTAAAACAATGATTTTTTTTTTCACACAGATTACATATGTGGCATTCCAAGTACTGGAAGACTGCATGTGTTTTATTATAATCTCATATGCAGCAGTGAAAAAGTAAAACTATAATATCAAATATATGACATTTGCTACTCATCATCACATCTCTGACCTTTGGTGAAGGCTACAAGGATAAGGTTCTGCAGCAAAGTGAAGGGGACACCAGTCTTCCAGGAAAATAATCCATGAAATGTAAGAGAATTGCACAACAAGGGAGTGTTTCATTGATAGATGTCCCTCTCTGGGATGTGTTTGCAGCCTTCTGGACAGAGATGGCATTGTTTAGATAACTGCACCCAGCAGTTGTCTTCCAAGCCCTCCTCACTCTGACCCTGACCTGCTGCCAACAGTCCAAAAACACATCTCCAGAAACTGCATGTTCAGGGCAATAACTTCAGCATTACTCTTCTCAGCCATAGGGTCAGAGGTCTGTATCTTTTATTTGGGAGCAACCAGCACGTTGCAGAGATAATACTCAGTAAAGCTCTCTTAATTAACAGGTGTAACAGAGAACGAGAGAGATGCCAAACACAACAGAGAGCAGCAGCATCACAGCTGGGCTGAGGCTGCTGGGTTCAGCACTGCCTCTTCCCACAGGGTGGGAGCTCTTCCACACAGGACAAAAAGCCTTTTGCAAGCAATTGTTCATCTTGAGCAGGTCCAAGGATCCTTTCTTACCTTCCCCTCCTGTCTATTTTTTCTCTTATATGAATTCCCTCTTAACAAATTCTCAAATGAATGCATTGAGAAAAAATTCAATTATTTGCATGCCAAATGGAGGAAATAAATTTTTGAAACTATATTAAACTTTTGCATATCACTTTAAAATATTTCTCATATACTCCTTTTTATTCCTGTTTTAAATGTCTCAACAGGGGAAGAGAACCATGACTCAGCAGGCCAAACACATCACAAATAATGGAAAAAACAGGCTCCACATATGTTAACATTTTTATATATGCTATACATGGTTTGTTTAAAAAAAATAAAATTCTTCTTTTTGAGAAGCATCATCTCTCAAATTGTATTACTAAAGTCTAGAAAGCTTTTTTTTTCAAAGGGAATAGTTGAAAAAATGAGTCATCTACCCCACATTAAAAGTGGATAAATAATGTAATTCTTTTACAAGCAGCTAGAGTTGCCAAATTTATAAAACAGAACTAAAAAATTGAGTTTTATTATTGAAAACGCTATCCAACTCAAATATGGAGTAATTTAAAGAGGAAGTTTACACTTTCTTATGTAGAAAATAAGGCAGAAGTTTTGAAGGTCCTTTACATACATTTAACATGTGGTATTCAAAATAACAAATCTATGCATTCTTTTGTGATATAAATTATCACATGTTCTCTCACTGTGCCCAGAAGATTCAATCCTTCTACTTACTCAGGTATGGGATTTTCATTTACGTTTTGACTCCAGAAAATTTCAGTGTAACCTCTTTGGACTTAAGAAGACAGAACCATCAACAGCTAATGCAGACAGAGATGTCTGTGGGATTGGGGACATCAAGCCCCAACAATCAATCAGAAAGAACATCCAAATCCTTTTTCAACCTTTGAAAGTCTTAGATTTCGACTTGCACTCAGTTTAATTGATCCTTCTGTCTGGCCCTGTACCTGGAGGGAGCAATGCCAGAGGAACTACTACTGCAGCAGCCAAGCAACAATATTCTGCATGCTTACAGTAAAATATAACATTCTTAGTGTTTCTTCTGGTCCAGTTGTGTGGACATCAAAGTCTAATTGCAAAACCATCCCAGCTGAGGTGATTTTTTTCATTGACTCCAGAGGCCTTTAACTCAAACCCTAATCTATTAATTCAAACCACACACATGACCCCTGCCCTCCAGGAAATTGAACTCATAAGATAATGTCAAAAAACCCCAAACAAACCAAACCCCCAAAAAAACCCAAAACCAAAACAAAACATAAACAAAGAAACAACCAACCAATAAAATACAACAAACAAAAGACCCCAATCCAATCCAACTCTGAAATACTGATTCCAGTGCTTGAATTTGGCACTGGGGCTGTTGCTCCCAGTCAAAGTTCACTTTCAGCACAAGCTATGATGTAATATAGTCTACTGCCCCAAGATTTTTGTTGCAGTTCCTCTGGGAGGAGATATCAAACTTGACTGACATTTTCTGTTTTGTTGGATTACCTAACGATAATGAATTTAGTGTAGAAAGATTCAATTTAAACACTCAGGATGCTGATGAAGCTAAATCAAACAAGCTACACAAACAGAGTCATTTTATTTCACTCTCACCCAGCCCAGAGCACACCCCAGTGGTACATGAACTTTGTTATTTATTGATCATGGAGAATAACCAAAAACAGCCATTTTCAATTTTACCTCTTATAAAACTTAAGCATGAGACTCCTAAATTGTGTGAGGCCAAGTCAGTCTAAGCACATTTCAGGGGAAAAAACATCTGCCAAATTCAGTCTACACAGAGATTTTAAGTCAGTGCACTTAGCTGAAGAAAAGACATTTTTAACAGCTAAAATCCAAAAGAACTCAGAACTACCAATCATACAAAAAGTACATAGAGACAACTCAAAAATGCCTTCATCTGACTTCAACAGAATCAAACTAACACCAGAACTCCCTTTGTAAATTCCTATCACAATAAACTTTCTAGCCAGCTATATGTGAGGAAAGTGCCCCAGCAACTGCATCATTCAATGAATTCAGCACACATGGAAATAATACCAGAAAACAGATACAGCAGGAACATATAGAGTATTTCCCTTCAGATATTTCTGCATTTCAGCAAATAGTATGAGAAATTATAATGAAGGACAAGTGCTGGAAGATCACAAAATCTTTTGGTTTAGTGAAAGAGTTTAATCTGCACAGGCCAAGTTGTCATACAAATATATGTACATATTTGGTCAGCTTTACCAGCTTTCAATCTCCACAGTTCAAGCACCCCACAGGTCAGGTGAGCAGCAGTTTGCTCTGGCTAGCTTGGTGCCCCATCAGGCAAACACCCAACCTGTCACCAGGGAGTCACTCTAATGCAACACCACAGGTCACAGGAGCTTAAAGCCACACTGAGAAACAATCCATTTGGTAGATCTGTTCTAGTCTGGTATTTTACTGATCCAATGTCAGTCTGCTTCCAGAACAAGGACCAGTCAGTATCATATTTTATAAATTAAGAAGTTCATCACAATTGTCTTTAAAAAGGTAATATAAAAAATATGCATTTCCTGTATATTTTAGTTCTTCAGCTCCTACACTCAGGTCTTCAGCTGAGTGCTGAAATCAGTGTTCCTGACCTCTGACCAACACTGACTTATCCCAGTTGAAAGTCTGGCTCACAAAGTGATGTCTGAGAAAGATTTTGAGAATCTTTTCTGAGAACGAGATTCATTGTTCCTGCTCTGGAACATAGAAGGGCTATCTCACTTCCAAGAACAGCAGCCTCCAGCCTCAACCACATTAACTGGGAAATTCCTGGCCACACAGTTCTGTTAACTGCATACACCTGGGATGTTGTCATTTTGGGTGGATTATATATTCATCTGCAGATCAGCAGATTTTTGAAAAGTAAAAACATATCGAAGGTGCTCTGTGCAATAACTTCCATAAAAGGAAGGAAATTACAAAAAATGGTATAAAAAAGAAGATGGGAAAAGAAACAAAACCTTTCACGGTAGAAGACACAGAGCTCCACCACTTTTTTAGTTTATCTAAGAGACTGAGATGACAATCATAGTGCAGAAAATCCTGGCCTTTTGAGTTCTTTAAAAGTCATAATGAGGAAACAAATGGCTGAAAACAAAAGCCAAAAAACTCAGTATTAAAATTAACACAAATTAGCAGTTGCAGTGGAAAATTAGTAAAAGAAACTATCAAGAAATCCTCCACCATTTGATGTTTACTACAATGACTGGATGTCTTTCTGAGAGGTATATTTCAGACAAAATTTATATTGTAGGTCATAAGTGGATAAAATCAACCAGTGTGCAATGTTCTATAGAGCCTTAAAATCACCTCTAAAAATCTCTTAACTGTATTGGCCAAGCAGAAAGAAAGGTCTCAGAGTACACACAGACACAATGTGGGGTGAAGCTGGAAAGATTGGCCTGTGGACAGAGATACATCTCAAACTTGAAGCTGCTCAGAAACCAGAAACACCATAAAGGAAACCAGCAAAATCCCAAAAAAAATTTATACAGCTAGCTCTTTACTTACACATTCCCCAGAAGTGCTTTTCACAACATGAATGATCTGAAATCAGGTTAGAAATCCAATAATTCTGAGTTCAGTTCATTAATTAGAAGCACCAAGAGAGCAGCTACCAGCAGGACTGCTGCTGGGCAGGAAGGAGCACTGCTCTAAACACCTCTCCTCTACCACTGCAGGCTAGTTTCACTGGGCTGTCTTTGGCCTATTAAATAATAAACATTATACAAAAGTACAGTTTCACGTATCTTCCATCAGAGCCATCAGCTCAACCTATTTATCACCCAAAGTGCCTTCATTACTTAATTTAATGCTTACCCAAGCACTCTGACAGTAGCTGGAAGAGAGCATCCATTTGAAAGAACAAATTCAAACTATGCTGCATTCCAAAATGAAACTTGTTCTGCCCTCATTCATCTTATTTATCTTAATAAAACATCCATCTCTATTTATCTTAGGGGTCTTATTATTAATGTCTAATCTGGATTAATTTAAAGGAAAAGAGGTTACAAATGAGGTTAACTGTGATAAGGCCAATCAATCTTTTGACGTTGTGGTAACGCAATCTCCCTAAGAAGTAAAACATCTCCCTTTGTGCTCTTGTTCCTCTCTTCTTTTCTTTAAAGATGGGAGCCTTGGTGCCAAGTTTTACCTTGGTTTCTCTGTCCCACAGTGTTACAGCTCTCACTGTGGGGATTCTCGCAGTGGGCCCAGGGTGGGGCTAAAGGAGGGGGCATGAAGGCTGAAAGTGCCACCCCCAACATGAAGTGTGAATTGTATAACAGCAAACTCTACTTCTTCACTGTTTCAAAATAAAAGAGATGGAGGCATCTCCCACACCAGCAGAGACTCTGTCACCAACCCTCCACTGAAAACTGAGCACACACAGATGGGTGAGGGAGAAAAAGAAGAGGGAAATCATTTAGAGGGGATGAAGGCTCATCTCCTGACATATCCTCAAGCCTGGGGAGCGAAACACAATTTCCTTTCCAGTGAAGTCTGCCAGTGACACTCAGCACTCTAGAGAGTGCACAGATCTGCAGGTCAGCACTACCTGGACAAGAGGGCAAATTCTGCTAGCAAAGCAATTTAACTGGCTGCACTCAACAGCTGCAAACAAACCATTGCCCTAAAACAGCCTAAAATCAACAAAAAAACCAACAATAGACCCAAAACAAAAGTCCATATCATGAGATACTGCCAGTCACATTCTAGCTGTTATCAGCAGGAAATTTATAATTAGGAATTGAGCATTAACTGGGAAAAAGTGTTAAGCATTTTTGTGCATTTTCACTTTATAATAACAATAATAATAGTTTTGTTAGCAATAGTAAAAGTTATCACAAGGGTGAAGATTATTCAGCTGCTCAGGTACAAAAACCTGTCTGGCAAGGAAAAGCTTTAAAGGCAGAGAATCTCTTGATGTCTAAGCCTTGAATAACATTACTTGTACTTTTAGTAACTCCTCGCTCATCCTTCTGTGTCACAGAATATCACTCATCCTTCTCTAACACAGAATAAGTGAAATATTTGAGAAGATTCTTGAAGATAATCAGTACCCAGGTGTGGAATGGGGTAGGCAGAAAAAAAAACAGAGAGCAAGAAGAAAGGAAGACAGTTTTGTTCAGACTAAGCTGGATCACACAGCAGTGCACACACTATAGGCACACAATCTCTATTTTACTCAAGAGGAGGCATCAGCTTTTATCCTTGCTGGTTTGATCCCAATTATATGACCTCTGCCATATAGGAACTTTCCTTTTTTCCCTAATAAATTAAAGGTATAAAGTGAAACTAATCAATGGAACCATAAAGCCATATGGTATTGTGGTCCTGGATGATAAGTTTATACTCTGAGAATCTGCAAATTAGCTGTGAAAATAAAAAGAAGGCATTTAAAAATAGATCAAGCAGAGATAAAAGCCTTGGAACACATTGTAAAAATTACAGATCCCCAGACCTATTAAAGTGAACTAAAAGCAAATTAAAATGTGACTGGCTAGGAACTTTATCAAATTCAGTAAAAAGCCCATTTCTTTCTTTGTCCAAACAAAGGTCTGCGATCATGAGCACCCCACAATGTCATATGTTATCTAGAAAGCCATACTGTGTCACCTGCTGATAAACATCATCAGGAGTCCAGTTTCCATCTCAAGGGAAACTATCTCTGGTTCATGACTGGGTCAGGTCACTAAAAGTTTTCACTGACCTGAACCTGATCCAAACCAAAGAATTGAAATTCCTGACCTGCTCACCCCAAGGAAAAACTCTAATGAAAAACTGATATGGAATCATACAGTAGGGCAAGAGCATGACTGGAGAGCAGCATCTGTCTGAGACAGCTTCAGAGGAGCACCTGTCTCTTTTTATCAGGAGATCCCCTGCATTACCATGGTGTGGACTTGAAGAGAGTCTTGCTGTGGGGAAGCTATTCTGCTCATTTTATTGAGTTAGTCTAATAGAAGAATGCGAAACTGAACTGCATTTTCTGGACATTCATGGTAATTTGTTTGTAAAACCTCACTTCCTTAGTGTTCCTCCTTGAAATCAGTTCTTAAAGCAACATGAAACCACTTACAACCGTAGTGGTATTATTTTTCATTAAAATAGAGAGTGATCAAACTAAATTCCTGGCAAATTCTAGCCCTCTGTAATATAAATTTCCTACAGCAGTCCTGTAATTTGGCATGAGGGCTGCTTCAACAGCTCTGCACTGCCAGTAAGGGCTTACTGAAATGCACTTTAATCTCACAGAGACATAAAGTAGATACTGCACCAAAATGTGTAAAGAGCAGCTGGTTTTAAAAACACCACAGGAAAGGTGACTCCAACTGAAATGACACTGGAGCACCATCCATCATTCATGACCAGAACCATATTATTACTCATGAAGTGAATTCATTCTGGTGTTTATTTCACTGAAAGTCTTAGGAGCATCCCACCTACCTATAACACATGTAATTTCTGGGGAATTATGTTCCAGATTCGGAGTCATACCAACAACAGCTCAAAAGATGTCACTACAAAGAGAACTGTGCAGATTGTATTTATCTTCATGGCATTCTCATCCTGGCATTTTGGAGGGCTTTGGAAGGAAGAGCAAGTGAAGGCTGAGTGAGGTCTACATTTTGGCTACAAAAGCAGAGAGAAAACTACAGCACGAAGAACACTTGGTATAAAGATGACTAAAAAGGAATGATTTTTTCAATGTCCCATAGAGGGAAAGAAACCACAGCAGAGTTTTCCTCAGCCTAGATTTTGGAAGAAGAAGAAAATTGGATAACATGGTGTCAAGGCTTGACAAATGAAAGGAAAAGGAGAGTTTTAGCCATAATAGAAGTGAAATCAGTGGAATAGAGAAAGGAAAATTAACTTCTGACAGTATTGACTTTTTTTTAATAGTTAGCAAGTAATTATTAAAATTGTAAACTCAAAATGTCAAGAGATTAAAGCTTTGTAGAGAGAATAAACAAATTTGGGTTCTCATCCTGGCTCCCACCTTCACTTACCCTGTACTTTAACTCTCCCTGGGAACAGTTTTTCAATGGCAGTGCTGTGGTTGTGGCATTACTGCTTGAGAAAGAATTCCAACTTTTCAGGAGAGGAAGATAAAATCATTTAAATGGAAAAAGAGCAACACAAATATTGTGAGACTACAGGAGGGGAAAGATCCAGC
>VZTN01024970.1:0-28407 GCA_013400515.1 Erpornis zantholeuca
TTCCAGGGACAGGGCAGCCACAATTGCTCAATTCCAGTCTTTAATCATCAAAAAATGCTAAAAACATTAAAATAAAACAACCCAGGAGTTGCCCACTGTTTTCAGTGCTTCTCACCCCATACCACAACCTCTGTGGTACCCTGTTCCCAAATTTTCTTGTGCTCTTTTCATCCTTGTGCATAACCTTTGTCAATAATTGGAATGCAAAAAGAAAAAGCTGGAATCATGTAAATTAAAATATTGGAGCGCCTGATATATGTCATATGCACGTACATGGGATATTTTAGGGAGTGCATTTACAGCCTGGCCATGTTTTACTCTCCTTGCCTTCGGACACAAACCCAAATTTGCATTCTCAGAGCACTTCAGCAGCAGCAGAACTCTCCTCTCTCAGCGCCCAACTCAACATCTTCCACTTGGCTGCAGAAGAAGCTGCGGGCAAACCCGGGGCTGAGCCTTGCAAAGCTCGCTCCTATCGAGCGGTGGCAGTAGGCAGCTTCGAGAGAAAAATCGCAGCCCGGCTCAGCGTGCCCCACCCTGGTGTAAATAGAGCCGGGATTTAGAAGGTGTGAGCTGGCAGGGCAGCGCTGCCTGCGGAATGTGAGCTGCAGGAGCTCCTTTTGACAGTGAGCAGAGCTGAGCGGGGCACTGGGATCCCATTCAGCATCTGCGAGTGGGAGAAGTGTGGGGGAAAGCTCTGATCCATGCCTCCCTTCCAGCGCTCGGAGCTGTTTTTGTTTGTTTTAAAGGGAGATGGGGGAGGTTCGCTGGATGTTCTCCGCGGGAATAGCTGGGAATTGTCACCGTATCAGGGTGGGTGGGGGAGGCTGAGAGCTGTCTCGGCTGCGTTTCCTACATCTCTCCCTCTGGGGAGAGCTGAGGTCACCTCTCCCGAGCATCTGGGATGAGAGCTCCCAAGGAGCGCAGGCACTGCTGGCCCGGGACAGGCAGAGCCACACTCGGGAGGGTCGCAGGCCAATTTGTTCTCCTCCTGCGGGGCTCAGTCCGAACTCCAAGGCGCTGCACGGAGACAGAAATCTCCCTCCGGGGGAGGTCACCCCACACCTCCCTGCTCCTGCAGGGAATTTCGGTGCCCCAGCTTCGAGCGCTCTGCGGGAGCAAAGGGCTCCTCCTGCTCCTAAAACACACCGAACCACGGAGCTTTGTGCCTCCCGGTGCTGCCTTCCCTCTCCCAGGCAGAATTCCCGGTGCTCCTTGCCCCCAGGAAATGCCCATCGCTGCCGCAGGCAGTGCCAGCACCAGGAGTGACCGAGATTTATCTCCTCTGCCGCTTCGGGCAGCGATAAGGACACTGCCCCACCCCTCTGCTTTAATTGCAGGACAAATCTGCCCGGATTATGCCACTCCTCGGCAGCCACTGCAGACCTGTACGTGCAGCTGCCCGGTATTAAGAGATTAATTATTAATTTCTATAGATCCTCACATTAGGCAATTTTTCCCATTGTGTTTGACACCGAACCCTGCCAAACCTTCTTCCCCGAGTGGCTTTTTTTTTTTCTTTTTTTTCTTTTCTTTTTTAATTTTGTGGCACTTCAGCTGATGTGCTGCCATCTTTCCAAGTAAATAGCAGCCCACGTGAATTGCTCCCAGACTTTATTCCACGAGCTGGGTTCAAATTCCTGGACAAAGAGTGTGAGCTCTGCCAAGCTGGCGCTGCCCCCACGAGGATTTCTCACCTCGGTGGGGTTTGGATCAAAGGCTGCTGAGGAGAAGCTGAAGAATGCCCAGCCCAGGGTGGTTTCCTACCTGCACTGCACACAACAGAGGGCACGGGGTGCTGTGGGATGGGGCTGACCCCAACCCAGCCAACCCTGATAATCCAGGGAGGCTCATTCACCCTCACAGCAGGCCCTGAGTGGGCTGAATTGTTTGCTGGATATGTCTCCTCCATTAATTACAGAGTTTAGGTGACTAGTTTGGGCAAGATATTTAATTTTTAGATAGCCAAATTGCAGGAAAATAAACCCATCTTAAATCCCTCTCTGCCTCAGCCCCTGAGCTATAAAGAGCAATCCATTTGTGTGTTGGAGTGTTGCTGGTGAATCCTTCCCGGTGTGCTCTGCCAGGGGCTGGTGCTCCAGTGTTCACAAAAAAAGGGATTTCAGGTGGGTTTTATGTTCACCACAGTAACAGACACGATTTGGAGCTGCAGGGGACAGAGCTGTGGAACTTTGGGTCGTGCTTGGGTGGTGATTGATTGTTTTCATGAGGAATAAAAGGGGAGGTGGTTTCTCGGAGGAAACAACTGAGATCACCATATTCCATGTACTGTGCTGCCCTTGAAATCTTGTTCCTCAGCCTCTGGAAGTTCCAGAGGGCAGGGATTGTAGTTACTGAGATTTACTGTGCTAAAGGATCAGCGAAATTCACCTGAAGCAGTTATGACTTTTAAGTTTTCTCATCAAAATCAGGATTGGAGAGGAGGCTTCCAAATTGATCACTCATACTTCCTTCAGTTTGCAAGTACCCAGGCACCATGGAAAGCTACATTCATATAAGACTTTGTGCATGTTTTTGGTTTTAAAAGTGAGCAATAATTAGCAGTAATTACAAGAAAAAGTCTCATTTACTCACTTCGCTTTCCGCCTGGGATCCTCTTACATGTGTTAGCAAACATCTGCAGTTTCTTTTTACTGTGAGGAACCTCTCGAAAACATTCACAAACATGCACAGTGTCACTCAGACATCAGCAGAGGAGGAATCAACAGCCCAGCTCGACTTCTAAGCACAAACACAACACAGAAACCCTCTTGCCTTGCTGCTTTTTAGTTCAGGACAGCTCAGAATCTTCCTTTGGGGACAGATGCTGGGTGTTCCCACCCAGATCTGACCCTTGCACTGCTCACACTGGGACTTTCCATTTCCAGTCCCCATTTCCTCACGTGCAGATCCTCAGGGGAGCCCTGACAACCTCCCCACGCTGTCACCACGGGGCTTTCTTTCTGCAGACAAAACCCACGGGGGTTGAGCCACCGAGACATCCTGGTCCTCCAAGCCAACCTGGCGGTGACCTCACACTCCATCCGAGCTCACCCCAGCCGTGGGCAGAGGCTCCCCTGGGCTGGGGGCAGGGTCTGATCACGTTTTGTTTGTTCCTTTGCCAGGTTCTGGCTGGGTTTGGAGCCGCGGCTCCATCGGGGCCAGGCTGGGTCTCGCGGCGGCTCCAGGCTTGGGCGGCTGCCGGGGCTGGGGTGATGGATTGGGGCTTTGATCAGCGCAGGCAGGACAAGGCTGCAAGGGGCACTGCAGCTCTGCAGCAGCTCCACGGCGAGCCTGGCTCTGGGGATTGGGGAAATTCACATTGCCATGTCCCCCCAGATGTGAATTCCTGTGTCCTCCCTGCTCAGCCAGGGCTTTAGGGAGTATCTTTACTCAGTGTCTTTAGGGCTTGTGTAGTAAGAAAGACTAAAAACCAGCTCACGCCTTAGGTTTTAACTTTTATGTTTTCCCACCTCTGCCCTGCCCAGTGTCACTCTGCAGTTCCCTGGAGCTCGTTCAGTGCTGTTCTCTCATGCTCACACACACACAACAAAGCCTCTCCAGCTCTCCAAGGACACCCAGACCCTCCTAGGCCCAACAACTGCAAACCACAATCTTGGCGACAGGGGGGCAAGCTTGGGCAAATTCCATCCTTGCCTGGCTTCTGCTTGGGGAATTGATGCTGAGATCCAAGTGGGAAGAACTCGGGAGCTGTCCTTGTCCATGTTGGGATGCACTGAGGCAGGAGCCTCTGGAGCCCAGAGTGTACCTCTGAAGGCCTTTCCAACCAATCCCTCCTTGATTCCTTTATTCCTGCCTGCTCTCTGTTCCTATGGAGCCATTTCAGGCATCACAGCTACCCAAACACCTCGAGAGAAGAAAGCAGATAAAACCACCCATTTTTGTCATCTAACTCATAAAACAAGACAGAAAGCACAGTTCACACACAAACTGCCAACCCTCAGGAGCTGGCAGCTCCTCGTTCCCCCAAGGCTGGAAGCGAGAAACCACTGTTTCTAAAATACATCTGTTCTTTTAAAAATAAAGGTCATTCCCACTTCTCTTCACCCAGAACAACAAGGAGGAACAACAACAAATGAAAGCTTCGCAGCCACAAGAATGTCCTCACTGTTCTGTGCCCATCGCTAAACACCAGCCCAGCTGCTGCTGAAATAATCTGAGTTTCTTGCTCTGTTCTGCTCTGCTCGTGTGTCCACGTTAAAAACTCTGCTTTCACCAGGCCCAAATCCCTCTTTCCAAGGCTCTGAATTTAGCATTCAGCAAAGGCAGCTCAGCCATCCCTCAGACCATGACGTTGGTGAGTTATTTTCGGGGGTTTGGCAGAGCCCTCAGCATCAGCCTCAGAGCAGCTCTTCAAAATGTGTGCTCAGCTAAATCCACGCCGTGGAAAAGAAATACTGAGGAGTCCAAGCGAGTCGCCCACCTTCCTTTCTGCCTCCCTTTCTGCGGGATTGCTTTCAACCCAAACACCTCGTGGGCGGAGAGCTCCTCCTGCCTCATCCAAGGGGACGTGGAGATGGATTATTGGGGGTTCATTTGCATGCATTTGCATCCTCCCCTGGAACATTTCCCGGGGGAGGGGGAATGTGGACCTGACATCTCACACAGTAATGTTTAGGTGCTTGAAAATTCCGAGTGTCCTCTGATTTTGAGGGTGGTTGGGTGGGAGGCATCAGCTGAGCCAGCAGGTTTGTGGTCGGAGAGGGGCATGGGATGTCCATGTGAAATCCAAGGAATTCCAGGCCAGGAGAACGACCACAAATTTTAAAACACTGATTAAAACAAGCAAGCAACTGCTCACTGTGCTGGGGGAAGCTGAAGGGCTACAAAGAAATCCACAATAAGCAGAAATTCCTCGAGTGGCTGGTGGGATTTGGGTTTTTCAGATCAGGGAGTGTCACTCCTCTGCCTCTAGGGACCCCCCAGAGTTGCCCAAACTGCCCCAAGAAATGGAATTTTAAAAATCATCAGTGGTTTGACGCTGCTCTGGTGACGTCTCCCCATGTAGGATCTGGCAGTAACAACTCTGATGTTCCTACAACTTCACAGCACAATTTTACCACAATTTTATCACAATTTTATCACCATTTTTAATATTTTTTATTCCAAAGTGGCTGGCAGTCACTGGAGCAGAATCTTATCCCTCATGGCCTTTGTTCTTTTCTCTTCCTGTTTTTATTTTATTGCTTTGTCCTGTTGGGATTTTCCCCTTGTTTTGGATTGCAGAGAAGAGCAATGTGTCAGCAATCCCTCCCTTCCAACACTTGCATTAAACACTTTCCCCTCTGCAGAGTGGGTGGGAGAAGCAGGATTTTTATGGATAATCTCTATGCCAACAAGCAAACACTGCATTATGGATCACAACAAATAATGATTCACTGGGATGAGCTGGGAAGGGCTGGAAGTGCTGCTGAACCTCAGAGCAGTCCCCATCTCGTGGAGTGGCCACTGAATACCCAATTCCTTCCTCGAGAAGGGACAAAATAAAACAAAAAGCAGAGCCAAGTTATGTTTTGGGGAGGAGAAGGGAATATTTATCTTCCCTGGAAAAGCTCTGATGCCTGGGATCGATGTAATGTAAGCACAGTGCAGACAGATAAGATAAAGAGCAATAAACTCCTTTTTAATTGAAAACTTTAATTTGTCATCAGCAATGTTGCCTTGCTGGAGGATTTCATATATATTGAGATGAATCTCACTTAATTTGAGAGTTTTCTGCCCAATAAATGGAGAAGTTTGGATGTCCTGGAGGGTGATTCACCCCCTCTGGTTTTGTTTAGGGTGCAATAAATTATTATTTTGGCAGAACAGTCCCTTTCATTTGACTCCAGCTGGACAGGATTACAATCTTTGATTTCAAATTTAAATATCTGATCAATATGTTGAGATGAGATAAGGCTGGATTTAGTTCTAGAAAATGGAAAGTTTGTTTTGCATTGATTTTAATTTATTTCCCTTTCCTTTATTACAACTTTGTTCATACCTAGGGTGATAAATCCACCACTTCACTTTGGAAACACAAACTCTCCTCAAGCCAAAACCCTCATCCACGTTCACATCTTCCAGCACATTTTTCAGGCCTGGTGATGGTGGTGCTCTGAGCAGGTAAATTAGCACAGCAATAAACACAAATAACCACAATCACCATCAAAACATTCATTTTCCGTGGGCATCAGGAACTTTCTGGACATTCTAAGCCCTCCACGAGGTCCTCAGGTAGTTTCAGGCTGCTGCAAATAAAGGGAAAATTCCGAAGTTGATTTTTTTTTGTTTGTTTTTGCGGTGAATTTGTACTTAATAACGACAAGGGACTGATGTTGATTTCCACCCTGAGGGTTCCAAGGCGAGCCAGCAGAGCAGACTTACAAATCACTGCTTTTTGACACCAGGACAGCGAGATGGCAGAGCCAGGGGCAGGAATTACTCGTGGTTTACTTAAGGAATGAGCCTGCATCACCGGCAGAGGAAAAGCATCCAGCATCACTTCTACCAGGAGTGTGTGATCCAAGGAAAGCAAATAACTGCAGGGATCTCAGAAGGAACCTTCCCAGGGCACTCACAGGTCCTGGGGGAAGGGCAGCAGTGATCCATGATCCATCATTCCAAGAGATCCCTGATCCCACCAGGATCTTTGGAAGTGCAGATGTGTTCATGTAATACCCTGGGGGCTGGGCTGAGGAGGGGTTATTTGGGAATAAATAACTCTTTAAAATGATGCCTTAGGTTTTAACTTTTCTCTGTTCCCAGCCCTGCCCTGCCCAGTGTCACTCTGCAGTTCCCTGGAGCTCGTTCAGTGCTGTTCTCTCATGCTCACACACACACAACAAAGCCTCTCCAGCTCTCCAAGGACACCCAGACCCTCCTAGGCCCAACAACTGCAAACCACAATCTTGGGGACAGGGGGGCAAGCTTGGGCAAATTCCATCCTTGCCTGGCTCCTGCTTGGGGAATTGATGCTGAGATCCAAGTGGGAAGAACTCGGGAGCTGTCCTTGTCCATGTTGGGATGCACTGAGGCAGGAGCCTCTGGAGCCCAGAGTGTACCTCTGAAGGCCTTTCCAACCAATCCCTCCTTGATTCCTTTATTCCTGTCTGCTCTCTGTTTCTAGGGAGCCATTTAAGGCATCAAAACCACTGGAAAACATCTTTTCCAATCAATATCAGACTGGTTTTTCAGCAGGTCTGTAGTTGACTCAAACCATCAAAAAGAAGGGATTTGTTTGGTGATGTCCAAGGATTTCGAGCTCCTGGGATTGCTCCCCCAGGTGAGGGAGAACAACTCCTGTCTTCAAGGCAGGGAAAACACAGCTGAGCTGCTGGAAGTAGGAAGGATTGATACTCTCCCACACAAGGCACAGCAAAAGGACTTGGAATGGGATAAAAGGGACAAATTTGTCATAAGAGCAATAAAATCTTCCACCAACAATAGCATGAGGGCACCAGGGATTAATAAAGGCATTAACTTCACCCAGGTGAAGTTAAACTTAATATTCCAATCAATAGTGGTTTGTATTTCTAAATCATTTAAGATCTAAGAGGTATTTCCAGCACTGTAATAAGGCTACAGGGTTTTAAAAGCTTTCCCAAAGTGGGGCTGGAGCTTGGCTTAACACAGCAGCCACCTCTGGCTCTGCTGTTCCCACCAAATTGTGGCAGAAACTTCCTTTTTCCTCCCTCTCTGAGAAAGCCACGATGAGTTAAATGTCCCTGGGTTTATCCCCCTCTGCCTGTGTGTGTCTGGAATGGAGGAAATCAGGATCACAGAATTAATGCTGTGTTTTATTTAGGGGGGAACTCTCTGCTCCCCTTTAATACCACAGATTTCTTCATCAGCAGGGTTTCTCAGTGAGCTCATCCCTGGTTTTTTACCCTAAGAGAGAGTTTACAGCCAGGCTGGTTGGGTTTTTTTTTCAGTCCTAAGCAAACACCAATGGTTTTTTGTTTTCTGTGTACTGAAATCCCAGCTCCAGCTTTGTCAATACTTGGCCTTATCTTAAAGAACTCCAAAGCAGGGTCAAAGGAGAGCAAACTCTCCCTCCTAAAAGCAAATATCAATTATTTAACCACCTCTTTGGGCAAGTTCAGGAGAGAAATGGCAAGAAAGTCAAAGCCTGGGTCTCCAGACAGAGCTGTTGTGCTTTGAACCCAGTGGTTGTTGGTTCAGAACAAATTTAAACTGCCCGAGGGCAGGGCTAGATGGGATTTGGGGAAGGAATTGTTCCCTGGCAGGGTGGGGAGGCCCTGGCACAGAGCAGCTGTGGCTGCCCCTGGATCCCTGGAAGTGTCCAAGGCTAGGCTGGACAGGGCTTGGAGCAGGGATAGGGGAAGGGGGGACAAGAGGAGCTTTGAGTTCCCTTCCAAACCAAACCAGTCTGGGATTCCATGATTAGGCTTCTTTTACATTTGACTGCAAGAATTGTCCCCTTAGAATTTAGGAGTCTGAGAGCACAATTCCATCAGTTCTTATTCATGACTCTTTGCTGGAGGCACATTGGGACTAAACTGCAGAGGGGGAGGCGAAGGGAAATGGGAAATGAAATCCTGGGAAATGAAGGATGATTGTAGCACAGGAACTGCTGGGAGTGAAGTGGGAGTGGATGGGTTTGAAATGAGGACACTGACCATAAAAACAGAGGTTCTGAAGCAGGGTTGGAGCTCTGCTGCCACTCTGCCTTTAGGGCTGAACCCTAAATTCCAGTTAAATCAATGAGAGTGGATCCAGTGGAGTCCAGGGGCTCATTCCCACTTCCAAATCCCATGACAAATTTGAAGGTAGGTCCCTGTAGCAGAACCTGTAAAGGATTTACAAACTCCTTCGTGTAGTACGAGCAGGAGAGAATCAATCTGGGTTCAAGGAGCCTGTGAGTTAATTCCTCACCCTTTTCCAATCCCCCTTCCCACCACTTTAATATCAATAGCACAATAATGTTCAGTTTGTGAATATTCCCTGCCTGAGCCTTCTGCTTTAGCATCCTACAACACAGTCCTGTTTCAATGCCCTGATTAGGAAACCCTGAAGTGCCTGCCAGAAAGGCTCTGCAGGTATTGGGACACTCTGAAAGGACCCCAAGTTTCAGGAATTTAACAGAGCAGCTCATTTCATATCCCCTCTCAGCAGCACTGGGGAGCAGAATTCGTCTTTTGAGAGCGGTTTCACTTAATTAAATACAATTTGCATGTTTGAAGAATAAGCTCTGCAGCATCTGGAAAAGTTTCCATCAGGATTCATCAGGATTAAAGCAAGAAGGTCTGAGCTCCCCCAGACTGTCCTGGCAGAGCCCAGCTCCAAACCTTGACCATCCCAGAGCTTCAAGGCATTGGTTTTGCAAAGTGCTTGTTTGATCCATGGCACCTCTTCCTGGTGAGGTCTGAGATGAGAGGACCAAGGCTGAAGGATCAGAAGGGATGAGCCAGGAAATGTTTTGCTTTTCCTATATTCCCCCCAGGGTGGAAATTTTGGAGGAATCCCTGCTCTAAGATAACATTGATTGGGATTTCTTACGTACTCTGTTGCAGCCAAGTGAAAAGAAAATAATGAGCCCAGTGTTTGGCCATGGAGATCTGCCTGGTTAAAAAATCCCAACCCAAACACAGCCCAAGTGTGTAAAAAGCAGGGAGTGAATCACTGGCAGTGGCAACTCTGTCAGAATTGGGAAATTAAGTTCATTAAAGGTGTGGTAACTTAATTTTCTATGCAAGCATGTAATGATGAGGGTTGGGCAGAAAAAAAAAAAACTGCTCAGACATCCAATTTAACACAAACCCACCCAGAGCTGGCAGGGCAGAGCTCCTCAGCTCAGCCCAACCTCCTGGCTCCCTCTTTGGGTTCCTTTTGCTCTAAATAGGCCAAATTAGCCCCAGACTGTGTCCCCTCCATGTCCCCTTGATGGGAGCAGTTGGGATCTGGGGGTGCCACTCCCCAAAACCCCTGGAGGAGCTCCCACACAATTCCCTGCTCCAGGAGGGAGGAGGATGAATCCCAGGTGGAGCCATGGCCTCACCTTGCCCTTGTCCCTGCTGCTGCTGCCCAGGACAGGTCACAGGCTCCTCGTGCCAGGCTTTTATTCCTTTTTGTTCCCAAGTATCCACGAGGGTGGCATTGGTCACTCCCTGACCCTTCTCCCTCACCCCCAGGACTGTCTCACCCTGGATTTCAGCTTTCTGATAGTTTTGAAAATCTGAAGTTCTCATGGAATTCTTCTGTAAGCAAAAGCTGTGTTTCTGTCACTGCCTCTCTTGTTTTCATCCCATTCCTGATAGAAGAAGTTTTTGATAGACTTCTGCCCAAACCAGTGGAGTGCTGCTAGCCCTGAAAGGATTTTTCTAGGCACCTTTGTGCCTCACTGATTCTCACAGCACTGGGTTTGTCACAGTTGTTTCAGGCTGACAGGAATGTAAATATCACAGCTGTTTTCTTATCATCTCAGGTTGTTTTTCCTCTTATCTCTTTGGCCAAAGAGAAGAACTTCTATTTTGGGATTTGTTTTCATATTTTGTATTGTAAACTGACACTGGTGCTGTTCTGTTCACACAGCCACAGACACAGACACAGACACAGACACAGACACAGACACAGACACAGGCAGAGAAGATTCAAACAGCCAAAGAGGCTGAGGGGATCTCTCTCTCCTTCTTTCTATCTTCTTTTTATATTAATATCTAATCTAATTATCTATTCATAACAAAGCCTTCTGATTCCTGATCTCTCCATCAACAGACTCTGAGTGTTTGTTGTGAGGCCCTGAGAACCAGGGCAGCTCTCAGCAGCAATGGAGTTGGATGGAAGAAGATCTCACTATCCAATCCACAGAGTTTCAAAGATTTGTACAGAAACAGTGAAAAATTAAACTCTCTCTTCTCTTGCCCACATCCACCATGTGTGTGTGTGTGTGATCATTTTATGTCCTCTAACCACAGGCCCTTGGTGGTGGCTTTCCCCCAGCTGGGTTCAGCCTTTTGCAGCTCTAATTCCTTTAAACCTTCTCATAATCACACAAATGTGCTGGAATCCTCTAATCCTCCTTCCCTGAGCATCTCCTTGTTGTGGATTCTCCAAGGAGTCTTTGTGGATAAGTGTGTGGTGCATGGATCTCCCCTCTGATCACTGAGAGAAAACCTGGAGATGGAACCTCCTTTTCTCCCCAGACTGACTCAATTTTCACCAATTCCTGAATCAGACAGAGGCATAAAACCCAAGAAACTCCAGCCTCAACCTCACTTTATGGTCCTTTTAATGACTAAAACTTCACAACTGCCTTCCAAATCACTCTCATTGCCTCTCTTCTCCTTAAGATGCTTAAAATAAAATTAAAGAAAATTTGTTTCCCAAACAAATCAGCGATTTTACTCCTTTCTGATTTCCCTGTGGTGGCCCAGCCCGAACAGATCCTGGGTTAATTTGCCAAGGGAGAAGGAATCGCTCTGTTTATATCTATATATTTAAAACAAGACTCCTGTCCATGTTCTCTAATTCTCTGTGTAGGGTTACTTCTATAGCCAAAATTTCTGGTGGCCTATTAGTGCTATATAAAACCCTAAAGATTTCCTGTTCCAGCAGGCAGCAGGTTTGACAGAAAAGCTGAACTGGATCCTTGCAGGGAAAGTCAGGGAGACACCAAAATGCCACCAAAGCTCTCTGCTCTCCTCCCCAGCTCCCAGCCCAGCCCTGCTTTCCTTGTTCCTGGGAATTTGAGGGGTTTAGGGAGCATTTAGGGGTGCACAGGTATTTTTGGGGTGGTGCTGCATCCTGGGGGATGTTGAAGCAGAAGTGTGACCAGGGGGTGAAATTTGGGGTTTGTTTTTGGATCATCTCCTTTAGGGTTCACCAGGCAGTGCCCCCATGAGCTGCACCCAGAATCAGGGGTTTGGGATTGGGTTTGGACCCTAACCCTAACCCTAACCCTAACCCACTCCCAATTCATGTTCATTCCCAGCATCTCAATTAAACTTTGAGCTGTGGCCTCCCAAGGAGGGGGTGAGCTCCGAGGGACCCTGCAGGGATTGTGGCTCCATCCCCATCACCCTGGGGCCCCAGGGGAGTGGGGCAGGTGACTGGGACTAAACATGGATTTTTGACACCCATTTGCTGTGTTTTCATTTCACCTCCTGAAAGCTGCGAGGGTGAACATTATTAAAATTAAAAACCAAAAAAAAAAAGAAAAAAAAGGCAAAAAGAAAACAGTGCAAAGCAACAAGGGAGGTTTCTGTCCAAAAAAAAGTCCGAAACTGGCTCCAATTGGACCTGGGTAGGGAAATGCTGGAACTTGTACCCTCCAGTGGCAAAATAAAACAGGCTACCATTATTAGAAATTTGCTACAGCTAAAGATGTAACATCATAGCTAAATTCAGTCAGAGACAGGTCGAGCAACAAAAACCAGGAGCCAAGGCAGTCTAGTCTGGTCTGAAACCTGATTCAGGCACCAGATTATGAATAGATTTAACTGGTTTGCCAAATGAAAATGTAGATTTTGGCAGTGTTTGGGCTCCTTTTATTTTTTTATGTTTTTGGTGTGCTATATGTGGAGTCCTATTGCGCGCCGTGGGGATATGAGAAAAGAGCCTTTTTATATTATATAACTGCTGGAGGCTCGTGTGTGTGGGTATGGAACAGAAAAAACACCCTTAACCCCTTGAGTGCCAAAAGGGAGCTCTGCCCCAGGGCCCTCGGGGAAGGACCACGCTCAGCACCAGGGTCCCTGGAATGCCCCAGGCCAGGTTGGACAGGGCTTGGAGCACCCTAGGATAGTGGGAAGTGTCCCTGCCCACGGCTGGGGGGTGGATGAGATGATCCTAAAGGTCCTTTCCAACCCCAAAGTGTTTTGGGGTTTCTGTGCTCTCAGCCAAAGCGGTTCCACCTCTCCACACCAACCTGGGGAGATCCAGCACCCCCTGCAAGGCTGGCAGGGGTTTGGGATTGTCTGCCCACCCTTCGTGGGGTAACAGCTCACACTGGTTTGACTCAAAAGAAAATTAAAGAAAATTTGTTTCCCGAACAAATCTGCGATTTTACTCCTTCCTAATCTCCCTGTGGCTGCCCAGCCTGAAGAGATCCTGGGTTAATTTGCCAAGGGAGAAGGAATTGCTCTGTTTATATCTCACACTGTTTATATCTCCCTTGGTCATTTCTAGAGTCAAAGCATCACAGAATATCCTGACCTGGAAGGGACCCACAAAGATCTTCAAAGCCCAGCTCCTGTCTTAATCATGCATGGATTAATTATAGTGAAAAAACACATTAACCTACCTATTAGCCATGGAAGTACTTTGTGGAATCCTCTGAAACACCCCTGAGAGAGATAGGTGAGTATTTCAAAGTGAAAAAAACACTTTTGAAACACCCAGAGGTTGCAGCCACCATATGCAGAGCAGGAGAAACAAGCAGGAGATCTCTGGAGGTGTCTTTTGGTGACAGATTCCAGCTCTCCGTGCTCGGTTCTCACTCTGATTCCCTTCAGGTATGTGAGCTAGGAAGGAATAAGAAAGGTAGAAGTTCCAAAAGGAAACCACAATGGAGCAGGGGGCAGCTGGGGGAGAAGGCAGCAGATCCCTGCTCTGTGCCTGCTCCCTGGCTCTGCCCCTTCCCCTGGAGCCACACAGAGCCACCACCTGCCCCAAGGGACCCTCAGAGTCACATCATGGAACACAAAATCATCCAGACCAACTCCTGGCCCTGCACAGGACACCCCAAAATCCCACCCTGTGCCTGAGAGCATTGTCCAAGCACCCCCTGAAGCTGGGGAGGCTCTGGGCTGTGACCTCTCCCTGCAGAGCCTGTTCCTGCTGACCATCATCCCCCCAGCCCCAGGGCTCTGTGGTTGGAGGCCAGCAGCAGGACCCCTCCCCAAAGCCATCCTCAGCTCACTCCACACCTAAAGGAGACATTTCTCACCTATTTCCTGACTCTCTCTCTTTTCTCTTATTTATTGCTATTTAAATAAAACCCCTAAAAAAAGGCCAGAAACTCCCTCTGCCAGCAGCAGCCAGGGGGACAGAGCAGCACAAAGCTGGGACAGCTCAGAGCAGCATGGCCTCAGTCTCTAGTTCCTGCCCTGCAGATCTTCTTTTTCAGTTCTTCATGTTGGAAAAAATGAAGCAGGACTTCTCTTTGCTGCCTCAGAGATTGTTTATTTTTTCTTATCAAAGTTTCAGAGGCACAGGCTGTGCTGTGGCCTCCAGGAGCACAAGGGCAGAATGCAATGGTTACCCAAAGCAGGTAGCTTTTATATCTGCTATCAACCTGTTAGGAAGTTTTATGTGTTTTATTTTGTTCCCAACACCAGTGAATATCAATTTTATTGATATTTCTTCTACACTAAATTCCCTCCACCAATTAACAAACCACAGGAACTTGTGTCAGAGAAGAAAGGAAGAGAAGGAGAAGAAAGAAGAAGAAGAAGAAGAAGAAGAAGAAGAAGAAGAAGAAGAAGAAGAAGAAGAAGAAGAAGAAGAAGAAGAAGAAGAAGAAGAAGAAGAAGCTGACACCCTGAAACCTCCATGTTGTCTCTATATAATATATAGAGCAAAATCCAAACCTACAGCTCCACTCTCTGTGACTAAACAAAAACCTTTCTCACTTCCTGGGTGTCTGCAGCTCCTCCAGGATTGAGGGGAGTTTTTCCCATGGGCTTAGATCAACAACCAAACTATCCTGGGGTGCTCTGGGGATAAATGAAACCACCAGAGGGGAAGGAGAGCTTTCCTGGCCTCCCTTGACTCTAACAGCAGCACATTTCACACCGGGCTGGAGCATCTCCGAGGAGAATCCACATGCTGCTGGGGATGTTCATTAATCATCAGCTAATTTGTTTTTACACAGGAGCGCTGACAGCAAACGAATGTTATTGTAGCAGCAGCGCTGCATAATCCCCACTATTATGGCTTTAGCAAACGACTGCTCTGTGTTCACTGCTGCTCCTTTCTCCATCCAACTGCAATTGTAAATTGTAAATATATCTATTTTTATTCCCATCTGCTGAAAGGAACGGCCCCACCAGCTGTGGCCAGGGGGATGAAAGGATTGCTGCTGTCTGTTTCTTCCTTCTCCCTCTGGTCCTTATCTCAGGAACACGAGTTGAAACCTGGCCCAGAATTTACTGAGTGCTCCGAGACTTTTTACGAGGAGATGCTTTCGCAGGCTGCTATTGAGAATATATATATTTATATCTGTGAATATGTATATCTGTGTACACACGTGGATTATTGTGGCCGAGGTTATTTCTCCAGTAAATCTCTCTCCTGTTTGTACACAATGTGCACAGGCAGCATTCACACCAGGAGGGAAAATAATCCAGTGGTTAAAGGTAACTTGGGATCTGGGAGACCTGGGTTTAATTCTCCCCTCTGCCACAGCCTTCATTTTAATCCCCATTATATATATTTATGTGTATGTAGCACAGAAAGGGCACAGAGGACATTGTCTGAATGGTCCTTCCAAAGCAGACCCGAACCCTCTCTAGTCTTGGCTTTTGGAGGGAATCCACGTCCAGCAAAGGCTTTTGATGAGCTTTGGCCCTCGTGACACAAGGACAGACACAGACACATCCTTCAGGCCAAGAAAACCCCACCCAGCCCTTCCTTTCTGCCATGTGGGCTGAAATAGGAATCATGGAATGGTTTGGGTTGGGAAGGGACCTTAAATCTCATCCTATCCCAGCCCTGCCATGGGCAGGGACACCTTCCACTGCCCCAGGCTGCTCCAAGCCCTGTCCAGCCTGGCCTTGGGCACTGCCAGGGATCCAGGGGCAGCCACAGTTCCCTCCCAGGTCCCACTGGGAGACCACAGGAGTGCACAGTCCAAAGGGAAAAGGTGACCCTATACAATGACCAGGAGGACCCTAACTAAAGTTAAGGAATTATTTTCCCACCTCCTCACTCTGCTCTTCTCCTGGATCCTTTATAGACCCAAAATTCAGGACACTTTTTGTCAAACTGCTTTGCCATCACAGCCAAGTGAAGGTCGGGGACCAAAACTGGGTCAAAATTCAACCTCAAGTGATTTTAAAGCATTTCAAGCTTAACTTTAAGAACGATTTTGAAACAGGTGGGCACCTGGTCTTTCCCAACACGGCAACTCCCAGCACTGCCTTATTTGCAGCAATACACTCATAAAAATCCAGGGAGCCAATAAAGAGAGGAGAGGAGAGGTTTCAGGTGTTTACTGGCTGTAAAATTATTAATACCAGCCTCAAACATGTGATTGTGGTGTTATTGCTGATTGCATGGCATTAAAACATCATAACAATAAAATATTTTTAAAAAATCTGTTGCAAGAGTCTCGGGGTCGTGCACGTGGCCTTTATTACACAGCGATTTTAAACATTCAGGTTGCTCCACATTTACACCAGAGTCCTGCAGAAAGAGCTCATTTTAACCTCTCATCAAACACAAAAGAGAGACCAAAGCCCCAAATCCAGCTTAGGGAGGAGCTGAGGAGATGGAAGAGATCAAACCATAAATACGTTGACACCCAGCCCTACCCGGGCGATGAATTTCTGCCTGCCCCCCGTTCCTCGTTGCCTCTCCCCCAGCAGGAAGGTTGTGGTCGCCCTGATTTCCTCACTCATTCTGTTATTAGAGGAGATCTTGCCCTGCCCCACCGGGGACTCATTTTTCTGTCCTCACTCCGTGGCCTCCGTTCATCAACCCCGCGCGTCAGGAACCCAAATCGCGTCTCCGCTCCTTCCTTCCCCTGCTCTGCTCTGCTCAGACCCTGACAGCCAAAAATGTGTCCGTGGGTTTTATGCATGAGGAGAGGTGAGAGGTGACTACTGATGCTCGCAAACGTGTGGGCATTTCTTTTTTTCTTCTTGCCTGTCAGAAAATCAGCCCCTGGAATCACTGATGCCTTGTGAAATTACAGTCTAATGTAACCAGCCGGGGTATAAAGTAACCAATTTCTTTATTTTTTAAGAAAATTGTTCTCCTGGAGGTTGAAACACAAAACCAAGACATGGATGGAGTTATTTTTGTCCCAAGTCAGGGGAAATTAATGAAATAGCACCTCCCATTTCTGTTGACATTGGCCGAGGTCGCCAAAGTGCTCAGTAATATTGGGGTTCCCGTTGTGGGGAATGCTGTAATAGCAGGAGGGATTGGGAATATTATACTGGTGGGAATGTCCATGTCAGAGCCAACAAGAGGAGTTAAGCTCATGCTGAACTTGAAGCAAATAATCGGTTGGGAGTGGATAGTGACAGGGCTGTGATAAAATATCTCCTTACACGCTGGATCAAGTGTTATAAGGAGAAATCTGTGTCCTGAAATCCTGATTGAAACATCAGAATCCACCAGCAAACATTGCCTGGAAAAAAAAGAATTCATCAATATGCACAATCCAGGAGTGCATATTCATATTTAAAATACTGAGTTTTCTCTAATTGGCTTGATTACTTTTAATAATCATGATGTGTTCCACACTGGTTTTTCAGAGCCTCTCTTCCCTTTCAGTCCCAGTGGGAAAATGTTGCTCAGTATCTTCCAATAATTTATCTTGTGCTTGCAGCTCCTCCACACCAGAGCCATTGGTTCTATCAAACACGGCATGGACACCCCCACGGGGTGAATTTGGGAGGGAAATGGCACAGGGAGGCCAAAAATCCACAGGGAAATAAGGAACCCCTAAGTAAGAAGAACACATATTGTTCTTGGCCGAACCAGCCATTATTCAGCATCTATTTTTGATAACAATCTCTGAAAATCCTGATTTTTTTTTGTGCACAGATATATTGGTTTACTGCAGTTCTCCGTGGAGTCTGGCATTCAGCACTGCCAGCTCTGCACTGAAGCAAAAACTCCATCCCAAATAATTTGTCCAGTCAACAATAATCGCTCTCCATATTAATAAAAGCGGCTTGAAAAGTTCAATATGGGAGCTGAAATTTGTTTTAACTCCGTGTGGTTTTGGAAGCTGGAATTGACATTCAATCTCGTTCCTGCTACAAAATGTCTTTGACTGTGTAAGTGTGTAATTATATGCCTCGGTGTAATTAATTGGAGGACATTATTCTCTTCTCACGGAGAGGAGAGGGATTATGTGGAGTTTCATTTGGCTCCCCAAGACACACTTTCCTCAGAGTATTTCCAGTGTCCTTTTCTTTTTTTTTTAATTTAATCTCTGTTTATAGAAAACATACCTAATGAAGAGCCATTAAAGAGGCAGCAGAGGAGGAGCGATGATTCCAGCCCAGTTTCCACTGGTGTTCCCGTGGAATGACCCCATCCATCACATCAGGGTGGCTCCTCAGGGGTGTGAGGATGGGGATGGATGAGGAAGGGGCTGGAATCAACCCAGGCTGTTCCCCCATCCCAGTATTCCCAGTGCCACAGGGCTGGCAGGGATCCCGTGGAGGAGAAGGATTGGGGTGATGCAGCAATCCCCGCTCTGTGTTCGGTTCTCCCTCTCCCTCTGGATGCTGTTTTCAAGGAGAGCAGTGGTGCCCAGCCAGGGGTGCTGGGCCTGAGCCTCATCCTGCTCCACAAACCCCCAAACTCCCAAAGCATGCCAGGATCTCCAGGACAAGGGGAAGCTGCACTCAGATTTGGGAGAGAAAGCAAACCCCAAAGGACGTGGCAGCATCGTGTGGGCTCCTTCTCCTCTCCAGAGAGAGACCCCACAAACATTTCCCTTCTCATCCTCCCCACACCAACTGCAGCAGATCATCAGCAGGGTGTGAAACCCAAAACCTGCTCCATGAGGATCCTGTTAGGAGCAGACCTTGGCCTAGGAGCCCTCCCTTCCCCACCCCATCCCGGGCTGCCCCCTCTCCCCTCCCGGCCCCTGTACAGCATCCAAGCCCCTCATGGAAACAACCCCATGGCTTGTTTTCCACTGCGGCTTCAGGCCACATTTCAGGCTCTTATTTGCCTTTTCCTCACGTGTCGCCCATCACGTTCTGATTATTGAGGGTTTTCTTTTGAAGAGTTACCTGAGGTGAAGCCTAATTGGGTCGGGGGAGGATGCCAGGGCTCGGGAATGCTGCCAGCGCCGCCGGGGCTCCCACATGGACAGCGATCCCAGCCCCTTCCCGGCCTGATCTCAGATCCAGGCTGTAAGGGGACACCAGAGATAAAGGCTGGGAGAGAGCTGGGAGCAGCAACGGAGCCACTTCAATGCAGGGAGACCAGTCAGCCTTTAGTAGAATATTTAATATTTAATGTTTAATGCATATCGAATGTCAGAGTGCAACAAAGGAGAGGTTTCACGGCTCCTCACTCCAGCTCTGGAAGAGTTTCCAGGCTCTGGCTGGATTTGGGAATCCAGTAGTGGCTACCAACACTATCCTTTAATGCCTCAATAAAACAATTCTGTTTATTCTGCTTTATCCTGGCATTGCAGGCTGGGTTCTGCCACCCGAAACTGCCCCTGGTGTGTCCCAGGGCGTGTGGGGCTGATCTCAATTTGCTTTGCTGCCTGCAGGGACTTCAGTGGCACTGCTGGCATGGCTGGGAATGGCTGGGAAGGGCTTGGAGCTCTGGATTATCCTGTCATGTCCATGGATTTAACAATAATTGACTGAAAACAGCAGGACTGAGCTGGGCTTGGTGTCACTCCATCAATTCACATTTGTTTTCCCTTCAGCTCCCACCTGCTTTCATCTGTTTCTGCCTGGGCTGATAATGATTAAAATGTCAGGTCCAAAGTCTTGGCTCTTCCCAGTAGATCCAATTAAATGCTGCTGGAGAAATCACCTGATTTTCCCTCTTGCCTACCAATGTGCCTATAAAGGGTGTTTATCTAACAACAGACACACAAGGGAGGGACAGGACTCAAATGCCTCCACAATTCCCTTTCTGGACCTCGAGAACTCCTCTAAGACAGAAGTACCAGTGGTAAAAGCAGTAAAATGTGTCTGCTGTGGCACTTCAGAGCACAAACATCAGCTAAACATCCCCATCCAGTGATTTTAAATAGAGCCATTTCATCAGGGTGACAAGGAGACAGTGAGGAACGAAATATGCAATTGAAAAGAAGACATTGAAACAGAGCTGAAAAGGAAAAGAGAAATAAAACAGCGAAACAAGTTTGATTTTCACTCCCACGACTTCTTTTCACTTCAAGCAAGCGCTGGAGAACATTTTGATGTGGTCTGTGGGATTGTTCCCTCAGAGATGATTAAGAACAAGCTCCCTCAGCCATCAGGGCTTTTGATACGATTGTGTTTTTCCATCTCATTTTATCAGCCCAAACGATGACTGAACTGGGAACCAGAGCCAGGGTGACCAAGGCTCTCCCCAAAAGCATTTTCCTGAGCAGAGGTGGCAGAGGCTCCTCCAACAAACTCTGAGCTTCCATTTCTCAGTGCCCAGCAAACCACACACATTTGCGCTCACACAAACACCTAAAGAAACATGTTGGTAACTCTAAAAAGATTTCTTTAAGTATTTCTATGTTTTACTGATTCTTACAGTATTGAATTCGTTGCAGTTGTTTTCAAGTTGAGAAAAATGTAAATATTGTAGTTTGGGATTTTGTTATTTTTTTGGCCAAGGAGAAAATTTCTATTTTAAAATGTGTTTTATACCTTATGCTGTACACAAAGACACAGAAGATTCCAGTAGTTGAGCAGACTGAAGAGATATTTTTCCCTCTTTCTCTTTTCTTTTTCATTAATATTTAATCTAAATATCAATTCTATAAATAAAGCCTTCTGATTTCTAATCAATCAATGAACTCTAATGGTTTTGTGGAAGGCCCTAGAAATAGAGCTTCCTCACTCAACAAAACCAAACCCTTCATTTAGCATTTCTCTACAATCAGATGGTTTAGAGATTAAGGGAAAAAGAGAAGGGGGGAGAGGAGGGAGGGGGGAAAAAAACCCCAGGGGAGGGACGATAAAAACAAAGCCACGTTTTCTATCTCCTACTTTATTTTTCTTCTGTTGGGTTTGGGTTTTGTTGGGGTTTTTTTTGCCGTTTCCAGCCCCAGGTTGTGACTTTGACAAACGCTGGTGCAGGGAGAAGATTGATGCAGGCTCTCGGAGCATTAGCACATTATCACGAGCAAAGCAGAGCCCCCGGCCCTGCTCCTTGGGGACCCATTGGGAACTTTTTGGGAAGTGATCTATGGGCCCAAGGCCATCCCAGGGAATGCCCCTGGATGGAGTCTGGGATAATGCCCAGGGAGAAGACACCGAGCCCGGGATGAGGAATGGCTCCTGCAAACCCTTCCTGGAAGGGAAAGAGGAACCCTCTGCTCTCGGGGGAGCTGAGTGTTGAATGATTTAATGGCTACCTTTAGGAAGTGCCTTTTGCTTTATTGCTGCCTTTCTTTTTTTTCCCATTTTTCTCCTTTTTTCTTTTTTTTTCCCTTTATTTTATTTAAGGAAGAGGAGCACAATGCTGGCTCTTCCCTGGTTTTCACCTCAGCTGAGCACCCTGCAATGCCACAGCCTGAACTCATCCTCCTTGCAAAGACTCTGTTGGCAAAGGCTCTGGCTGATCACAACCTCCTGAATGAATCAGTTCTTGAAAAATAAACAAATTAAATTTAAATTAATTTCTTTAAAAAAAAAAGCCCCGGATTAAACATATTTGTGTTTGCTACGAGGATTTCTGAGCTCCCCACAGAGGGTTTCCAGTGCTGCCAGCTCCATCCTGGATCCCTTCTCCTCAGGAGCAGAGCTGCAGCTCCCAGGATTAAGTTGTGCAGATTTTCCACAGAGGTGTCAGAAATCTCATGGAAAACTGGTGGAATTTTCAGAGCTGCTGGAGGCACCAGCCCAATGCTCTTTATCCCCCAATTCCCTGCCAAAACTCCTTTAAAATCCTTCCCATTCCCTGCCCAGGGAACTGTGAAAATCTCCATTTGCACTGAGTTGAGTTGCTGAGGATTCTTTGTCCTCCTAGAACCAAATCTCGGATTTTTAATACTTCCCAAGAATTAAAATTTTCTTAAATCTGGGGAGTGAACATCAGCATTTCAGCCACGAGGTTTTACTCCCCAATCTGCTTTGGCATCCAAGAAAACCACACAGCATTTGGAAGTTTGTATTTTAATTCTGGCTCATCTGTGGCTGAAATCTCAAGGCCTTATTTCATTTCCCAGATTTTCATGATCAGAAATTCCAAGGAAGAATTAAGTTTTCAGAACAATTTAGCTTCAAACAACCAAAGCAGAGATGATTTGCAATTCCAGAGGATTTTTCGGCTGTTTTCAGGAATTTCAGCTAGATAAGCTTCAGAAGGTACAATAATCTCACAGAAATTACTGAGAAACTTTGGGGTACCAAGGAGAGAAATGCACATCAAAATATTTCACAGGCATGAGAAACTGTACAAATTGTATTTTTGACCCCTAAAAATTGGATTGATTAAATTGGGCTCATTGGAAGCTCCATTTTTTGGCCAAATATTGGTAATATAGGTGCCATAAATGACAATTAAGTCATTAATTTCTTATCTACAGTGCTCTGAATTGTCTGTACCTCTTGGAATGTCACCATTTATTTAAAGATCTAAGTAAATAAGTAAAAGAAAACCAACAAAAAAAAATGGAATTAGCAGAAAATAATTAAAGTTTCAAGGGATAAACTTAACACAAGAGAGTTCTTTATCACTCAGAAATCTGCTGCACATCCATGTTTTGACCAGAAGGAAGGGGAAAAAAAACCTCATTTCATACACAAACCACACAAATTAAACACATTTTATAAACAATGAGTGCGGAGAGAAGAGATTTCAGGGCTCCCCTGGAAGATTTGAAGGTGCCCAGAGATAAAGAAAACATTTTGGAGGCAATGACTTGGATCTTTTCAGCACCATTTCCAGGGCAGCGTGGCAGGATGATGGATGAGCCTGCAGCAGCCTCGTGACAAATTAGGGAATTTTGACAGATGTTTGATGCTCGGAGCATTTTTCACTTGAAAGGAAATTCTGCTTTTCAGGTGCTCCCGAGTTCTCCGTGGAGTCTGGGAATTTGGTTGTCTGGAGGACAGCAGATTTCTGGAAAGATCATCAGAGCAATGCCTGTTTTCCCAGGCTTGTTGTGGGATGAAGAGATGCAAGGAAAATGCAGGAGGGATGGCAGGACCAAAATCAGGGATCAAAAACTGGATATTAAAAAACTGGGTATTAAAAACTGGGTATTAAAAAAAACTGGGTATAAAAAAAAATGGATATTAAAGAAACTGGATATTAAAAAAACTGAGTATTAAAAAAACTGGATATTAAAAAACCAGACATTAAAAAAACTGGACATTAAAAAAACTGGACATTAAGAAAACTGGACATTAAAAAAACTGGATATTAAAAAACCAGACATTAAAAAAACTGGATATTAAAAGACTTGGATATTAGGGATGTCACAGATAAAAAAGCTGAAGACAGGAGTGTGGTCTCACTTCTCCAGGCATCTCCTTTCAGGAGATGGAGCTTTTCACTATTTCCTTTTGAATTTGTTTTTTGCCAATTGTTCATTGCTGATGTTTCACAGCTTGGGGGATTTGTCTGGTGGTGGTGTACTCTGATTATTAATTCTCTGAATTATCAACACTAGGCCAACAGAAAACTGGGATTTTTGGATTAAAGCCGTACCACAGTACCAACCTGATCTCCAGGAGCCACTCACAATCCCAATTTCACCAATTTGGGAGCAGCCTCAGCATCCCAGGAGCAGTTTGGGGAATTTTTCCATGTCTGAGCCCCTCCTTTCCTTCCCTTCCCTCGGTATTGAGATAACCTTTGCTGGTGGGTTCAGGGCTTTGCATAAACCCACGTGGCAGAATCAGCTCCAATATTTTATCATGGATGGGGGGAAAAAAAAGAGGGAAGAAAAGGGCATTTCCCCCAAATAAAGCTGCTCAGTGTTGCCTGGCAGATCCCGGCCCGTGCCGGTGCCCTTTCCCTGCTGGACAAAAACAGAGCAGTGTTTGGAGAGAGCTCTGCTGTAATTGTGGGCAGTTCTATGAGGGGAAAAATAATGTGGTTTGTCATCAATCTCCCGGTGTGGCACACAAGGGCTGACTTGTTGAAATTTTGTAGGCTGTATTTACAGAGAAAACAGAGGCCTGGTGCTGAGCAGGGCCCTATCAGTCCCCAGGTCTGGAAGAATCATATCGGAGCAAAAGGGAAGGCTTGAATCATAACCTTTCAGGATAATCTAATCCACGAGGGAATGAAAATTGCTCTGCTCCTGTGAGCAAGATCAAAACGTGGACAATTTAATTATTGGGGAGTTATTTGTGGGTAGAGACACAGACTGGTTTGAGGCAGGAGCTGACAAATGGAAATCACTCACATTGCTGTTTTACAGACAAGGGGGAAAGGAAGGATGGATGCTTCCAGCCTTGGGAAATGCAGGATGGAGTAAAACAAAGTGATGTGATGAGGTAAAGGCAGTGAAAGTAGCACAGGTCTAAGCTGAGGCACCACTCAGAGAACCTGGAATTATTGTTGTCATCCTGCAGTGAGCAGGGTTCAGATCCTAGGAGTACAGAGCTCCTGATATTCGAAGTAGAGGAGTATAAAGCTCATTATATTCAATATTCAGGATTTTTTTTTCTTTCTAAAGAGTCCTATATTCATCTCAGGGGAAAAGAAATAGAATTAAAAAGCATTTTCCAAAAAAATCTGGAATTATTGTTGTCATCCTACAGTGAGTAGGATTCAGATTAGGAGAGCATAAAGTTCATCATATTCTTCACTTCTTGTGAACGTGTGAGTTTTCCAGAAGGGGAGAGCAAAGGAAAGGGAGAAAAGAGGGAGAGAGGCAGAAATCTGGGATAAGTCCCATTAAATATCCATCTAAAACAGCCAGCATGACACAGCCATTTATAAAAAGCACATTTTGCTTTGGTTATCTTGTACACAGCTTTCATCAGGGTACTGCCCTTTATTTGCCTGTAAAAATGACCTGATGAAATGATGAATGGGTTTTTAATTCAGTGTATGAAACGAACCAGGAGGGCGACACTGGTAGATTTGGGAGAGTTGTAGTGCTACAAACTATTCACTTGTGAGTGCATCGAGGCCTCCTTCCTTCTCCTCGCCCTCCCTGTGGCTCAGTGTTATTTTTCAGACTGATGCTGTGATGTGGAAGACTTTACACGAAGACAGAAAAATCCTACAGCACCCAGAGCCCTGCTCCAGGTGTTGGAGACGGAGCTGTGACATCTCTCTCTGTGCTCAGAGACACCAAAAGCACACACACGGCACAGGGGCTGCTTTGGGCCTCGTTTTTGCCCTGTAAAAAATCAGAGAATTCTTCTGTGGCTACAGGATCCATTCACAATCCATGGAAAAGCAGCTCGAGAGGAAGAGCCATGCCTGGAGCAGAGTGTGGTGTCATCACCCCTCACCAAATCCTGTCTTAGGCTGAAGAATTCCCAGCTTTTCCCAGCCTGAGCTGCACCTACCTCTCCAAACCAAGAATATCCCAGCCTGGCTTTGCCTGGAATGAGCTCTCCTTGCAGCCCATGCTGGGTATTTTCTTTTTAATCCTGTTATTCTGCAGAATTAGAAACACCAGGAAAGGTAAAACCCTCCTGGTTTTACCCAAGCCTCATCCTGCACCCTGACCATTTTTAGTTTTTCACCCAAATAATTCTGGAGGAGATTTCAAAATAAAACTGACTCTACCTCTTATTAATATTGCCAAATGAGTCACCCCCATGCATAGCCCTAATACATAAAAGGAGCATTTTCTTCTGCTTCCACAAAAATATCCAGAGGGCAATGGCAGGGAGAGTAAATTGAGAAGACCAAAGTTAAACAAAACCAGTCTCGTTCACTTTCTGCAACTTCATTGTCTGCTTTGCCTCGTGCAGGAGGGGGAAAAAAAAACCCTGTAGGTTTGCACTGAACAAGTTTTAGAGTTAAAGAAATTATCATAAAGCCCCAGTGGCTGTTTTAAATCACTCCCAACCTGCACACACAGAGTGAATTTGCACTTTGTGCCTCCTTCGGACCATGGCCGGCAGCTGCTGGGGAATTTGCTCGCCCAAATAATTTGAAATTTGCCTAACTTTTAGGTCCAAATCCAGGCCAGATTTATGGGGGTTTTCTTGGTTAAATGGATCAGTTCATATTTGGAGCTGAGCTGCCTGGAGCCCACAGAATTCCTGAGCAAATTGGCTGACCAGGGAGGCTGCTGTCGGTAACGGAGCTGGACAGAGCTCTCCAAGGCTGAACCTCCCTTCCACACAATCCCTGGGACTGTGGCTCTGTTAAACCAGCAGCAAAGCTTCCATAAAACCCCAAGAGTTTGGAAATGAAGGGGGAAAAAAAATGACATTTCTTTTATGATTATTGACCAAGTACTGGAGATTTCAATCCTGCTTTTTCACTCCAACCATTACGACTGAGAAATAAAAAAATAAAAATTATCAGCATGGGTTGTTGCACTGGTTTTGACACAGAAATGCTTCAATATTCAGGATTTTTTTTCTTTCTAAAGAGTCCTGTATTCATCTCAGGGAAAAAAAATAAAATTAAATTAAAAAGCATTTTCCAAACAAATCTGGAATTATTGTTGTCATCCTACAGTGAGTAGGATTCAGATTAGGAGAGCATAAAGTTCATCATATTCTTCACTTCTTGTGAACGTGTGAGTTTTCCAGAAGGGGAGAGCAAAGGAAAGGGAGAAAAGGCAGAAATCTGGGATAAGTCCCATTAAATATCCATCTAAAACAGCCAGCATGACACAGCCATTTATAAAAATATCTCATGGCATCAGCAGATATTCCCTACATAAACCAATTGTTCTTGGAGGATTGTGAAGGACTGGAGATCTCCAGCCCTGTTCAATTCACCCATTTTCCTACTGGCATCATTTTCAAAAGCATTTGGATATAAGATGAAGATTTTCCTGCCTGTTTATCCACCTCAGGATGAAAAAACGAGGCACAAGACAATTAATTTAATGAGTTTTCCCCACAGACAGAGCAATTTCTGCTCTCCAGGCTTTTAAAATGAGCCTCGGGGATCTCGTAATGAATTGATTCCCATTTTTAGTCCCATGGAAAGTTTCTCCTCTCTTTCATCCAAAGCCCATCGGAAACAATGGGAATTTTTCATTTCCAACGTGGGATTTTGAATAAGACCCCAAGTGGCCATGAAATGAAGGAAGCTCTATAAAACCAAGCAGAAATCATTCTTAAACTGTTCAAAATTTGATGGAGAATAAGACAATTTTTTTATTTTTTTTCTTCTCCTACAGGATTTTTAAATCCTTTTATGGATTCACAGGCAGGAATGGGATTCCCATCAGATGTCAGAAGCTGCCTGGAAATGTCTGTACCAAAAAAAAATCTCATTTCTCTTCTTTTCAGTGGCACAGAATTCCCATCATTCCAGAGGGAAGATAATCTTTCTGCATGCCTTCATCCTGGCTAGAAAACCACCCCAAGTGATCCTGTTTGCCTTTACAAAAACTGCTAAAAATACATGAAAATTAACAATTTTAAATGCATCTCCAGAAGTTCCTGATGTGGATTAAAAGAGTTTTTGGGGTGTTTTGCAGCCCTTTGCTCCAAATGCAGGAGGCAACGTGGTGCAGGCTCAATTATTTTTCATTTTATTGAAGGTTTTTCCACTCAGCTTCTGTCTTCCCCTCCCCATTGTTCACATAAACACCTATATAAATATATATAAATAAATAAAAATATATATTCTGCCGTGTCTGTGCATCCATAATCTCCTTTTTTAATGTCGAGACACTTTTCAGCTCAGAGAAACTCAGCCCCTCGTGGTAAAATTCCAGCACCAGGGTCTTTGGGGATGGATTTCAGCACCAATCCCCCAAAGCCTTGTTCCCTCACCCAAGTCAAAGATTGCATTATTATTTCTTCTTCTGTCTTTGAGGGGCTGATGAGATCATTTATTGTTTTTAAGGGTTAATAGAGCCTGTCAGGGTCTTTTTGCCTCACTGCTGCTGCAGGATCAGTAACAGCTCCCAGCTCCATGATGCTAAATCAGACCACACTTGCCTGAAGAAAAGAAAAAGGGGGAAAAAAAGCAAATTTAGCATGGGGAGAGGAGAGGCAGTTCAGTCTGGTTTAAAGGAAGGGAGGGAGGGAGGGAGCCAGGGGGAACAGGGACTAACTTTGGAGAGAAAATAACAAACTTTAAGTCCTGAGGTCTTTCCTCTCTATCGAAAAGGCAGTTTGGAAAGGAAATTAGTAAAAACAAACAGAAGGTGCCAAGGTTTCTTTATCATACCTGGAGTAGGATATGCTGAATTCCACAAGGCCTAGCGCTGGCGCCTGGTGCTGCCTCGGAAAAAATGGTACCCACGGCTCTATAAAATGATCTATTGGGACTTCAAAGTCGTGGCAGCCCCGTGTGGCACAGGATGTGCTCAATTAATTATGTGATTTTTAAATGACAGGGGTTGGGGAAAGTAAAAATAATATAAAAAGGGCAGGGAAAAAAAAAAAAAAAAAAAAAAAAAAA
>VZTN01024970.1:28457-61877 GCA_013400515.1 Erpornis zantholeuca
GAAAAAAAAAAAAAGGTTTTTAAAGAAAATAATATTAGGGAAAAAATGGGAGAAGTAAACTGAAAGGCCTTGTTGTCTGTCTGCCAAACAGCAGCAGCAGATAAGGGCCGGGGTTGCCGTGGAAACTCAGGCCCGTAGGAGACAGAATCCAATTTCAGAAACCACAAAATCAACATAAACGTGTGCAAAAATAAAAAGGTTTGTTTGGCAAGTAATGAGGAGAAGGCTCCCAATGTATAAAGCAGATGAACCGGGGTGACCTCGGCCAACTTTAAGCCATAATAATGACGATGTCCCACGTAGCTCTGGCACCTCTGCAAGGAGCAGGGACACAACCAATTCTCATCATCCAATTGCCACCCTTCTGCTGCAATATCCAGTGCCCCACATCCTTCTCCCTTTGCCCCTCTGCCCTAAAAATAAAAAGGAGTGAGGAAGGAGGAATATTCATTAAAGCACTGGGAGTAATCTCATTTTAAACGTCCGAAGAGGATTCAGAGCTGATGATTTTAATTCAGTTTTCACCCGTGAATTGTCCACCAACAGTGTGCAAAATCATTACATATAAAAAGAATTCCTCCCTTCTTGCCCCCAGTGTGGCCAGAGAAAAGCAGACCTTAAACCATTTCCAAGCTGGGAAGATTTGCCACTTAATGACTTTTGAAGTTGCCTGGGAAAAAATGTTTTAGTGACTATCGCGATATAAAATTTACATCACTGAAAGGACACCCAAGGACAGCCACCAGGACCTTCCAGCACTGCCACTGTCACTGTTTGAAGAGCACAGTCACACAACCACGAGGGGTTTAAGCTGCTCTGACAAGAAAAGGGCTGGAGATCGAGGGGGAAGGGCTGGGATTCATGATTTCAGTTTGTGTGCCCCCAATATTTTCGTTTTATGAGCGCTTTCATAAGCACAGCAACCTTGTCCTTCTCCAGCCCTTAATTTGGGGGTTCAGTTCATGTTTTACCCCCAAAGTCATTATTTTCTGCTGTTTCCATAGAATCATGGAATGGTTTGGGTTGGAAAGGATCTCAAAGTTCATTTGGAAGCCATGGGCAGTGACACCATCCACTGTCCCAGGGAGCTCCAGCCTGGCCTTGGGCACTACCAGGGATCTGGGGGCAGCCACAGCTGCTCTGGGCACCCTGTGCCAGGGCCTGCCCACCCTCCCAGGGAACAATTCCTTCCCAAAATCCCATCTGACCCTGCTCTACAAACTCCTGGGCAGCACAACCGAGATCTTGGGCACTGCAGGCATCCCGGGGGGGACTCTCTAACCCCATCCAAGGTTGTTTCTGTTAGGAAAAAAACCTCACGATGGAGCACAGAGGAGAGAGACTGAGGAAAACCTAAGTTGAGAAATACCAGTGATGCTTTAGGTCTTAACTTTTCTATTTTCCAGCCCTGCCCTGCCCAGTGTCACTCTGCAGTTCCCTGGAGCTCGTTCAGTGCTGTTCTCTCATGCTCACACACACACAACAAAGCCTCTCCAGCTCTCCAAGGACACCCAGACCCTCCTAGGCCCAACAACTGCAAACCACAATCTTGGGGACAGGGGGGCAAGCTTGGGCAAATTCCATCATTAGCTGAAGTGTTAATTGGCAAATTTATGCTTATATGCAAACTGACCAAACCTATAAAGGTGTGAAGAACTCGTGAGCTGTCCTTGTCCATGTTGGGATGCACTGAGGCAGGAGCCTCTAGACCCCCAGAGTGTGACCTTTGAAGGCCTTTCAAATAAAAACCTCTTTTATTCCCTTATTCCTTGTCCAGTCTCTGCTCCTGGGTAGCCATTTAAGGCATCACCAGAACATCCCTCATTTTTACAAATAAATTTGCATTTTCAGCCAAACTGAGAGCAGCTTTGCAGCGAATTTGAGGGAAAAGCGTTTCTGTGTCACCGCTGGAGCTGAAAGAGGGACAGGGACAGCCTGGGGTGCCTGTGTGGGGACTCCCCAGCACAATGTGGGGCCATGGCTGGGCTTGGCAGGGAGTTTTTTCCCCTTCCCTTTCCCAAGGCTCTCTCTGTCAGCACAACCCAGGGCCAGATTTGTCACCTAGCCTCTCCTGTCCCTGGCGAAGGGAGCGGTGCCAGCTTCCCACACCCGGAGCGAACACCGGCAGGGTTTGTTTGCCCTCATCCCCCAGGCCCTGCGGGGCTGAGCCGGGAGCTCTTCCTCCTCCAGCAATTCCGTGCAGGATCCGCGGCAGGGGACAAAGGGACAGGGATCCCCCGGCAGACCCCGGGAGCCTCCAGAGCCGAGGGATGGCAGCGGAGCAGGCACGAGGATGGGAAATAAAGAGCTCTGTGTTCCCACCCGGAGTTATTTCGGCCTGGATTTTCCAAAAGCGCCCTCGGGCTTGGGTGCAGCGGGGTCGGGTGGGCCCCGCTGCGTCTTGAGGGCCTCAGTGCTCCCGGGTAATCACGGCCCGAGGATGGCACTCAAATCCCCAAAAAGGAACTCCTAACCCACCAAAAAATCAGTGCCAGCCCTTCCACCGAGCTCCAGAGGCCGGGAAAAGAGAATTGCTCCTTCTCTCCTGCACATTTCCACCAGGCCAGGTATAATGAGGGCCTCTATTTAAATGGGCAGCAGTGTTTAATATTTGACATTAGGTAAATACGCTCTCCACGCTGCCAGAATAATTCTGCACAGCTTCAGGGTGGAGCTTTGAAAAGCTGCTGGGTAATGGAGTTCAAACTCGGCTGTGCTCAAGGCTGGGACTGTTTGGGAAGTCCCACCCTTAATCTGGGATCATTACAAACCTTCCCAGCCTGGAAATCTTTGGGTTTGCAAGAATGGTTCCACCAAAAAAATCAAACCTCAACACCTGAGGTCAGATCTTGTGAGGGTGGGGGATGTTCCTGAGGACAAGTGATGTCACAGCAGGGAAAATTTCTATTTTTGCAAAAAAAAAAAAAAACCAACAAAAAAAAGCCTTGGCAATGCAGAGCCATGGAAAAGGACATAAAGAGCAAAAATATAGAGCTGAAATGTAAATAGGTTTTGTGAAATGTGGCTCTGAGTTTGTCCATGCCCCACAAAAGGGCTTGAAGTATCTGGATATATTGTAATGTCTTTTTGGGGTTTTTTTTAATTTTTTAAGTACTTTAGCAGTCTATCTATGGCAGTTCAGTGGATGTCAGCAGCAGGGCTGGGTTTACAATGATGGATATTTTAGAATGGAGATATAAATCTTTCCAGGCTCACAATCTGCTTCCATTTGAAAAGTGGGTGACAGCAAATGGAAATTTACAGCCATAAGGAATCGTGTTTGGTGTCAATGCAGCAGACATGGAGCTGCTCCTTTTGAGGGGTGATTCTCCTCAATGCCCTCAAATCAGACGGGAAAGATCCATGAAAAGGTTTCTGCAGGGGCTGCTCTGACCCAACTGATCTCAACAGGGATTAACACCTCCAAAATGCTGCTTAGGGCACAGGAAAACTTCAAATTGATTACATGAAAATGATAAAGAATTTATTAAACAGAGCAAGCTTTAGGAAAAAATGGAAATTATGGGGGATTTTCAGGCAGCAAATCAACTTTCCTGAAGCGGTGCCTGGACTGCAGCAATTGAAAGGTCTGGGTTTGGTGGGGTCAGGGTGAATCCAAAGCGATCCCAGTGTCAATCCAGCTGCTGCTCCCTTTTTCTGACAACATTCACCAGCATTCCCTCAGCTTTCCTGGGGCTCTGACTGCAGGTAAGAGGTAAAATGTAGGATGAGCAGGGCAGTGAAAGCAGCTCTGAGCTTCACCCAGCCTCACGTGGCCCAGAAATAACACCTGGGGCATTTGGGAATGGGATATGAGGCCCTGAGGATGGCTCCTGTTCCCAAACAGTGACCCCGTCACAGGGCACTCCTGACATGTCTCCTCCACTATTTTTCTGTACCAGATAATAATAATAAAATAAATTATCCTGAAATAGAATAACAGAGCCTCCTTAAACCACAACATTGAGAACCTGACTTGTTTTTCAGAAGAAAATTAAAGAGCCCGTGCCATGATTTATTCTCTCTTGCTGCCCGTGCAAGCCAGAGCTTATTTTTCCATTAAAGGTCAGCTGCTCTCTGAGCACAAGGAAGAAAAATGCCTGCAAACACCACATTTGTTAGGGCTGGTTGAGTTGGAATAAACCCCAAAGAGTAGCATCTTTTTGTATTTAATCCAGCTCCCAGTGCTGTGCTGCCTCATTAGGGGTGTTTTTCAGGAATAGAACAGCAAACAGAGGTGCTCCAGCTCCCCCTGACTCAGTTCCCAACCTGCTTTGGGTGATGGAGTTGGGTGGGTGCTGGGGACATTCTCTGCCCAATGTCTCACCCCAGAACAGCCCTAAGCTGAAAACCAGGCAGTGAAATGAGCTCTGTTTTTGGTGAGGTTGGTTAAGCAAGACAAAATCAATTAATGTCTGAGACCTCACAGGTTCCTGGAGGCAAATTGTTCCAATTACCAGCACCTGAGAGCAAATTAGGAGCAATTAAAAGGAGCAGCTGGGATTTCACTGAGTTACTCTTGTCACTGTCATCTCCATTCCATTTCAGGCTCATTAAAAAGGTATTTTGCCCATTACATTTTTCTGTAAGGGTGGCATTTTTCATTTTAAAATAGCTACAGCCACACTCTGTGCATTTGGAAATATTCCCTGAAGTGGAGGTGGGTGAGGGATGTGAGTGTTTTACACTGACCATGGTTCAGGTAAAACCTCTGGAGGGGCTGTTGCTGTTACAAATTCCAAGAGCTGATTTGCCTGGGAAGGCTCTGGAAAATCCAGAATCTCTTTGGCCCTTCTGCAGCACTTCTCTCAGAAACACAAAGAAAAATTCATTTTTCCTCCATAATCTCCCCTGAAACAAAGCAGCAGGGCCTGGTTTTATTGGGAAACACTCCCACAAACCACACCTGAATCCAGGGAAGGTTTCAGTGAAGGATCTTTGAAATATTAATTAATCCCACCTCACCGCAGTTCTCACACAGAACTTGGGAATTTAGATTTCAATTACACAGCATCACACAAAAAACAGGAATCCCAGTCTGTGATATCCCCAGAAAGACTTCACCACCCTTAACTCATTCCAACCCAAAGCCAAACCCACTCCCCACAGCCTGGCACTGCCAAATCCAGCTTTCCCCACCTGACCTTTCCCAGCCATTCTGCTCCATCTGCACTCCCAGATCTTTTGGATATTCCCCATCACCTCAGGCACTGCCTCATCCCAATGCTTTGGGGTTTCCTTGGAGCTGTTCCATGGTGGAAGGGTTCCTGCCCAGCAGGGAATGTCCCTGGGCAGTGGGAGGAGGGATCAGCCCCAAGCGTGGGGAGGAACAAAGACAATTTTCTTGGATTTTACCCATGGATTGATCCAGCTCATCTCTTCACTCAGTCCCCACCCCTGCTGAATCCAAATCCCTTCATAAAAGTGGAGGCAAATCCCATCAGCAGCAAAGCTGAGCACAAATGTCCCCAGTGAGGGGTTTTGGACAAGAGAGGCATTTGCAGCCAGGCCAAATCACTGCCCAAACCCATCCTGGTGGGGACAAAGAGGAGTTGGTGATCATGGACTCATTAATGTTGGATAAGACCTTTAAGATCATCAAGTCAAACCAGCACCACCATGGTCACCACTAAACCACATCCTCGAGTGCCCCATGCACAGGTTTTTGGGCACTTCTAGGGATGGTGGCTCCACCACAGCCCATTCCAAAGCCTGACCATCCATTTGGTGAGGAAATTCTGGGAGATATGGCAAATGGAGAGGGGATGGGAATTCCTCTCTGGAACTGGAGTAGGAATGGGTTCCTGTGCAAAGGAAAGTGGGAGGTGGACAAGACCCAACCTCAGAGAAATGGGAAGGAGAGACCAGGCTGCAGTTCCTAGCAGGACTAAGGTAAAGATGGGGAGAATCAAACCCTCACTTTTCAGGGGGTCAGGACTGCATTTGTTGTTGGACATGGGAGAGGTTAGGAGTGTCCCCAGTGAAACATCATGTGTCAGACTGGGAGGTGCCACCCGAGGCAAAAAAAGCAAAATAAAAAATAAGCCTCACGTCCACCAGTCTGCCACCAAATGTGCCCTGTCATGCTGAGGGACTGGTGGAGGAGGAGAGGAGAGGAGAGGAGAGGAGAGGAGAGGAGAGGAGAGGAGCTCGTTCCAGCCCTAATAATCCTGATGATTCATCACTCTGAATTACCCGAGCTCTTTGGGGACAGGAGCAGCAGGATCCCGCTGCTGCCTTTGGGATAATAAACACTCCTGGTAAACACTCCTTCCTTCCCCAGCCCCTAAATATCCACCTCACCCCAATAATGAGTCACAGCTCCCACCCAGCTCCCCCGTGCTCGGCTGTGCCACCCTTTGCCATCCCCGTGAAAGGCTGGGGGAAGCCTTTAGCATTTATTGGATAAACAAATAAGTGTGGGATTTATCGATTCAGATGGGGATGCCCAGGCACACACACGTGTGCACACTCACACTCACACACGTTTCAGTGTGAAAAAAATGGGGTTTTTGGGTCTGAGGGAGCAGGGAGGGCTGCATGCCAAGGAAACGCCAGCGAGCGGCGCGTTCCACCGGAGGTGTTGACAGTGGATAATAAATCCCGGCCCTACCTAACATTTACAGGAACATTAGAAAATAAAGTGAAACGGCGTGAGCTGGTTCCCAGGGCAACCAGACAAACACAATAAACAGGCCTCAGAGGCAAGAGTAACTTACACCATCCTCCTGGGGCTCAAATATATCACTTTACATTAGCCTTCTGCTGGGGCTGCTCCTGAAAGCTCTTTGTTTTATTATTATTTGAAAAAGAAATAAAAAATAAAGAAGACAAAAAAAAAAAAAAGCCCCAAACCCTGGTATTTTCTTAGTGCAGATCGGCGTGAAATCGAAGAGTTCCTTTGGTTGCTGGTCTTTATAGGTCTTTTACTGCACATTAAAGCTCCTGTGCAAATAATAATGACTATTAATAAATCTTTATAAAGAACTGCGTCCCTCTCCTGCAGAAGAATATTATTAATAAGGCGGCCAGAACCCGGGGCCTTTGCTGGCCCAATAAAAACCCCTTTTCTGGGGTGTTTTTCCTCAATACAGATACAAAATTAACTGTCAAATATATGGGGTGGCTAAGCCAGATTTTTCCTGATTCAACAGCCTTCCTCCAACTCTGCTTGTAACCAGACCTTGGCTTTGGATCTTGCTGTCACTAATTTTAGGGGAATGTCCTGGACCCAACCAGGTCATAGCAGCTCGGGCTCATTAAATCCCAGCACAATCTGTACAAAATAATGACATTTCATCCTAAAGATCAGCCAGTAAATCTCTCCTCACCTGCCTACGGCGGGGCAGTCACACACTCCATCACCACTTCCAGATACCATCCCTGAACATGTCATTTTTGGGATGGCACTGCCCAAGAACACGGAGATGGCAGCAGGAAGGTGAGATTTGGAGGGGCAAAGCAGTTTTGTGATAAGCTTGGGAGTGATGTGACAGCTTTGGGAATGTGACCTTAGGAGTTCCTCAGCTTTTAGGACCACCCAGGTGTGATTTACCCCCTGACCCACCACCAGTGCTGAAGGGACCCATTTTGGCCATTTCTCCCCAGTGCTGCAAATGTTGTCCTCCAGGCTCTCGTATTTATCCTTGCTGAGCCACCTTTCTGTGGTTTTCCGGGATTGTTTGGGCTTGTGCTGTCCCAGGATGGGCAAACACCAGGAGGCTCCAGCCTGGAGCCGTGTCCTGCTCGTTCTGACTGGGACAAACTGGGTGAGTCAAAGGCAGCACACGGAACATGTGAATCTGGCAATCCTAAAAGAGGCAGCAGGAGTCACTCGGTTCCTTTTCCTGCACTCCTGAGCTCTCCTTGTGGGAAGAGCAAGATAGGAATCGCCTGGGAAACAAAGGGGGTGCCAGCAAAGAGCCCCAGATTCCCAACAGCACTCCAGCAATGCCTGGCAGCCTTCCCCACGTGTTCTCCAAGGTTTTCTGCACAGGAATGACACTTGGAAGCGTGGATGCCAGCCTGGCTGACAAGGGAAGGGTGGGGTAATCACATGTTGCTGATTTCTTTGCCACATTTAGTTCCATCCTCTCCAGACTTCCACGGCTCTCGGGTGGAGCGACCCTGCCAAAACCAGAGCTGCTGTTGGGAACACATCCCCCCCTCCAGCCTGGGGTGTAAAACTGAGCAAAGGCAGAGCTCACAGAGTGGAGGTGGCTTTTTTTTCCCTTTTTTTCACGACTCAATCACCACCCTACTGATGACTAATTATAATGAGTGAGGTCCAGATGGCCAGAGCCTTTAATGAGGCCAATTAAGGATCCCAATGTTTTCATACCGTGCCCATTTTTCCTAGAAAGACTAAGCAGCAATGGAGGTCCCACCTCCTGCTCCAGACCCAGGCCAGCAACTTGATCCTGGAGGACTTAATAAATAAAAGGTCAAATGAGATAAGGAAGAACCTAGCATTGGTTTTCAGCTGGGAGGCTTCGTGTCCTGCCTCAGCCTCCAAGATTTCTGCCAAAGTCCAACCCTGAACACCTTAAACCCTTTTTTGGGAGGGCTGTCCACCTTCACAGTCTCCATTGAATGGGTTTTTTGCTGCTCTCCTGAGTCATGGTCATGAGGAGAGGAGCTGTAACACCATGAACCAGAATTTCCTATTTCTAACCTGGGCACGGAGCAGCTCCCGAGGTTTCCACCCTTGTTTTGCAGGTTTGCAGGAGGGTGTCCAAGCAACTGCTCTGGAGTGTTTATTTGAGCTCCAGGAGCTTCCTGAGGCTCTGTTGTCCCAAGGGCAATTTCTGTCTGGCCACCTGAGGTTTGCAGGACATCCATGCCTGCCTTACAACACCACCTGAGCACCTCTTGAGTTTTTAGCCTGTTGTTTTTAACAAAACTCCCATGAAAACACTTGGATTTTACAGGTGGGGAACCCAGGGGGACAAGGACCATTTCTTTTGCACAGAAGGCCAGAAATCAAAGAGAAGATTCCCCAGTTTCCAAACTCAGGCTGGAATTTAGCTGCCAAATCAATCCACGTGCTACTGTACCTCATGAGGAAAGCAAACAGACTCCAGCTCTCTCAGGGGTCAGGTATCTGCACCTTTACTCTGATTCTGAAATGCTCTTGTACAAAGAAAACCTCATTAAAATGTTTCCAGTGGGGATGTTCAGATGAAAAACTCCCAGACTTGCAGCCATTTCTGCTTCCAAGTGATTTGAAGGATGCAAAATTTGTCTCAGTCCTGGACTGGTCTGCAGGCAGAGAATTTAAACATTATTCTGTTTGAAAAATGAAAGAATTTAAAAAATCTTTCTATTCAAAACCATGTTATTAAAAAAAAAAATAATAATAAACCAACAAAAAAAACAACAGATTTTTTGATTTTAAAAATCCAAAGGGCTGGATAAAGAGTCCTGTTTAACATTTCCAATTTTGGAGTAACTCCACCTGATGCTGAGCTGGGTTTCAGGGTGGCTGAGGTGTTCCAGGGCTCCTCAGGTGAGCGAGGTTCTCTCCCCTGGGAAGGGCAGAGTTGTGCATTCCGGAATGTCCGAGGGCTGCTTGGAAAGGAACACGTCTGAGTGCACTGGGCTGGATCAACCACAGACTCTGGGAGGTTTGTGGTGTGTCTGAGTGGAACAATGGCAGCCCCAGTCCATAGGAGATTTCCCGGATCTGGAAGGTTTATATGGATTATATACATTCCATGAAATACCCTGCGAGCTCCAGGAGAGCTGGAGGGCAGTGGGATCCTGGGATGGGTGGGAAATCACATCCAGTGATGCCTTAAATGGCTCCCTAGGAACTGAGAGCAGGCAGGAATAAAGGAATCAAGGAGGGATTGGTTGGAAAGGCCTTCAGAGGAACACTCTGGGCTCCAGAGGCTCCTGCCTCAGTGCATCCCAACATGGACAAGGACAGCTCCCGAGTTCTTCCCACTTGGCTCTCAGCATCAATTCCCCAAGCAGAAGCCAGGCAAGGATAGAATTTGCCCAAGCTTGCCCCCCTGTCCCCAAGATTGTGGTTTGCAGTTCTTGTTTCTGGGTGTCCTTGAAGGGCAAGTTAGAGGTTTTGTTCTGTCTATCTTAGCACAGAGAACAGCACTGAACGAGCTACAGACAACTTGAGAGTCACACCAGCAGTGCAGGATTGGAAAGATATAAAAGTTCAAACCTAAGGCATCAGGCACTGATGGAATTCCTGCCTACGTGGTGGAAAACCAACCCTTCCCAAGTGTCCCAGGAGGTTGGGTCCCAGTCCTGGGGAGGGCCAGACAGTGACCACAGTGCAGAAAACCACAGTTCTTGTGATAAGAGACCTGGGTTGCTTCCCTCAAAAATCCCAGGAACACCAGGCTTTAGGAAAATTGCTGCTCTAAAAAGTTCACCTCGGCTGCTAAAATTCCCAAGGCAGTCCAGAAGTGATTTAGGCCCCACTGGAAGCATCGCTGCAGTTTTCAACATGTGAGGGGCAGGGAATATCTGGGACAGTGAACCCAAATGAACAGAAAGAAATCAATAAATCTGGAGAGAAACCCCCAGGCTGAGCAGGGGACACCAAATTCTCTCCCTGATGCTGAGGGGCACTTGCTTCCCTTCAGGACAGAAAAATGGGAATGAAGTGACAAATTTCTTGGCCAAGTTGATAAATTCATGCAAAACCTGCACCTGGCAAGGGAGGAAAGTGAATATCCAAGAGCAAATGCCTGCCTGGGATGTATTCCTGGGAAAATGGGGATTTACAGGGAGAGTCAGAGAGCAAACACCCCCAGTGCCCAGGGGCCCTGAGGATGAGGGAGCAGACAGAGCCTTGCAGGAAGCACGAGGCCATTCCAGGGCACAAAAGTCTCCTGGGAATCTCTGACGTATTTTGGGGCTAAAGTGAGGCAAACAGGAAAAGGATTGAAACCAGGGCAGGGGAGAGGCAGCCTAAAAGCCCCGAGCTTGAGCTCCCTTTGTAGTTATTTGTGGTCCTGGGTAGGGTTTCACTCGTGGTTTCCATTCTTCCCCTCATCCTTAAAAAATGTGACCAATTCCAGAAGGTTTCTGACCACTCCAGCCCTGCAGGAGCAGCTGACCCTTCCCATTCCCACATCCCAGCTCCAAACTGGCCTGGGGTTGCCCAGCTGGTGAGAAGCTCCCAGTCCCAGTCCCAGTCCCAGTCCCAGTCCCAGTCCCAGTCCCAGTCCCAGTCCCAGTCTCAGTCTCAGTTCTCCATTTCTTTCACTCTTCCCCGATTGATTTGGTTATTTATCCCCTGATTTATTGATTTATTCATTGATTATCCCACCCACAGCTCCACACAGTGCTCTGAGAGCTCCTTGGCCAGGCTGATTTTTGGGATGTTCTCTCTCGGGGTTCGATCCTCTCTCCCAGCTGAGTCTGAAGCAGGGAGCAGAGCAGCTCCTGGGGTGGAGTTTTCCCAGAAATGACACATTTTTGGGAACAATTCAGCTCCCCCACCAGCTGCTGGACCACCTCAGGCATCTCCTTCTTTAAAAGGAGCAAAAATCACCTTGTGGACACTGAAAACACCAACCAGCACCAATCTGGTGACCTGCACCTGGTGGGAGTCCAACAAATGGAAGTGGAAACATTTTTATTTCTGCACAACTAAACACGAGAGCTCCCTGGGACTGGCTGAAAATATTAAATGATTAGGACTTTTAAAAATTTTATTTTTATTTATTATTATTATTATTGTTTTTATTGCCTTAAACCCAAATTTTACAAAAGGACAGATTCTGAGTGGATCCAAACAAAGCCATTTGGAGCAGGAGTGAGGGGGCACTGAAGTGCTTGGGATTTAATTATTCAATTTAATTCAATTTAATTATTCCCAAATGAAATTCCTTCAGTCTGAGATGTGAGTTGAGTATTGAATGATTCCCCTCACTCCCTGTGGAAATGCCATGGAGACAAAGAACTCTCCAGGGTGAGCAGAAACACAGAATCTGTTGGGGTTTTTTGAGATAAGATCATGGGGAAGAGCTTTCCCAACTAAAATGTGGAATATCAGCAGGCAAATCCTTCAGAGGGGAGCAGAGAATCCCTCGGTGGGGAGGTGACAGAACCCCTGGGTGTGGAGGCATGGATGGCGTGGATTCTGTGGATTATTTGGAGTATTTGGAATGTGTGGATAGTGTGGATTGTGTGAATTATTTGGATTTTGTGCATTGTGTGAATTATTTGGATTTTGTGCATTGTGTGGATTTTGTGGCTCCCACAAAGCCTCTCCTTTGCCAGTGCTTTTTACACCCAGTGGCTAAGATCCCCCCTGGCCCACCAAAACCAGCTAAAATCCATTGATTTCCAGGAGCAGAGGATCTCCATCAGGAATTTTTCACACCTCCAGCAGATCAAAGCTTTTCTCCACTAAGCAAATCCTTCCTCCTCACCCCAAGGGGTCCCTCCAGGCCAGGAGCTCCAAACCCTCTCGGAGCACACCCGAGATTAAAATCTGTGCGATTTTAATCCGAATTTGACCTTCAAAGCCCTGGGGCAGCCTGGGGAATTGCAGAGCTCTTGCAGCACCAGAGCCCCGTGGTTCTGTCAGGTTCCATGACAGCACTGCTGCTTTTCCAGCCCTGCTCCCATCCAACTTCCATCTCCTGCGCAATGGAATTCAGGAGAATTTCCAACAAATGTCACCGAGGTTTGTTATTTTTTTTTATAGGAGGAAAACTCCAGGCTGGGTTTTCAACAATAAAAGCTGTTTTAGTGCCTTTCCCCCGTTGCCAAATTAGTGCTGAGTGTGCTTTGCTTTGCTCCTCTGTTTTGCTTTTATGTGCCTGAGTTTCCTAAAAAATCAAGGGCAAGGAGCAGGGAGGGAACGTGGAGTTTTTTCCAAAAAAAGTGATGAATCCTAATGGTAAATAGGATCTGTTCTCTGGGGTGCCACAGGAGAGCAAGATGTTCCTACAAATTTATAACAGAATAAGAGAAGCAAAAAGAACTTTCTATCAACTTCCATCTAATTTATTTAAAGAGGAATCGATGAATAAATAAATAATTCATTAGGCTGCCCTGTAGTTTTATTTAGAACTGATTTAAGGAATGTTCAGAGCAAAATCTGAGATAAGAACTGATCTCATTAAGGCTTCCCAGCTCTCCTTGGCTTCTTTTCTACCAAACAACCAGGGCTGGCCTTTGACAGAACCACTGGGGTTTGAGAAAATTAAAATATCCCAACAAAATGCCTGGTTTTCTGGAGAAAATCTGATTTTTCCTAAACAGAAAATACATTCTGGAAAACATTAAGGATTTCTTGTCTTTACTGAAAGTTAAAGATTTCTTTAAATGCCTAAAAAGAGTCTGTTCAGAAGGAAAATCTTCATGGTTTTTGGAAAAGGATTTCAGTTGTCTTCTTTTTGGTGCATGGGTGGCTGGGATGGGAAACTGGGGCTCCTATAATCCCAAGAGAAGGCAATGGGAAAATTGGGCTTTAATTCATCCAAACTTCAGCTCCCACAGACCCCACACCACCAACCCTCACCTTCCCCAAGAAGTTCAAATCCAATCAATTCTAACTCAGCCACTCCAAGAATTTTCTCTTTGCTTGCCCTTATCCCAACCCCGGGGATATTTGGGGCCTTGGGAATGTTTGCCATGAGGGAATGGCACTGAGCTGCCCCTGGGATCCCAGCTGGAGGATTTATGGAACATGACAAATGGAAACCACCCTGGCACGAGCCCTGGGCGCTCTGACAGCACATCCCAGTGGGGCAGGAAAAACCTCCCTCATCCCTCGACCCTTGGGGGCTGTTCTGATCTTCCCTGGAGTTTCTCTGTCCCAGAATTCCCCCCCTGCTCGTTGTGTAAACAATCCCCTGCAGGTTCAGCAGCCTCCATGCTTTCTCCATCTCTGTGAGCAGGTTATTTTGGGGGATCCCTGCATTTTCCTCCTCAATTTAGGATTTTTCCCTGCCCGCCCTAAATCTTCCCATGAAAAGCTCTGTATAAACATAGGATCAGCCTCATTTAACATTCCCTCTTTTAATTCCATGGTTACAGGGGGTCCCCACTGTTATTTTTTGGTGCTGCCAATCTGTGGACATGGATTTTTTTGGGGTATCTGTGCACAGTTCCAGCACTGGCTGAAATTTTTGGAGGAATCCCAGGATTTACTCATTATCACTTTAACCACGATCCACAAAGGAGGGAAACGTCCAAGGAAAATAGATAAAATCTTATTCCCAATGTTTCAACAGGGCTGCCTTGTGTTTACAGGATGGGATTCCCACCGTGAAAGAGAAAGAAAGTTATGGGGTTTTTTCCCAAAAAGAGGAGGAATTTGCTTTCTGAGGCAGTTTTCTTCATGGATTCTCCAGAGGGAAACACTGCACTGTGTGGAGAGGGAGCCTGGAGCAGTGCAGGAGGGCTGGGACCATGCCCTGCAGGCCTGGAACTCCCTGGCCACACATTCCCAAAGTGCCTGAGAAAGGAAAACTTCACTTGACATCAAAACCCCCCTGAAACTCCAGTTTGGAAAGATGGGATTGGGGTTCAGTGCTGCCTTGTGTCCCCTCTCCCCACTGGACAACTTTCCCCATGTCCTGTGCAGCTCCAGCAGGAGCCACTTCCCCTCCCCACGCTGAGCCAACATCCCAAAGCCTTCCTGACCCTGGGATCCCTCTGGAAAAGGTGGAGTGATCCCAGGGAATCCAGTGAAGCCTGAAATGGCTCCCTAGGAACAGAGAGCAGGCAGGAATAAAGGAATCAAGGAGGGATTGGTTGGAAAGGCCTTCAGAGGTACACTCTGGGCTCCAGAGGCTCCTGCCTCAGTGCATCCCAACATGGACAAGGACAGCTCCCGAGTTCTTCCCACTTGGATCTCAGCATCAATTCCCCAAGCAGGAGCCAGGCAAGGATGGAATTTGCCCAAGCTTGCCCCCCTGTCCCCAAGGTTGTGGTTTGCAGTTGTTGGGCCTAGGAGGGTCTGGGTGTCCTTGGAGAGCTGGAGAGGCTTTGTTGTGTGTGTGTGAGCATGAGAGAACAGCACTGAACGAGCTCCAGGGAACTGCAGAGTGACACTGGGCAGGGCAGGACTGGGAACATGGAAAAGTTCAAACCTAAGGAATCAGCAGAGGTGCTGCCTGATGTGCTGCCACCATCCCAGCTCCTGTGAAACCACGGAGCCTGCTCTGCTTTTAGCCCCAATTCCATCGCTGGAATTACCACCAGGAGCTGCTACCTGCCCATCATCACTGCTCCACACACTCCATAACTCCCCGCACCAAATTCCACCTCCCAAATTCCCAGCCTGGCCTGAAAAGCTGGGAAAAGCATTGGCCAGTCAGCTCAGGAAGGTTTTAAGATTTAGAAAAGAAAGGTTTGAGCAATCAGGAGTTTTTCTCCCCTCTCAATTCCTGCATTTCTGGTTTATTTTTTCAGTTTATTTTCATGGACACTGATTCTTCCCTGTCTGGCAGTGAGGTACTGAACTGTATCTGATTCTCTGATTTATTCACAGGTAAGTAAATCCTGCAGAAAAATGTCATGTGCTCACTTGAAACTGTCAAATATCAGGGGTTTAGACACAAAATTCAAAATATCTAAAATAGTCATCATGTCCATATTAAAAAGCTGTATTTTGGCAGTGCCCTGATAGGTAAAGTATCAGTAACTTAAAAAAGCAGTGTGGGCTTTAGCCTTGATTGGGAAATCAGTGAATAATCAGCAATATTTGTCCTGGGAATGCTGCATGTGTCAATATTTCAGATGAATATGTCAATGTTAAAAAGGATACAGTTTGGAACATGTCCTCCCTTTAAAAATGAGTGTTAAATTTGCTTTTTGGGTGTGAAGAAAGAAGAGCAGAGCAAACCTGTTCATCCTCTCACGGCAGCAGTAATTAATAAATTCATATAATATATATTAATAGCTGTGGTACAGCTGTAGGATGATTCCCACCCCACAGGATTTACCAGGCCAGTTAATCCCTGAAATCTCTCTGGAAAATGATCCTGATTGCACAACTGGAGCCTAAATTTAGCCAAGACTCCAAGTCATGGCACACCCCAGAGCAAAAGGCTCCCTTGCCCAATATTCACTGTGAGCATTAAGTTTGGATTTAATTTGGCAAAGTCACAGATCTGATAATTTGGTGCCAAAAATTCCCAGTGGATTAGGGCTGGATGGGGAGATTGGAAGCAATGCTCACCTTTGATTCCCAGGATTCTGCCACAGCAGGAGTGCTGCTCTCCCTGGGCAGGAAGATGATCCTGTACACCCCTGGATTTCAGCACAGGTCTCCATGGATTCCATTTTTGTCATTGGTTAATTCATTAAATATTCCATTAAACTGGACAAAATTCAGCCTTCACTGCAGGCTGAGGTTAAAGCTTAACAAAGCAAGACTGGGATCTGTAGCACAATTGTTGGAGTCCAGGAAAGCTGGGAAACCTCTCCTGTTGCTCAGGGGGGCCTGGGATCCCCCCCGTGACATCCCAGGGGGACACAGCCTTGGATCTGTGCCCCTGGAAAAAGCTCCCAACACTCCAGGATGAACTGCAAGCATGGAGAATGTGAGACAGATTGGAGTTAGTTTATCCCAGGGTGAAAAATCAGAGTTTTGGGGTTTGTGGTGTGGAGGTGAATGGGGACAAACATGGAGGGTTCAGGGTGGGGGCCCTGGGTCTTTCCTTCTTCTCCTTCTCCTCCGTCCCTGCTGTGCTGGTGGCACTGAGGGATTGCTAGGATAGGACTGAGGTAGAAGAAATGTGTGAACTAGGATTAATAGTTATTGGTACATTGTTGAAAATATCTTAGGTTGGAACTGTTAATTGGGTAAAAAGTCTTTAAAGCATTCTGTGCTCAAGGCCTTGTGGCCATTCTGCAGTGATTCTGGCAGTGCTGAGCCCAGGCAGGAGCAGCACACAGAAATTGAGATAAGAACTTAATAAACAACACAAAAAACACAAACTACACTTGTGACTCCTTTCTTTCCTGGTGTGGAGCCTGGAAAAAGAAGAAAGATGAGCCCAGCCAGGGGCAGCAGCTCATTCACACCTGGGAGGTGAAACCTGTCAGTGCCAGCAGTGACCTGCAGCAGCAGATCTGGGACTCAGATCCTCCTCGAGCCAAAACTCAGCCTGGAGACAGAGATTGGCATCTCCCTCCTGGCCCTGGGTTTTGGGACGGCTCCCGAAATGCAGCTCCACAATCAGTTTCCAGCCAGTAAAAGGCAGAGACACAGATCCATAAAAACTTTCTGCAATCTCATAAAACATAACATGCAGTTGCTAAATTGGAAATTCAGATCTTCCATGTACTTGGCTGGCTGGAAATGGAGACTCCAAATTGCTTGTTAGAAACCACAACGTGCTGGGCTGCTTTGGGTTCATTTTCCCCCCTCAAATCCCCTCTCTTCCCACTCTGACTTCTTTTCTCTTTTTCAGACCAGTCTTTCAACCACAGATTCAGAAGCAGATTTAGGTTTCAGTCCCAGGTCTCCTGCCCATTCTCTTACTCACATAAAACGCTGCAATTAATTTACTGCAGTCTGGCCACAGTTGTTTTATTCATCACCACTGTGGAGCTCCCGTGAATGACGCCCAGGAGAGGCAATATCATCCCAACAAAACTGTCCTGACGAAAGAAAGCTGAGGCTTCAGGGAGAAACAGGCAGCTCAGGCACCTCCAGTGTGTTTCTGAGATGATCTTTCTCCCCATAAAACATTATTTCATGTGAAAATGAGGATACAGCCTGTGCAGGGAAGAAGCTGCACAGTGAACATGGGTGGGAAATGTCAGGGAGGGAAAACATCACCGGGAGACACTGGAATGGAGCTGTGGCAGATCCATGGATTCATCCACACAAGGGTTTGGGGTGAAAGCCTTGAGAGGAGGGGCACATCCAGCAGGGAAATGGTCCCAGCTTTTCCTGGGGGCTAAAATTTAGCTGGGGAGGATGGGAAAGGAGAAAATGTCCCTGCTCAAGGAGCTCTGGGACAGCCACAGGGTTCCTGATCCCTCCCGGGAAGAGCATTGTCCATCCACAGGAAAAGGCAGATCTGGGTTCTCCAAGGCTGATTTCTCAATTTAATTTTGATTAACTGAGGGAATTTGATGGGTACTGGCTATTCATGGTGTTATTTAAGGATTTACAGGGAAAAAAGATGGGTGAGCCTTACAAAGCAGAGCTCTGGGCAAGCTGAGCGAGGGCAGTCAGCCTTTTCCAGGAGGCTGAGCTGTGTTTTGGTTTAGAAACATGTCCACATGTAATTGGGGTTTATGGGCTGCAGGTATTCACCTAATTTGACTTTTGCCATCTAAACTGGTCTGTGTGAGGCTAAATCATGGCCTAGCCCTGGCCTCACTCAGTGATTTCTTACTGCCAAGCTCAAGTGCTGAAATGGGCTCTCGTATTTTTATTCTCTTTTTTTTTTTTTTTTCAGCCAATACCTGAGACCTTCTGAAGGTTCCAGCAGCCTGGGCCACTGACAAACCTCTCTTGTTGTGCTCGCAGCCTACCTGTGCAGCCCTGGTTTTCCTGCCAGCTCTCTTTCCTGGCTGTGCAGAACACGAAAAGGATTTGCACGTCCAGAACAAGGGCTCAGCAAAACACCCAGCGGAGACACCGAGCTGGGCTGTGTCCCCACCACACAGAGCCATGAGGTTCCCAGACTGCTGCTCAGAAAATCCACCTCGGTGCCCCTGCCCAGCTCTGCCTGCTGGGCCAGGAGATGTTGAAATTGGGCCCTGCTGGCGCTGCCTTTATTTACCACAGTGGCACTGACTTCATGCACCACGGCCCTTTCCACTGGGGCTGCCTCAGCCAAGGTCAGCATTGCGTAAAGCAGGAGCCCACAAATAGCAATTTCTTGCTATTTCGGAGGAGAATTACCAGTTCTGTTTGCATCAAGGAATCCCTGCTACACTCGGGACGTGGCAGAGCTGACTTAGTCAGAGTTTCTTGGATTAGGCAGCAATAAAAAAAGAAAAAAAAAAAAAAAAAAAAGGAGACAGAGAGAACGATGAGTCAGTGCTGAGTGAAAATGTGCTCTGAAGCTTCTCATGGAAATAAAACCTCCCAAAAAATCATCTGCTGGGCTCCTACCCCCACTTGTGCTATGTGTTGGTGTGGACATGGGAATAAACACGTACGTGTAAAGATTCAAGGAGGAACGGAGCCAGAAATGTTTGTGCATAAACAGCACCAAATTCTGGGTGGAGGCGAGCACAGAGCCCAGGAATAAAACCTCAGTGTGCTAAAGGACCTGCTCAGCAAAGCAGCACGTGCCCTTGTGCCTACTGTGCACCAGAATTAATGCTTTGGGAAAATCAATTCTCGGGGAGAAACGATGCTCTGAGCCAGATTCTAAAGGTGTTTCGATGCCCAGCTCTGGTGGAACCACAGAGCAGATGTTCTGCTCATCTTCTGTCACGTGCCCGGGCACGGCAGGGACTCGGAGACATTTCACAGGTGGGAACTCCTGACTGCAAAGCACTGAGTGTTTCCTTCGTGTTTTTTCAGTAAAGCATCTTCTCTGGAAAACATCCTGGATCCACAGCACAAGGGAGCAGCGTGGCCATGCTGCAAGGTGCCAGAATCATGGCAAAATTTGGGTACAGAATCATGGAATTGGAATGGTTTGGGTTGGAAGGGACCTCAAAATTCATCCAGTGCCACCCCTGCCATGGGCAGGGACACCTCCCACTGTCCCAGGGTGTTCCAATCCCCAATGTCCAGCCTGGCCTTGGGCACTGCCAGGGATCCAGGGGCAGCCACAGCTTCTCTGGGCACCCCGAGCCTCCCCATCCTCATTAAACCACATTAATCCTTTAACTAATTATCATCTGCACATTGCATCTGTAATAGGAAATAAACATTGCAGTTCTTTTTGTGATGGAGTTAAGTCAATAACTAACTCCAACTGAAGAGATTGGCTTGGCTCTTATTGGCTCTGGTTGCTCTTGTGGCTGTTCTGCCTCGGAAGGTACAAGATGAGTGGGGAAAGAGCAGCACCAAAACCCTCCCAGGAACAGGGATCCAGGGACAGAAACGATCCAGGGACAGAAATGATCCAGGAACAGAAATGATCCAGGGACAGAAACGATCCAGGGACAGGGATCCAGGGACAGAAATGATCCAGGGACAGGGATCCAGGGACAAAAACGATCCAGGGACAGAAACGATCCAGGGACAGAAACATGAAACCAGGAACAGAAACAATCCAGAAACAGGGATCCAGAAACAGAAATGATCCAGGAACAGAGATCCAGGGATAGAAACAATCCAGGGACAGAAACAAAACAGAAATTATCCAGGAACAGGGATCCAGGGACAAAAATGATCCAGGGACAGAAATGATCCAGGGACAGAAATGAAACAGAAAAGATCCAGAAACAGAAACAATCCAGGAACAGAAACAATCCAGGAACAGAAACAATCCAGAAAGAGAAACCTCCATGTGATTTCATTTCTCCTCCTTTGCCATGTCCAGTGGAGGGTTCACAAGATGCTGCACCCCCTGCTTTGGTCCCCCTGTGCCCAAGAGATGCCCCCAGGTAAAACACAAACCCCACAGACCATGCAGAGGTCCTGGGGCAGGGGGACCCCGAATGCTGGACCCTGGTGGGGGAGTGTCATTAATCAGAGGGTGATGGACAGGAAGGTGGGTGGCTGCTGATAGTTTTGGCTCATTCCAGACACGTTTGGGAGGCCGCCAGGTTGCGTGGAGAATTTCTGCGATGTTTTAAACAATAAAGTCTTTACAATGTCATAAAATACCGAGGTGGCTCGAGTGGGTTTCAAGCTGGCTGTGGGCCAGGAAAACCTCAGGATTCCAGTCAGCTGTGAGCTGGGCTCCAGTCTGGGCTGGCTGAGGGCACTGGCACCCCTGGAGCCCTCCCTGCTGTCTGTGCACCCCCACAGAGGGCACAGTGTCCGTGCCACTGGAGCTCCTGCACAACCCCAGAGCTCCACCTCGGCTCTTCACGGCTTTGCTGCTGATGCTGATTTTTATTTGATGGAGTGGTGGTAATTTTGAAAAGATTTCTTTAGGTATTTTTATGTCTCACTGATTCTTACAGCGCTGGATCTGTCGGAGTTCTCAAGTTGAAAAAGATATGAATATTGCAGTTGTTTTGAATGTTATCTCCTTGGCCAAGGAAAAAATTCTATTTTTGAATGTGTTTTTCATAGTTTATGTAGTACACACACTGAAACTGTTCACACAGAAGATTCCTGCAGTTGAAAGAAGCTGGAAGGATCTGATCTCTCTCGTTCTCTCTCCTTCTTATCAATATCTAATCTAAATATCAAATCTATAAAACAAAACAAGCCTTCTAATCATCAATCAATGAACTCTAATTGTTTTGTGGAAGGCCCTAAAAATAGGCTTTCCCCTCTCAACAAAGGAGATGCCCTTTCCTTCCAGCCCTGTGCAATTCTGAAAGGAAATGTTCCACTGATGATGGGTAGGGATGAAGTGAATTAATTGTACTCATATCAGGAGATGTCCTAAATCACAGGCCAGGCTCCTTATCCTTATCCACAGGAGGTTGTCACACTTCCATTAAAATTAGGGAAAATTCTGTGCTCTCTAAAGAGCTCTAACACTGAGGTATTTCAGTTTTTTTAAAGTTCCCCATTCTGGTAAAAGTAGTATTACTTCATATTATTAATTTAATATGGTTTTGTTTCAATTTGATTTTGGTAAAATATCACCCTGATTTTTTATTATTATTATTGTGATTCCAGAAAATCATTCTGTTCCCAAACAAAACTCAGTTCAGATGGTTTTATTTATAGGAAAGTAAAGCCTAAACCTGAAGTTATCTTTCCCTCCCTTCTGTGTTTCCATAAACATGATTTGTCCCAATAGAAAAAATGGGAGAAATAACTTGTCATAATATCACACATCAAAAGGAGCCTGATAACCCCAGACACTGCAAGCCACATCTGCAAACAAAGCACCCTAATTGGAAACAGAAGAATTAACCAATTTCATTGCTTTTGCTTTAAAAAAAGGTGGAAGGCTCTTGGTGTGTTTTGATGTTCTGTAAATGTAATGCAAAATAATCGAGGATGGAGGCAAAGCTCTCATCCTGTGGGACTCTGAGGAAGAGAAGTTCTGCCTCTGGAGAAGGATTTTCACTTTTCTTCAAGACAGAACCTCCTGGACAAACCCAACTTCTGATGGGCACCGATCCCTGGGACAGGGACAGCACCCAGTCTGGAGTGCTGGAGCTGTGCCAGGGGAGGTTTAGGTTGGATTTTAGGGAAAGGTTCTTCCCCCAGAGGGTGCTGGGCACTGCCCAGGCTCCCCAGGGAATGGGCACAGCCCCGAGGCTGCCACAGCTCCAGGAGTGTTCAAACAACATTCCCAGGGATGCCCAGGGTGGGATTGTTGGGGTGTTGGACTCGATCCTGGTGGGTCCCTTCCAGCTCAGGATATTCTGTGAGCCTTGCCAAGGCCTCTCTGCTTGGGTTATTCATGGCTCCAGCTCATGGCATTTGTCAGGGACACACTTTCCCTTTTCAGCAGATTTGGATTGATCCCTGAAATAAAACCTTCTGTAACCAAAGCCACTCGGAGCACTCACAATGGGCAGGACTAAGCAGCTCCCACGAAATAAAATAAACAGATATAAAAGCAAATTGGGCAAGACATTCTCGATGCTACCTTCCAGCTCCTCGCTCGGCCTCGCGTGAACGCTGCTGGAACGTGAGGGTTCGCTCTTCCCACAGGGTTCTCCGTGTTCCTGGCACTGCTTTGCACAGTCTGGGGGCTCCTTTCCCTCGGCACACATGTCCCAAGCTCTCCCACACTGAGGCAGGAACATTGATCATCCCACCCCAAGCATTTCACCCTCGATCATTCTGTCAGGATCAAGAGCTTGGAGCATTTTCTCTTCCCAGCTCCTCCTGGTGGCATTTCATGGATGAATCCCAGCATGGTTTGGGTTGGAAGGACCTTAATTCCCACCCAGTGCCACCCCTGCCATGGGCAGGGACACCTCCACTGTCCCAGGCTGCTCCAAGTGTTGCTAACCCTGAGAAGATTCCTTTAGGCATCTTTATGCCTCACTGATTCTCACTGCACTGAATTTTTGCAGTTGTTTTCACAAGTTGAGAAAATTGTAAATATGAGGATGTTATCTCCTTGACCAAGGAGAAAATTTCTGCTTTGGGATTTGCTTTCATAGTTTGTGTTGTACACACTCTGGGACTGTCTGTTCACATGGACTCAGAGGATCCCAGCAGCCGAGCAGGCTGAAGGGATCTCTCCTCCTTTTTTAATAACATCTAATCTAAATATCAATTCTCTAAATAAAGCCTTCTAATCAATCAACAAACTCGGATTGTTTTGTGAATTAGGGCTCTCTCCTCACTCAACACTCCAAGCCCCATCCAGCCTGGCCTTGGACACTCCCAGGGATGAGGATTCCACAAATTCTCTGGACAACCTCTGCCAGGGCCTCCCCACCCTCTGAGTAAATGATTTCTTCCTAAAATCTAACCTAACCCTGCCCTCTGCCAGTTTAAAACCTCTCTTTTACCATTAGTTTTCAATTAAAACCATTTAACCAGGGCAGCAAAGCCTCGTTATTTGAGGCCTCTCTTCCACAAATGCAATCACCAAAGAGGTGAGAACCTTTGGGGCTCAGGAGAAGCAGGAGGGAGGTGGAAAAGAGGCAGAGTCCCCCAGGGTGAGTGTGGGGAATAACTCAGTGCAGCCTCACCCCTGTGCCCTCCAAACAGCTCCAACAAGAGGCACTCACCCTAAACCTCCATTTCCATTCCTTTTGGTTTAACATAAACCCAGAGGGAAATATTTTTGGTTGTATTAACTTTTTTTTAATTAGGTTTGGGAAAATAAATATTGTTTTGGAGGGAAGCGAAGAAGATATAAAATTATTTATTTAAGAAATATACAGGAGAAGAATAATAATGTTAAATAATAAAATTTTTTGTCGTGGAGAGAAATTTGGAAGAATTTAGAGGTTTTTTGTGGGTGTTGTTTTTTTGGGTTTTTTTTCTTTTGGAGTTGGGTTGGTGTGGGGTTTTTTGGGTTTGTTGGATGTTGTTTTGGTGTTGTATAGTTTTAGAAGAGAAGAAGTTGTTGAAGTTTTAAGGAAATAAAGTTTAATTTTTGGTGGGTTTTTTTTTAAGAAATAGAGTTGAGAGTCAGTTGAAAAGTAGTAATAATAGTAGTAATTAATTTTTTATTGCAGAAGAGTAATAGAGAGAAGTAGTGAGCATCTCAGCCCTCAGAGCCTCCTGCTCCCAGCCCTGCCCTGGCCCCCACATGGCTCTCAAGGTATAAAGTCTTTTTGTTAATAAAAATTATCCTGTGATTATAGAGTAGCTTAAAGAGCAGTAACGTTAGAAGCCTTTTGAAAATTCCCATAATACTAAAATAAAATATAGGCTATTTGGAATTCCCAGAAATGTAATCTGCTCTTGGAAGCAAACTCCTGCTGTATAATCCCACGCTCCTCCCTCTGATTCACCTTGGTGTCGTGAGTGGCTTTTAATGGCAGAACAGGGGAATATATTGTGGTTTCACACATCCACAGCTTTTATGGTCACTTATTCCCAACCAGGAGACAGAGAGACACAGCAGAGAAGGATTCTTTCTCTCTTCCAAGGATTCTTTCTCTCTTCCAAGGATTCTTTCTCTCCTCCAAGCTCCTCACCTCCGAGGACAGAAGGTATTGTAATGTCATAGCTTGGAACCAGTTTTATATCAAGGAGGAGAAAGATAAAAACCCCCCAGGGGCTGGGGCGAGGGGAAATGGTTTGAGGAGAATTCATTTCAGCCCTAGCAGCTGTGATCTGGGGGAGCTGAGCTCTGGGTTTCTTTCCTCACCACAATAATTTATCGAATTATGGCTCTCTCACTTCTCAGAGGGCCTGAAGGAGGTTGCCTCCTTTGAGCATGGGCGAGTGGATAATGAACATCATTAGCACAAATGAGCCTCACTCACAGCCTTGGGGGGCACAGGTTTGTTCTGCCTCGCTGGTGCAGGAAGGGCAGGGATGCAGGCCCTGATCTGCCTCCTCTCCTTCTGTCCTTCTGTCCCCTCTCTCTGCTTCCTGCCCTGCTGAGCTTCTTTTTCAATTCTTCATGCTAGAAAAATGAACCAGGACTTCTCTCTGCTGCTTCAAGGATTGTTTATTTTTTCTTATCAAAGTTTCAGAAGCACAGACTCTGCTGCTGCTTCCAGGAGTGCAATGGCAAAATGGCAAATGTAGAACAAGTAGCTTTTATATCTTTTATCAACCACTTAGCAAGTTTTACCTATTCTATCTTGTCTTTAAAACCAGTNAGCTCCACTCTCTGTGACTAAACAAAAACCTTTCTCACTTCCTGGGTGTCTGCAGCTCATCCAGGATTGAGGGGAGTTTTTCCCATGGGCTCGGATCAACAACCAAACTATCCTGGGGTGCTCTGGGGATAAATGAAACCCCCAGAGGGGAAGGAGAGCTTTCCTGGCCTCCCTTGCCTCCAGCCCCTGGGGTTTTTGCACATGTAACACCTCTGGGCATGGCCAGCCCCTGTCAGCCAGGGCATGAGAAATGCAGAGAGGAGGTGACAAATCTGTGCTCAGGGACAAGGAGCACAGGGCACACAGCCAGCGAGTGCCCAAGCAACCTGGAATTTTAAACACTGACCCCCTCGGTTCCCACTCCCACGTGAGCTGGGTAATGATGCCTTCGTTATGATGAAGGACATTCCTCCTTGGGTGTTTTAATTGTCATCCTTCCTGCTGTTCATGAGAAGCAATAATTAAGTTTATGCTTCTCTGTGACAGTGGAATTAAGCTCAGTGACCAGTGTTGGGTGTATATTTAATGCTTTATGTGTGCAAGCTCATTGACTAAACCTTAGCCTCACTCTGTGTCTCATTTTACCCATCCAAATCCGAAAAGATTGGTCTAAATATATTTTTTGAGTCAATTAAGTCTCTTCTTTCCATGCCCTCCCTGACATTACTACATTACAGGAATTTGCCTTAAAAAAGGAAACAAAAAACATATTTCTGAAGTAAACACTCCCTAATTTGGTGCTGCCTTTGATTGACATTTCATATTTTCTTTTTTTTTTCTCCCTTTTTCCCTTTTTTTTTTTCTTTTTACAACCAGGATATTAGTAGCTCCTTTACAAGCTGCAAAAATAAACAAGAAAAAGTAAATGTGAGGCTTTGTTTAGGAAACTTTTCCTTTTCTTTTTTTTTTTTTCTTTTTCTTTTTTTTTTAATTTTTGCTTTGGGTTTCCAAAGGGCTGTCTGGGGTGAACCAAGGCTGCTCCTGGTGCAAAACTCTTCTTCAAGAGATAGCCGAGCTTCTGGAATAACTGGTTCGTGTTAGCTGGAGAGAGACACAGAATCTAAACCATGTGCTTCTGGCTCTTGTGGTTTCGAGCTGAACCACAAGCACTCAGGCAAGCTGTCAGTCTCGAGTCCCAATTCCAACCAACCTTGCAGAACACGGGGGGGCCGTGCCCACCAATCGTGTTTTTAACCCTTCTCTCCTTAGTGGAGTGGTTCAGTGCTCGGCGTGGACTGGGATAAGCACACTGAGGGCTTGGGAAAGGATTAAACATTGGGTGGAGATGGTCGGGAAGGTGTGAGATGGGGCTTGGAGGGGACTCCAGGAGCCATCCAGTCCAAAACCCCTCCAAGAGCCAGGATTGCAGCAAGCCCAGCCCTGCTGGCAGGTGCCTCCCTCTCTCCACGGGGAGAGCAGCCTGAACAGCTTCTCCCAGAGCAGCTAATTTCTAAACCACTCTGCCCTTCCCACTGAGCAGCTGGGAAAGTGCTGCTGGAGCACTAAGTCACCTGGGAGAGCGAGCCCAGGACGTTCCAGCCACCTGAGCTCAGGGAACAACCACTGCAGCCTTGGGCTGGACTCTGCTCCAGGCCAGAGCTCTGAGGTGTGTCTGATCTAAATGTCCTCTTTGCTCCCAGTTTTGTTGGTTGGGATCCCACAGAAGTGAGCTCAGAGGGTGCCACGACCTTAATCCTTCTGTTCCCAGTGCTTTGTGGAAATAGCTGCAGCACAGGTAGCACAGCCTGCACATCCCCAAGGCAGCCAGGCCAAGAAATCCAAGAGAAACATCTCAGGGAAGATGCCTGTGTGTTTTGGAGGATGTGAGGTGAGCTGTTTGCAGGTTTTTTCCAGCATGGAGGTGACCTACGTGCAAGGCAAGAACTGCTTGTCCAGGAACTGAGGCTGCTGGAGAAAACACACGGGGATAAAACTGCATTTTAATTCCAGGAACCACGCTGGGTAAAAACCCTGCTGCAGAGAGCTCAGACACACCTGGTTGCAAGCCCAAAATGGAAATGTGCAAGGGTTGAATATTTTGTGAGGACATGTTCTATAACAGCATTGTTTGGGGGGCTAAAAAATCCCCCCCTGGCTGTAAGGCCTTGGTAAATCAATCTCTCCCACCTCAGCACTCCTGAAACGCCATAGGAATGTTTGTCTCCTCAAGTGCTGTATCATATTTGGGACTGCTGGAGGAGTGAGGGCTGAAGAAGGGAAAAGGAGGTAAGGGTTGGAAGCTGTGACTTTGGATCTCATTAGTGGCTGATGTGTTAAAATGAGTCTTTTTCCTCCTTCCTCTTTCCTCCCCTTCCTACACCAGGAGACAGCATGGTTGGGATCTTCTCAGGGACCCCACAAAAGCTGTACTCAATCACTTTGTACACAAAATTCCCTCAGTTTTCTTCTTCATTTAGAATGAAAACACAATTTTTTTTTTTATCTGGAAAAACCCCCAATGTGAATTTTATCCCATTGGGATAAAACAGGGCTGATTTCAGCAGCTGAGGATTTACCCAGGTATTGAATGGAAGAAATAATGTCAGTGTAAACCGAGAGTTTTAAGTATTAAAGAAGGGCTGGGTGAAGATCTCAGAATGGCTCCTGTGTTGGAGGAAGGATTAAGGGTGAGGGTGAGCAGATTTGGGTACATTGGGCAGATAAGAATGTTTGGGAGAAGCTAAAATTGCTGCTTTGCCAACCAAGCTGCCGAGGGGACAAAGCTGCCCTTGTTGGAGAGGTTACTCCCATTCCCACTTTTTCACTGGGTGACCTCACTAATGACAATCTGCAGGAATTACTCCTCATTATCCTGATTCCTTCCAGCACAGCTCCCACACAGCCACAGGGCAGAGTGTGCTGGGACTGTGGCAGACCCCACTAGGCACCCCCCGAGCAAATCCTGGGGGTCCTGTGCCCTCCTCGTGCATCCACCTCCTTTGAGGGATGGAAATGGCAAGAGTGGCTCTTGGAGGGATAAAGAGGGACCCAATTCCAGCATCTCTGGTACCAACTCACGGTGATGGAGGATTTTCTGTGTCTTGCACCAGCCAGGAGGGAGGGAAATGGGATCAGGTTTGTGTGGGACCACAGGAGAACACTGTTCACCCTCTCCCAGCAGTTCACATGAGGGATCCCTGGTGATGTCCAACTGCTTCTGAGGGATGGCTGGGCAGGGTTTCCACCCCTTTGGCTGAGCTCATGTTCTTCCCTACATTTCCACCACCTCCCCTTCTAATCTGGAGAGCTCTGGTGAATCCAAACCCAACTTGATGCAACCCAATACAGTTCTGGATGAACACGGCTGCCTCAGACTGACACAGCTCCAACCGAGGGCCATAACTCCTCAAAACCCAGCCCTTTCCAGCTTTGCATGAAGGTTACATGATCCCCTACTTAATATGCACATGAACTGGGATGCCACAAACTTCCCTGGGGTTTCCTGAGGGCTGAAGTAAAACTTAATTATACCAATTGGTTAGACAGACTGTTAAAACTTTTGTTTCGCATACACTTTTTATTCCCTCTCCTCCATCTTTTCCCATTTGCCAAAACCTCCTGAAGAGAAAATAGAGATTATTTTACTTTTTACCTTAAAGGGCTCCTTGTGTGCACTGGCCTTATTAAATAACTGCCAGAATATCTAATATTCCATGGACAGCGCTGATGAAAATGAAGCATAACATTGGTCAAACGAGCAAGTTTCATGTACAGCATTGTCCCTAATTTGGTCTCCAGCCAATGAAAATTCACTTTCCATGCATCTGTTGGCTCTGGGTGAGTCTTTGCATTTAAAATGCTCTTAGAAAAGAAAGGATTTCTCTCTCTATTTTTTGGTCGCTCTCATTCTGAGCATAATCACAACCATTAATGCCTCACTGAGGTTCTGTTGGCCACACTTTGCTTGTCTCCAACTCTTCCTTCTCTCCTTGGTGCTGGTTTTCCTCCCAGCCACGCTCAGAGCTGGCACAAGTCAGGTACAGCAGAGCTAAGCTCAGCAACAGATATTCCTTATCCCAACAGCCTCTAAGCTTCACCAGCTCCGAAATCCAGGGAAACCTCAGTTCCTGCATCTCCACTAAGTCTGGGAAGTCTAAAGGGGAATTGTGGAGCTTCAGAGCAGCCATCCAAGAACCCTGTGTGCATCTGGCCTGAACACACTCTGCTCACAGATGCATCATTAAGTTCTGCTGTAATGATTTAAAGGGGAAAAGGCCTTTTGCTGGATTTCCACAGAAGGTTAATTTTCCCTTTTCTGGCAGATCTGCGAGGCCCTTAATGGTGGCTGGAAGGAAACGGTGCTACCTTTCTACACAGCCCTTTCTGTACTCACACCGCTCGAGTGAGGACCACCAGATTCTTATGTTTTACCCTAAGAAATTAAACACCAGCCATTAATAAGTTACCTACTGACGGCAGCTCAATCCCTTTCCTGTAGGTCTGCCAGTCGTTAACCAGGAGGTTCCATTCCCTGACTTCAGACAGGGATTTCTTCCTGCACGGTAAAACATCGCCTACCTGAGGCACCAGGATCTTGTTCAGCGTCTCGGTCCAGAAACAGCAAACAGAATCTAGCTGTGGCAAGCAGGGGGAAAACTGGAATGCCAAGGGCAGGATGGGAATCCAAACCACGATCTGCTGGAAATAAGGCTGGTTCCTGGAGAAGCCAAGAATTTCCAGGCTGTTTGTTTGAAAAGATTTCACTTGTCTGTGCACATGGATGGGCTCGAGTACGGAGAGCTCTGAGCAAAACTTCACATGTCCACGTTAAAATTCGTGTGTTAAACTTCATGTTTTAAACCTTAAACTTCCCACTTTCAACTTCCCATGTGAATTTTACATGTTGAACGCCCACGTGAAACTTCTCATGCTAAACCTCATGTGTTAAACTTCACAAGTTAAACTTCACGCACTGAACTTCATCTGTTAAACTTCATGTGTTAAAATGTCACACGTTAAATTTCATGTGTTAAACTTCACGTGTTACACTTCAGATGTTAAACTCCACAAGTTAAATTTCACCCATTAAGCCTCAGATGTTAAACTTCACATTAAACTTCACATGTTAAAGTTTCACATTAAATTTTGCATATTAAACTTCACATGTTAAACTTCACATTAAACTTCACGTGTTAAACTCCACATGTTAAATTTCACATTAAATTTTGCATATTAAACTTCCCATGTTAAATTTCACATGTTAAACTTTGCATTTTAAAGTTTACATGTTAAAATTCACACGTTAAACTTCAGGGGTTAAACTTCACGTGTTAAACTTCAGATGTTAAACTCCACGTGGCTCAGGAGTTAAAACAGATTTCCCCCATGTCCACTGCTGCTAGAACATAAATCTGGATTGCTTTCAGACTTCCAGAAGCAATTCCTGCTGGTTGGGTTTGGAATTCTCTTCAGAGATGAGGATACCAAGAAGCCTGGAGGAGCTGATGGTGATAAAGTTACACAAGAGGAGAGGACATCTCCAAACCTTTTTTCAACGGCTCTCTGACCTCAAAAATGTTTTAATTTAAATTGTCTTTGCCTCACTCTGCAGCCAGAACCTTTGCATGTCAGACAAGGGAACCATCCCTCCTTTTTTTCCATTTCTTTCCCTCTTCAGCTTCTAAACGACTCCCCACCAACTCACACAATTTATGTCACACCGCAGTGGAGAGGAGATTTAAACCAGGTCTAGTTGTGCAGAGCAGGGGTGGAATGAATTACCCATTCAGAGGAAAATGACCCATTAAAAGAAAATTGGACACACAAGTGGGAATAATCCACCCGCATGGATTTGTCAGCATTGCACACGAATTCATGGGAGTACTGAGTGGAGATGGGGAATCACACTTAAATCAACAAACCACAGTGATGGTTGGGGGTTCAATAAAGTCAGCATTGAGGATTTCAATCAAATATTTGGGGCTGGATTCATCCAGAATATGCTTTCAGACACACAGCACGAATTTGGTATGTGTTTGAAAAGTTTTAATTAGTCAAAACCAGCAATGATAACAATATTTATTTAATAATTGGCAGAATGAAAAAATTATTCCTGAAAAATAAATGCTACAACATTTCTGTCAGAGTTAAAGGGGATATTTTAGGCTAAAACAAATGAACAAAGATGGCAAAGTGGGGTTTAATAACTTTTGAACTTGCATGAAAATTTTTATTTAGAGGACCAAAGTGTTTCAGAAAGATTGGAAATAGGAACGTGCCACATTTTACTGCTTTCCCCTGGAAATAAATGAGGGCTTGTTTCATTTAGAAATCATGTATTTTGCTAGCCCTGATTGCTGAAAGGAAACTCGGTGTAGGACTGGTACAGAACCAAAAGTTCACCAAAATTTCAGGAGGTAGAGAAAAATGTTCAGAGCCAGGCCCATAAAAATGTCACTTTTCACATTAAATGAAAGCCCAACTCCTCCCTCACTCTGATAAAAGTGCTCAGCAATTCTTACGAGGAGATAGTGATGGGTGACACCAAAATTCAAGTTATTGACTCCTCTGAGCCTTCAGGGGCAAAGAGAAATCAGAATCGACTGAATTTTAAGCTCCCTTTCCTATCGGATTTCCCCCAAACCAGGCAGCACAAGCACAATGTAAAACTCTCTTTCCAGCTCTACTTAGAATGAATTATTTTCTTTCTTTGCTTAGCCTCCTGTCTCTTGGCTAGGGGTGTATTTTGATTATAAATTATTTTGGATTGACATCCCCTCTCTATCCACACATCCAAGCACAAATCTCTCTCTCTACACTTCTATTTCTCAGCGCACTGCCAGCACTCCTTCAGTTCGGATTAAGTTGGTAAATGCAACCTTATTCTACCAAAAATGAACAGAAATCGTTTTCTGCACTGAACCGAAGCCTTCTCCAGAAAGAAAGAGAAATAGAAAATAACAGAAAAGAGGCAGGGATTTGTAAATCAGCTTCCCCTGGGATGTGCTGCTGCTCAGAGAAGCTGTGGCTGCCCCATCCTTGGAATGCCCAGGTTGGATGGGGCTTGGAGCACTCTGGGGTAGTGGGAGGTGTCCCTGCCCACGGCAGGGGCTGGAGGAGATGGCATTTCAGGTCCCTCCCAACCCAAACCATCCTGGGAGCCCAGGATCTCAGGATTTACCACGGTGGCACTGAGGAATGAGGCACTCTCTGGTGTATTATCCCCCCCAGATGACAACAGGAGAATGAACCCTGTTAATCTGGGTGAGACACAAAGATCCAACCCGAGAACAAGTCTAGGTGGCTTTTAGGAACCAAAACTGAAACTGAGTGTGCAGTGTAAAAAAAAAAAAAAAAATGACATTTATATACTCTACCTAGAGATTATTTTTTCCCCTAAGGAACCGTTTAAGTTTTCTTTTTTTTTTTTTTTTGTTTAACTGCAGCTCTGGGAAGCATTTTAGGCCATTTTTGTACACCTGCTAGCTCCATTTCATTTGTTTGAACACATTTTATAACTGCAGTTTATATATTTTTCCAAGAAAATAAAAATGCTAAAAATATAATGTGGTGTTTGGGAGAAGGTAGGTGGGGGACTGGAAGGAACAGGAGGGCCCCACGTTGGCACAGGTTCCACTTTATGCCAACTGCAGCACATTCATCATTCCCCTCTGGCTGGGGAGCACCTCTGAGCTCTCATTCCCACTCACACACACATTTCCCCTCGGCTCAGGAGCAGAGTGGGATGTGGGGCACAATGGCCCCATTGGCCATGGGTGCTGCTTTGCTGCTAATTACAGCCCCTGCCCCGCCGAGGTGTTGCTGCTGGAGCCTTGAAGCAATTTTCTGCTCCATTGGTAGGGTATGGCTGAGCCCCTTTGGTGCAGTCATGGCTTTGGAGCGGAGCCAGCGCCGAGGCATTGCTGAGCACTGATTGCAGGATTGTCCCGGGGAAAAGTCTTGTGGGGGAGACACACGTGGAGGGCAGAGAAGAGCTGGAGATTATTCTTTCATGAAGGATCTGGGGTGGTTTTGTACTTTAAATGTTTTGATTCTCAGCAGAAATGATGCCAGGGTGTTTATCAGCTTCTGGGTTACATTATACAGCATATATATATAAAGATATATACATATATATAGATAGATAGATATAGATATAGATATAAAGATATATATAAAGATATCTATATC
>VZTN01024970.1:76470-98214 GCA_013400515.1 Erpornis zantholeuca
ATACAGCCCCACAGAGCCGGCACTGAATAAACCAACCATAGAGCCGGCATTAAACACACAGGTAATACATACAGCCCCACAGAGCCGGCATTAAATACACAGGTAATAGATACAGGTAATACAGAGCTGGCATTAAACACACAGGTAATGCATACAGCCCCACAGAGCCGGCATTAAATACACAGGTAATAGATACAGGTAATACAGAGCTGGCATTAAACACACAGGTAATGCATACAGCCCCACAGAGCCGGCATTAAATACACAGGTAATAGATACAGGTAATACAGAGCTGGCATTAAACACACAGGTAATGCATACAGCCCCACAGAGCCGGCATTAAATACACAGGTAATAGATACAGGTAATACAGAGCTGGCATTAAACACACAGGTAATGCATACAGCCCCACAGAGCCAGCATTAAACATACAAACCATACAGCCCCCACAAACCCAATCCTTACAGCCAAACCACCCCAGCAATGTTAAATGTCTTAACAAATACCACTCTCTCGAGATTTCCATAGGATAATATCATAATGTTCAACATCATAACTCAATGTTAAAAAAAAAATAATGAGTCCGACACCATTAAAATCTGAATATTTATTAACTGGCTGTCCTGGGATAGGAACCAAGATAAGAACCCCACAGCAAAACAAGAGTGAAGCTCAAGGAGTGATGACGTGCGTTCCACGCTCACAAAGGACCCACAAGATAGCTTAACATACAACCCACAACCCATAATTTTAACACATATTAACACCTAACGAGCATCTAAACAACCACCTTTACCATTAACAATGTCCCATTAATTAACCTCTGTAATTCCTATTAATTATTCCACAAAAACCAATTTCATCTACCACAACAATACAACTCACAATACATCTTAATTCACAATGTCCCATTAATTAAGCTCTATAATTCCTATTAATTATCCCACGAAAACCGATTTCATCTCTCCCAATAACATAACTCACAACACAGCTTACGATCCCCACGACATACGGCGAAAGCCAACCCTCGATAATTCATTTATAACACTGTCATTCCTCAAATCTCCAAAGGGATCACCCCGTGGTTCTATGGGAACAGCAGGTCACGTCTACAAAATGTGCTTAAAGATGCAGTTAGATCCCAAAGGGATTTTTCCAGACAGTTCATAAAACCAGGTTGTGAGTCACCACTGGAAGCTGATGGGAGTAAGGCCTGGAACTTATCTAGGTGCTTTTAATAAATCCTACTCTTTCCATATCGACATGATTAAATGCATAATGTGCTTTTTTTAACTGCGACCCAGTGTTTATATGGTGCCAAGAGCAGCAGGCTGAGCACTAAAATGCTCTGTACTTCTGGAAAATAGTGCCTGCTCTGGAGAATCCAGGATATTAATGAGCAGGTAAAGTGTGCAGTCAGAGAGACAGAGAAACAGAGCTTCTCCCTCAGCACCTCACTGCAGGGTTTTGTCTTTTAATTTATATCCAGATTCTAAATTTCAGAACTTACTTCTGGGCTATCAAGGCCAGATTTTCAGCTTATTTTTGTTTCTCCTAGCCAACATGCCCAGAGCTGTTGTGTTTTCACTTGAAACACACTCCTGACTAACGGCAGTGATTTTCTTTCGGTGTTAATTGTTTATTTATCATTCCCTTCCATGGATGCAGTTGGATAAAAATCCCTTTTGTCCAGGAGCATCCAGTGAGCTGCAGGAGGAGCGGGGAAAGCCCAGTAACTCCTCACAGACTGAATAAAACTCTTTCAATGATAATGAAATTATAAAAGTTTGGAGCCAGAAGGAAATTAAATAGGTGGTGTAGTTGGATTTCTCACGCTACACCTGGACTTGGATGTTTGCCTGATGTGCTCCTAAATGTTTTTAACACCTCCAGGTGTCTTCCAGGATGTTGTGAGGTGGATCTTGTTAATGTCCCACCTCTGAGACACTGAGAAGCTCTTCACTAAGAAATTGAGCCTGGAACAAATTTAAATTGCTCTGAAGTGCCTCCCTTTAGCTTAAATAGCTCAGAACTCTATGTGTGTTTTAAGAAAAGGGAAGAAAGCTGCAGTGTTGTTTTTCCTGAGATGTTTTGTTCTTTTATTTGGGAACTTTAAATTGAGTACTTCAGCATGGAAGCAGCGTGTTGGTTCCATGCTGCATTCCTGGGGGATAACTGGGATCAGGAAGGGGCTACGTCATAAAAAGAGCTGAGCAATATGTGATGGAATTTTGGGTGACAGGAGTATTCCTCGAACTTTTCAGAAGCTGGACGCAGAGGAAGGATCCAGGCCCAAAAATAAAAGCTTCCTTACCTGAGCTGAATATTTTTCACTCTCAAATGAAAGCTGTGGCATCAAACTCGACTGAGACTCAGCTGATATGACTTAAGTAGCCAAGAGAGGAAATCTCAATTTATATGAGTCACCATTTTTGTGCAAATATTAACTTTGGCTGATACACATTTCTGCTGATATCTCTTTCCCAGATCTGAGTCTCACAGTACATTGTCTTGGCTGTATTGAACTGGAGCCTTTGTTCTTTGAATAACTTTCCTTTTTAACTGTTTTATCTATTTATTGTATCTGAAAGGTAAAGAAAACACAATTTTCCCCACGGTTCCGCTTCCAGTGATGCAGTATTAAATTTTGCACCAGTGGAAAACTTGGATTTAATAATGGCAAAAAGCACAGTGCTGAGGATTTGGGGTTCTGTGCTAAAATGAGTGGAAAATCCAAGAAGGTGGCAAGGATCTCAGGATCTCCCTGCTCTCACTGGTTCGTTTTGTCAGTAGAAACATTGCTGGGCACTGGAATTTACGTTTAGTTTTGAAAAACCTTCATATTCTCCAGTAAAACACTCTTCAAGGTTGTGCCCACCAAGCATTCAGAATTCATTAGAGATGATGAGAGGAAAGGAAATTAATTAAATATTGCTTGTGCCTGGTTCTTGATCCTACAAACCTCAAAAGCTGTGATGGAGGAACATAGGAATGCAGAGCCAGAATCCACAGCTCCGGGTGTCTGGAAAAGATACTGAATTTTGAGCATGGTGGGGAAAAATAGGACTGAAACTGGGGCTGTTAAATACAGAAAATGCATGAACAGTCTAGAATTTAAATAAATCCCTTTTTAATTTATTCTTTATTGCTCTCTTTTCGTTGTGTGGCTGTTAAAGTGCTGATGCAAGGTGATAAAGGACACTTATCTGCCCAGGATTCAGCAGCCATGGGGACACTGCTCCCAAGGCATTCCCTGTGCTGCTGCTGGACCTGCCCTGCTGCACAGTTCCAGACAGAACACAAACTTAACTTTTCCAGGCAGTATTTTAGGGAGGGTGGCTATAAATAACCCAGGTTTGGACAATGTACCAGGGCTAACACCCTCAGCCTCACAAATTGTGCCCTGGGATCTTCCATGGCCACAAGTGGGCAGGAGTTTGGGTTTGGCACCCTACAGTGACATATTTTCTTCCTGACCTCAACACTCATGCTCCCTGTGGTGCCACCTTCCCCTGCAGGCTGGCAGCTGTGCCTTGGGGGCACTGGAAATAGCCAACATTTATTTCACCCTCTCTGTCATTCCTTTCAAATGACCTGCTGCCCAGATAAGGGACAGCCAGCATGGAAAGGAACTGGGAAAGGTTCCATGAGCAGATTAACTGAGGGAGGCAGAATTCCAGGGCATCATCCGGGAGCTTTGGCTTGTTTTGCTGCTTTGTTTAACATCGTCAAGTTTTGTGTCATTTCATTCTGGGTCCTTATTTCATCTTATTTTTGGATTTTGGGGTTGTTGCAGCTTGCAGAGTTACCGAGTCCCTTTGCACTTATCTTATCTGGGTTTCCTAATTTCCACTATTAGGTGATGTCTGACACTTTCTCTGCTCCAGTGTGGTTGTCTGGACATGCAGTGAGTCACTCACAGCATTTTCCGACCTCCCCTCACCCCTGCTTTTCACCAGGTTATCTCAGCTCTTTGATGGGTACAGCCACATCTGGATGAGGGTGAAGGTGAAAATTGTACAGACAAAAAGGTGTTCTGGTCATTCTTCATGAGGGAATGAATTCAAGAGGATGTAGCTTTGGATGTGGGAAGTACTCTGGATGTTTTCAGATTGTTTGGAGTGGTTCTGTCTTGTGTAGCAAAACCTCGTGCCCTGAGTGCTTATCACTGCCTCCCGAACGAGGGAATGACCCCAAGTATTAAACAAAGAGCTCTGACAACAGGGAGGACAGAAATGCTCTGATTTCAGCCATATTGATCTGCTCTGATGTGGTTCCTGGTGACACTCTCTGGACACTCAACTTCCTCCTCACTTTCTGCTCTCCAGCATCCCAGAAAAGCCGAGTGATCCACGCTGAGCGATTGCTGGGGCCCGGATTATTGCCGATTATTGCTCAACAGTAGCTTTGATCCACCGCGGGCTGATCCCATCGCAGCCCGGGGCTTGTAATTGCATTCCAATGGGCATCCCTCATTCCCTCGGAGTGCGGAGAACAATCCTCTGAAGTCAGGCTGCTTCCTTTGCATTGTAACTGCTGGCCTGTGAGCGGTGTTTACTGACTCCTCTGAGTCATTTGCGAGTGTGATGCTTGGCTAAAAAAATTGTTTCCAAGAGCCCTATCATCATTAATCATTAATTAATGTGATTGCCCACGGTTGGAGTGGAGCAGGTGCCTCAGGCCGGACTGGAGGAGCCTGTGGCACACAGAAGGTCTGGGCTCTCCCCATTCCATCCCTGCCCCTGAGTGATCCAAGTCACTCAGCAGTGGCAGAACCTGGCATTTTTCCCTGCCCGAAGGAGTGTGCAGTTTGAAGAAGTGCTGCTTTCTTCATCCTGCCCTTAGACTGTTCCCATGTCAGTCAGCAGGATGAATTCCCATCTTGCTTTTATTGAAATGGAAATGAAGGTGGTCAGGACTTCACCTGACCTGCATGGGGGAAGTTTCACTGCAGGGAGCGTGCCAGAGATATGTTCAAAGCTCTGTTCTTCCAGCTTCCTGTGAAATGTGCTGGAATTGTGGTTTGGGGGCTGAAAGGGGGGGAAAAGAGGAGTTTGAGGGAGCTGACAAATGCCAGCACCCAAATCCTCAGGCACAAGTGGGGAGCACTGTGAGGGGCAGGGGTGGGTGATGGTGTCATGGTGAGGGTGGGTAAAAGACAGGTAAAAATCAGAGCTGCACATCTGGCTGAGGTAAAGGACCCAAATCAGAGCTGCACATCTGGCTGAGGTAAAGGACCCCCACACATACCCTGCTGCCAGGACTTGCTGGTGGGTCCCTGTCACTCTTGAGGAAGCCCTTAGGATGTGAGTAACAGCTCCCAGGTTCCTCAACAGGACCTGCAAATTGCTCAATTAAAATATGATTTTTTTGTGGAAAAGACAATTGGGAATGAGTTCATGGGTGACTTGCTGCTGCTGGATTTCAGAGCCCCAGAGGCTCTGTGTTCTGAAGTCCCTTCCAACACTTCTCAGTTGTTAGACCAGAAATAAAAGTTGTTAATGCATTAAAATGCACTTTTCTAAATTATTTCCATTTTATTTATTAAGCAAAAAGAAAATTAATACTATCAATATTCCTCATTTCAGCCTTTTAAAGCATTTTTACCCCAGTATCAAGGGTGATAAAAACATCTTCTGGAGCAAAAGAAAGAGCAAGAGAGTGATGGGAGTCTTTAGTTCCCATAAATTTAATTCCTATAAAGTCTGGACACCCTGGGCGGATGCCTTGGCTCCGAAATGACCTCCTGGCTCTTCCTTTTTGTCTTGGGTTTTAGTCGGAGCCAGGAGAAGGAGCCCAGCATTTGCCAGGCGAATGCGAGCTGTGCCCTGGCAGGACGCCTGCAGACCCATTACTGGTTTGTAGATTAAAATAAGGACAGAGAAAGGGGTGGAGAGGGAGGAGAAGGAAACGCGAGGGAGAATAGCAAAACACTTTGTTCTAATTCAGGTGAAAAAGTGAATCTGGGTGTCCTCGCAGAGCGCCTGCCACGTACAGGGTGGAGGAGGAGCAAATTCCTTCTGTACATGTGTTATATTCCCTAATTGTCCCTGTGTGCCAGCCTCTAGGAACGATCGCGGGCTGCTGCCAGAGCCGGTGCCTGCTCCGCCGTCATTCCCCGGGGGAGCTCCGGGAGCAGCAGCCACTTCCAGCCGGGAGCAGCTGCGGCCCCGCAGGGTGGGTGCAGGGAGGGCACAGGGCACATTTAGGGTCCTGTTTGTGGTGTTGGGATGATGCCTTAGGGTTTAACTTTTCTATGTTCCCAGCCCTGCCCTGCCCAGTGTCACTCTGCAGTTCCCTGGAGCTCGTTCAGTGCTGTTCTCTCATGCTCACACACACACAACAAAGCCTCTCCAGCTCTCCAAGGACACCCAGACCCTCCTAGGCCCAACAAGAACTGCAAACCACAATCTTGGCGACAGGGGGGCAAGCTTGGGCAAATTCCATCCTTGCCTGGCTCCTGCTTGGGGAATTGATGCTGAGATCCAAGTGGGAAGAACTCGGGAGCTGTCCTTGTCCATGTTGGGATGCACTGAGGCAGGAGCCTCTGGAGCCCAGAGTGTACCTCTGAAGGCCTTTCCAATCAATCCCTCCTTGATTCCTTTATTCCTGCCTGCTCTCTGTTCCTAGGAGCCATTTAAGGCACTAGGGACTGAACCACTGCAGCTTTGGCTGTGTTTGATCCCTGGCTCTGTTTCCTTGCCCTAAAAACGAGCAGGATCCTGATAAGAGCACGAGGAGCTCAGGAACTGAGAGGTTTTGGCTCCTGGGTTACAAAGCCACAGCAAGCAGAGGCTCTGAGCCCATTTTTCAATTGGTTTTGAAGGAACAGTGACTTATTTTTGTGGGGTTTTAATTCTAATGGACTTCACGGCGAGAGCCCAATTTCAGAGAATCAAAGAATCATGGAATGGTTTGGGCACGCACACCTTCCACCATCCCAGGTTGCTCCAAGCCCTTGTCCTTGAACACTTCCTGGGATGGGACAGCTACAGATTAAATTCTTATACATCCACACTTCCTCTTACTTTAGACAATTAATTCCTGTTATTAAACCCCTGAATTCCCAGATTTTCCTGCTCGGTCACTAATGGCAAAAGCAGCCTTGCAGAAAATCCCCCCAAAAGCCTTTAACTGCTAATTCGATGTTCCCACTCTCTCTGAATGGGTCTGCTGGGCCCTTTCCCATCGGGACAATGTCGTGATACCAAATATCTCCTTGCAAAATCACACTTGCTCCTGGAGCCTGCTACAGTTTTGCCAGAAAAATTCAGTTCTCCCGTGGGGAAATGGAACTGACAGCATCCTGCCTGCCCACCTGGAAGCCTCACAATGTTTCTTTTTTTGCTGCCTATTGAAGGAAAAAAAAACTAGAATAAAATGTTTCTTTAATTTCTCAGGCAAGCAAACAAAAACTTAACCAGGCTTTGAAATCCCTCCACATACATGAATTTATATCAGGGTTGTTGCTGCCACTTTATTGGGGGTTTTTTTTGTCCCTGTCAGAATAATTTCCACCATTATTTTATAATGATTTTTTTTTTTTTTCTGGAGAGGAAATTCCTTTTTTCAGACAGGTTTTGGACTAAGGAATTGAAACTAACTGGGAAGGCAAGGTAGGGAGCAGAGAGAGCAGGGAAAGAGTCACAGGATATGCTTGACCTGGGAAAAATTAGTTCACCTATTTGACAAAAATTATCTTTTGGCTAGGGCAGAGCTGTTTTCCTGTGGAATGGAGCTGGTCTCTAATTGATTACACGCAGAGCCAACTCAGATGTCTGAAAGGCAACGCTTGGACCTTTTTATTCTTTCTGTTATTGAAGAGATCCCAAGTTCAAACCAACCATTTTGGAGCTGCCATGTTTCCCATTATGGTGGTAATCAATTCCCTGGAATTCTGGCTGGAGATGTGAGTTCAGACCTCAGAAGAATTTCTGGGAATACTGAAGTTGAGTCCAGTTCCTTTCCTGGAGTGGCTGAGACACTGAAAGCCCTAGGGAGGGGATGGCCCCAACAGTATTTCAGCTATAGGACCTTTCCCTAAAATACAGCAAATTTCACTTGGACTTGATTATATCCTCTAATTTTATAAATCCAATGTCTTAGGGGAATGATGCCATCCCAAAATCCACCCGAAATTCCCTAATACATCTACATGCCCATATTTATTTATTGGAGAAGCACTTGCCTTTATTTGCCATTGTTTGTGCTGAGGAAACTCCTTGGAGACAAGGAGCAAATTCCTCGGAGGACTTGTGGCCGGATCGATTTGTGGAGCTGTTTCCATGTTTTCTGATGCAATCCAGGGTAACAATGTTGTATCCCAGTAAACATGGAAATGGAGCAAGGAAAACATTTCTCAATCGACTTCCTAAAAATACTGCTCTGCCTGGGGAGGGGCTCAAGTTTTATTCCAGGAGCTCGTTCAAGCCCTCCTCGGTTTCCACAATGTCTCGGATTTTACTCAGGCTTGTGTTTCATGGATTTATGGGTTGGGTAACAAAGCACTCCGTGGGCCAAATGCCCACGAGCGTGACATGCATGAGCCATTCCCGAGTCCAATGTGTTTCCTGGGTGGAAAAGTGCCAGGCGTGGCTGGAAGCAAGCTCTGGATTTGGCAAAGTGGGCAGATCACCATGGGCAGTGCTGGGAGGGGCTTCTGGAACTGCCTTCTCAATGTTCCGATGCTCTGCTGTGTAGGGGGAAGAAAAGGCCTTGAATGTGTAATTCTGGGATTTGGGGGGGTTTGGTTTAATTGTCTTTCACCCCCTCCTGCCCTGCTGACTCCTCAGATGGAACCTGATGAAAATCCAAGTTCTGTGTTCCGGGACAGGAGGGAGGGAATGATAGGAGACCAAAATCTCCGGTGTCGGGATGAGGAGCAGCACTGGGATGGAGCTGTGTCTCCAGAGGGGCTGTGCCTCAGCTCTCCCCTTCTCATGGAAAAGTGGAGAACTTCCCATCCTGGCAGAGCCTGGGCCAGGCTCCCAGCCCACAGCACAGAGTTCTGGCTGTCCTCTCATCCCACTGCCTTGGTTCCAGGACACCTGACGGAGCACATCCTGCTCTGGTGAAGATAAGGATTCATTTTCTGTGCATTTCCAGTCCCTGCAGCCCCTTCCCAGCCTCTTCCAGAGGGAATTGATTCCAGCAATGCCATCTCAGATGGAGGGAGCTCATCCAGCCTTACCCAGGGCAGTTCTGTGCAGTGACATTAAATCTGAGTGGTTCCTCCAGACACAGAGATTGTTCCACCGTGAACAAAGTCCCCCTGCCCTTTCCCTCCCCACGTGTCTCTGGGGCTGTCTAAAAATAGCCCTGAGCATCTGAAAATGTGTCCTAATCTTTTGTCAGGGAAGTGGATGAGGTCACAAGGCTGGGAAGGGACTGGGGGAGAGAATGCTGAATTTGACACATCAGAAAGGACCGAGTGGGGTGAAGAAAAGTAGGGAAAAAGGGCCTGGAATTCTCTTTCCCCAGTGTTTTTTGTCCCTATCTTTGATGCAGATGAAACTCTGTGGGTTAAAAACCCCTTTGAGGGCAGGATGGGATGGGATCAGCTGTTCTGCTTTCTCACTGTGAACTGCACAGGACATGGAAAGGAAGAGAGAAACCAACTGATTCAAGCACAAAATCCAAGGTGGACAAAGACCAACAATGGATTCAAGCACAAAATTCCTTGTGGACGCAGCCAGGGCACAGCTCTGCTCCACTCCCTGTGTGCAGGGGGGGTTCTCCTTCCACACGGTGATCCTGATTTGGATCAAGTCCATCCCCTTTGGGTTTGGAAAATGTGTTGTCCTTGTTGGCATTTGCCAATATCCCAGCCCTGCCTTGTTCCTGGAGAAGAGATGAGGGTGCCCAGCCAGGGTAGGAAGCTCAGGAGCGCAGCAAAGTGAAATATCCAGAAGGCCATGGGAGCATCTAGGCTGGAGGTTCTCTTAGGAGTTAATAAAAAAAGGTATTAAATATCCTTCTGCCACCCCGACAGAGATTGCCTGGGATAAGTATTCCTTGAATTCTCATTTCCTGCTCCTGCACGTCGGGCCGGGCTGGCAGAGCCACTCAGGCATGAAACACTTTGCTCCAAGTTCGCAGCCCGATAGGAGCAGCTCCATTCCAGGCCTGTTATTTGCATAATTGGGTGCTAAGGAAAACAAAGCCAACAAATTGCTGATAATTGCCCGCCGTCAATTATCGGGGGGTAGGTCAGAGGTGCAGCAGGAGGGTGAAGCCTCCAGGTGTGTGGAGGTCAAAAGGGACTCGTTCTTGAGGGGAGGCTTGTTAGGGGTAATAGCTAGCAGAGAACTGCACCGACTCGCCCTAAAGCCGCGCTCAACAACGAGTTCTGCAATATTCCAAATATTCCAGGAGAGAGGGAGCACTGCCAGTGGGAGTTGTGGGTTAGGGCTCCACGTGTTACTGAAAAGGGGCCCTGAAGAGAGCTGTGAACACTCAGGTTGTGTAACAAGTGGTACCAGAGAGCTGCACGGGAGGGCTTGACCAAAAAAAAAAAAAACCCTGTTATAAAATAGAACAGAGGTCCCAAAATGATTTTAGTACCTGAACAGAGTGAAAGGTGTTTCCCAGGAAAACCCCCGTGGCATTCCAAATGGCTGGGAAGAGAAACCTCCCTTGGCTGAGGTGAGATCATGAGCGTGAGGGTCAGGAGGAAATGAACTTCCTCTGATGCTTTGGATTGATCCAGAGCCCATTGCAGGTAGCGATGGATCACTGGATCACTTCCCACTGGAGCTGCAAACTTCCCTGGTATTTAGGAACACGAAAAAATATGGAGAGCCTGAGGAATTGCAGTTCTTTCGGAAGTGGCTTTGCTTTTAACTCCTACTGCACCTTATTGCTGCAAAATCCTCTTGAGAAGTTCCCCGTGCGAGGGACAAGCAGCTCCCAAACTGTCAGGGAGGTTTAAGGCCCTGCCAGGGCAGAAAAGGGAGCATGTGCTCCCTCAGCCCCTCTCAGTAACACTGCCACTCCGGGCACACAGGGACCTTGCTGGGACATGACTTCTGTCATTCTCTCAGGGATTCTCTTTCCCTTCTCTCTTCAGCTGCAGCAGCCAAGGCAGGAGAGGAGCTGTCTGACAAAGGTTTCATTGACACAAGTGGATGATTTTTGCTAGAAAGCACTTCCTTCTCTGCTGAAAGCTTTGAAGTGGTGCCTTTGTTCTTTCAGGCTTGCTATTTTTTTTTTTCCTCTTTAAAAATGATAGACAAAATACTTGAAAATCATCTTTTAGTCCAGACAGAATAACAGGAGCAGCAACAGAAACCCTTCATTGGAAAAGGTGTCATCCTGCTCGAGTGATGCGTTTGAAATATCATTTTCTAATCCTTGTCAAGAAAACAGTTCCTTAAATAATTGAAAAGTGCTGGTTGAATTTTAAACTGTGATTTACTCTTTGAGTTGTCTTCTTCCTTCTGTGCATCTCAGCGTGCCCTGGCTCTGCTGCCTCTGATCTTTGTCCCTCTTTCATGTGGCTTTTGCAAAATGGATTAATGGAGATGAACTCCCTGTAAAGTGCAGTGAATCAGCATCCAAAGGTGCCATTGTGAGGCAAGAGGTTATAAATAAATCCGGGTTTTAATATCTGAGCAGCCTGGTAGATTTGGGGTTTCTAAAAGCTGCAATTCTGTTTTTTTCTTTTTTTGCTCCTTAGCACCAAGTGCTGTTCATCCCTGGTGTGGAGACCTGGCTCTCCATGGTTGAGTGATATTGCCTTTTCTTGGTCTTAAAATTAAAACCAAAACACAGTTGATGGGGAAAAGGGGTTTTTACCTCAGTATTTATTTCAGGATCTTTGGGTACAGCACTTGGTCCAGGTGGAATGCTCCAAAAATGCATGCACACCTCACAATGAAATACACACAATTATAGACCTTGCAAAATTAACATATTTATCAAAGATTCTCTAATGAGAGGCTCAAGTGAACCCCTCGTTCTGAGGAACTTTTCCTTTGGATGGGTTTATTTTAGTTTACAAAATGTGTTCTGGAGAGGCCCTTGGTGTCTGGGGCTCCCAGGATGTTTGCTCTCCTGGTTTAACAGTGCCGTGGGGCTGAGCTGAGTTCTCAGCCTTGGGGAGGTACAAGTGTGGGGCTAAAAGCACTGAGAATACATCAAACTATAGAAGAGTGTGTGAGAGGGGTGTGAAAGAAAAAGCAAAAATCATCCTGGCATCAGTGAAAGGGTCAGATCTGTTTCAGAGCCTGGAGGATCAGGTCCTGGAGGTTCCAGGCAAGGAGAAAGGCCTGTGATAACACTGCCAGCAAGGAAGTTCTGCTCCAGAGAGCTCCAGCTCAGTCAGACCACAGAGATCAGCAAACCACCAGGGACAACTTCCTGTGGTTTGACACTGGAACCCTCGAGTGAAGCATGGCTGGGTTAACTCCTGGTTGACTCTCTGGCTGGAAAGCTTTGCAGTCCATATCTCCAGGATGTTCTCCACCAAAGAGGCTTCCTTGGCAGGGAGGGATGGGTGATTCCAGCAGTGCAGCTCCTTTTGGTGCTCCCAGGCTGAGCATACAGGTGAAAAGCTTCTGGATGCAGTGCCTGGGCTTTTTTTATTCCAGTCAGTGGCTCACCTGCACGTGCTCTGACCTGGCAGCCAAGGGAAAAGGGGAGAGAGCTGAGCAGCAGCAAGAGAGATTTCTGTCCACCCCAAATCCCTGGCTCTGGAAATGGCGAGGAAAAAGAAATGCCATGGAAGAAAATGCCACGAGTGAGTTATCACAGAATCCCGGGGTGGTTTGGGTTGGAAAAGACCTCAGAGCCCATCCAGTGCCACCCCTGCCATGGCAGGGACACCTCTCATTGTCCCAGGCTGCTCCAAGCCCTGTCCAGCCTGGCCTTGGGCACTGCCAGGGATCTGGGGGCAGCCACAGCTGCTCTGGGCACCCTGTGCCAGGGACCCCCACCCTCCCAGGGAAGGGTCTCTGTGCCCTATCTCATCTGATGCTGCTGCTTTGGTTCCAGCTTTGTGATCTCCATTTCTGCCAGACCCCTGGCAGTGTCACCAGAGCCCATCTGGGAGATCCCTACCCTCCTGAGTACATCCCCCTCTTGCACAACACGGTTAAAGCTGAGCTGATAAACCCTGGGAAGTGATAAGGCACTAAAATCAGGGAAATGGTCCCAAGAACCCCACAAAGTGCCCGTGTATAAATCTCTTAAAACCCAACCAGGCTGATTCTGCCTCTCCATCTGCTCTGGTGCCTTCTCTCTGCCCTCCATTTCCTAAATATTTCATTAAAGTAATGTTTAAAAAAGGATTATTTTTAGTGTGGCTGTCACTGAAGGGAAGCCCATCTCAATTCTGCTCAGCTGAATTTTCCTTACTTCTCATAACTGGGATAACTTAGAGAGGTCAGTCTTTATGAACTGTAAAAAATCAGAGTTATTGGGATTTATAGGGAAAAAAAGATCATTCTTTGCTCCTTGTTCTTTCTGCTGCTCCTCTCCCTCCTTGAGGACCGCAGCAGCAGAGGAAATAAACCCCAATAAAGCAGCCTGAACGCTGCTTTTTTTTCAAATCCCCATTCTTAGCAGAAGCAGTGCTCAGCTGGAAGCCCAATAAAACCTTTGAAGCAGTAATTTGCGCCCATTCTTTTAAAGCCTTTTCCCATTTTAAATATTGGTATAAAAAGGGGATTTGAGGCATCGGGATCGCCAAAGCAAACATTTGACATGCTGTTATATTGGACTTATAGAATATAAAGCTCAGGCACACGAACCCAGGCTGCTGCTGGGCTGGGGATCACTGCTTGCTGCTGCAGGAAGGACAAAAAACGATGGAAAAATTCTGTTTGTGTGTGCTTGGACTCGCTGCTGTTAAAGAGGAGGAGGATTGCACCGAGTGGGGATGGCTGTGAAAGGAAAATCCTCCTGTTTGGGGGTGGAGGGTGTTGGCTAATTCCTGCCTTTCAGCACAGCCCCAGTGCCACTAACACGCTTTGCCTCTCTCTGCTGGGCACAGATATTTATATTTGGGTGTTGTCGTGGAAACTCCCCGGGCTCAGAGGTTCCTTTGGGTTCTGTTTCTGAAAGGTGACACCGGCAGCCCAGATCCCAGACCTCAGGGAGGCCTTCACTGCATGGAGCAGAGCATGGAAAGCTCAATCCCCTTCCTCGGACTCAGCTCCTGGATTTTGGGAGGGAGGAGATGGATGTAAAAATTCCCATATCAATAAACAAGTGTTTGGGGTGCAGAGAGTTTAATAAAAACCACTTTTCACCATCCCTCCCTCTCTTTTCCTCCCTTTTTTCTGCTGTCTTGGAGGCCAGGGAGGCTCCTCTTTGCTTTTGGGAGCAGTCTCCCCATCCAATTCCCTGTTTTCTGAAATCTGGTGGAAACTTATCTAGAAAACCTTTATTCCCTTGAAATTATCAGCTATGAAAACTTTTTGGGATAGAAATGAATGGGAGAAGAAATCCACGTGGCACAGGGGTTCTTTCAGCTTCCAGGTCAAACACTGCACATGCCCAAGGTGAAAAGCAAGGCCTGATGCTCTGTGTTTGTCATCTCCACTGGCAAATCCAACACAGCAGCTCCTGCTCCTGCTGGAAAGAAAAACAAACTGGGAACAATGGGAGAAAGCCCAGAGCCAGGCCTGGAGCAGGGCTGGGGGGAATTCAGTCATTTCCAGCTGGAAAAGGGAATCCCAGTGCTGGGGTTGGGGTGTGAGGGAGCAGAGGGGGTGTGGAGTGGTGCCCTGGGTGTGCTCACTCATTGCAGGCTCTGACAGGGATTCAGGGATTTAAACCGAGCTCATTTAGGGCTCCCCGGGCTCGATTCTTACCTGGAGTCGTGCTCTGAATCCAGTGGGGGAAGGTCTAAATGAGTTTATTTCTGAGGCCACTATTTGGGAAAACCCGCCGAGGTAGCCAAGAGCAGAAAATGCTGTTTGAAAGAGGGATATATTTGGTTTTATGACTCTCCAGAACAAGGGAGAAGGTTTTAAATAAAACCCCGAGTTTAACGAGCGATAGCAGAAGTGCTGCTTGCACATGAACCACGAGGCTCTCCCCAGCAAAGGCACAGATTTCCCTGGAAATTCCAAAGAAAAAATCAAAAATAGAGTCCTGCACGTGCATTTAAGATGCTGCCCTTGCCCAAAAAAAAAACCATTTCCCAGTGTTGGTGTCCAGGCCGCGCTGGAAGCGTGGAGGGCCCGAATGGAACCTCCCCTCACAAACGTGCCGCTGTTTTTCCTTCACTCGTGGCATAAATCATAGGAGGGGAAAAAAAATCCTGTTAGCACAGAGCTGAGGTTTGTTTATTTTTTTGCCAGCTGCAACATGCTACCCTCTTAGGGGATCGTGGAAAACCAGGGCTGCTCGAGGCTGGAGCGACATGTCAGACCCAAACTGGGGCCTGGCCCCTCTCAGTGAATTACAACCTTGTCAGGAGCCCATTATCCACATCCATATATACATTTCTACATCCAGAGATGGAGTTTTTTCCAATTAACGTCGGGGGTTGTTTTTTTGGTGTTTTTTTTTTTTTTTTTTTATCAAATCAAATACCTGCACACTAAATTATGTTCCTGGTGCCAGGCTGGCTCTGCTTCCCTCAGCCCTGGGACACAGGGGGTTTGTTTGAGTGGCCAGGGAGGTCCCGTGGAGCTGAGGAAACTCTTCCCACGTGGTTTGTTTGGGAATATTTACCACAACACATCCCAGATATGCTCCTTAGTGGTAAAAATATTCCGAGGCAGAGCATGGAGGCCTGGGGTGCTGGGTGAGGGGAGGAAGGGGCTCAGTAATCGGCCGCAGCCATCCAAGATGTTTGCTCATCTGTTTTCTGAGCCCGGTTTGTTTTGTTTATTAATAGGCCTTGAAATGCCAAGGGGAAGGGTTAAGGTGAACTGAGAATGCCAGATGTTCCTCTGGCATGGAGGCTCCTTTTGTGCTGGCTAAACTTAGTGGGGTGCTGGCTTTTCCCTTTTTATCCAGCCCCTGCCTCGGAGGAAAGGATGCTGGTGTTGTTTTAGAAGTGGACAGAAATCTCAGCAAATTAAACAATTTACTGAAGGTCACTTTAATCACAGCCCAGCACTTTCCGCAGTCAGATGCAGAATAGTCCAGGCTATAAGTAAAAAAAAAATAAGAAGAAATAATAAAAATAAATTAAGAAGCTTTGCTTTTCCATGGAGGGAAAGGGGAATAAAAGTTATGAACAAGCAGCACTTTTCCACAAACAGATAGGAGATGCTCCTGCTGTCACTGTGACCTTACAGGGGAAGAATTGCACACAGGACAACTTTAGGCAAATTAAATTGGAATAGAGCATCCCTGTTCCTAAGGGTTTGGTCCTGCAGTGAATCCTCACATTAACAGCACACCCAGGAACCACTGGCATCAAACCCTACCTTTTGTGCTTCCCAGGAGCTTCAGGGTTGGGAGAACTGAATTCAGAGCACACTGGGGGTGGCTTTTCCTCAAGGAACCATGACAGCTCCTGTTGAGGGAGCAGAATGGGAACCTCTCCCTAATCCTGTCCCGTGGGTGTCTGGGACTGAGCTGGGGTGGGAGCTGCAAGGGGCTCGTGCTGCAGGAGAAATGCAAATTTCCTGCACTGTCTGCATCAACTGCAGGCTGTGCTTGAGCAATCCTGGCTAGGCAGGATGGGAGGGGAAGGAACACCCCAGAGAAATTCACAGAAGAGGAATGGGAAAGGATGGGAAGGGACACCAGAGCAGAGCTGACATTCTCTAGGTCAGGAAGGGACATCTGGATTTTCGTTTCATTTCTTCCTGGAAAAGGTGGTCAGGCTTTGGAGCTGCCCAGGGAGGTTTGGAGTCCCCAGCCCTAGAGGTGGCCAAGGCACTCAGAGCTCTGGTCTGGGGACAAGGTGGGATTGGGCACAGCTTGGACTCCATGGTCCTGAGGGACTTTTCCAACCTCAGTGATCCTGGGGTTATTAAATATAAAATAGAAGTATGTGGCTTTTCTTGATATTTTTGATTTTAAATGATGAATTGATCCGAAGTTAAGACAAAAGTGCACCTATGAGAGAGAACCTAGCAAAAAAACTTGGCTGTGTGGAGATATTCTGGACATGAGTGGAGCAGGAATCAATTCCAAACAGGAAAAGCTGATACATGGGGAAGGTATCAGAAATATATCCCATTTCAGATGATTTGGACAATTCCACACAGCCTGAACCTCAGCTGGTTTCTGAGCTTTGACCCCAGAGCCTAAAACCCAGCTTAAGTCACCCCAGTTCAAGCTTTTATCATCTGAAATGAAGCTGGAGAGGTCAGGGTCGAGCAGTGACAGACTGAGCTTTGATACATGCAGGAATCCAGTGAAATCCAGCAGGACTGAGATGCTTCTGGAGGTTTTGTCTCATTACAAGTTCAGCAAATCCAAGAAATCAGAACATCCTCGGCATCTGAGATCGTGCCCAGCCTCCCCAGAAGATTCAGATCCGTCAGGGGAGGGAGACCCACACAGGAAACAAATCCAACCCCTCTGGTGCCTCCCTGCTCTCCCTGCTCCGAGGGGGAGGAATCAGCCGCTCCAGGGAATGGCCCAGAGACAAAACCTTAATCGTGTGTAGTGATTTAATTGCATTATAGCCCTTGCTAAATGAGCTACAGAACACGGAGGTGGCCTGCTTCTACTTTTGATGCAGATATTATGGAAATTTATGTCCCTGACGGTGCCGATCTCCTGAACCCCCTCGGGTTTCTGAACAGTTTCCAAGCTGTCCCCCTTGCTCAGGGTGGAATTCTTTGTCGTTTTGTTCTGGTTTCGCAGCGGGGCCTGGTGAAGCCCCCATGTGTGTTTGGTGTGCTGCCCTTTCCTGGCCTGGATCGGGGCTTTTTTGGCTGCTGGAAGCAAAGTTTGTTTCTGAGGTGAAAAATTTGCCTTTTAAATTTCTGTGCAGTTCATACCCAGATTATAATTCATCGCCAGGGCTGAATACCAAATGACCCTGGTCCTCATTTCCACAAATATCCTGAAAGGCAGCGAGCGAGGCGGGGGAGAGCACTGGCCCAAATCCAATGCTGCTCCCAAATCAATGGCGTTTATGGAAAGGTTGGATTCGGCCTCTCCCATCTTTCATTTCGAGCTCTCAGATTAACAGAATATAAATATTGCATGATGCCCCAGAGCTGCCCCAGCAAATGGCTCCAAGATGCATCTTTCCTCCTTGAACAAGGCAAATATTGTGAGATGGAGTGTCTGGGAGAAAGACTGGAAAAGCTGTTAGCGACTGCTCCTCGTGTGCTCCAAGGTGCTCGCAGAGGCTGAAACTTGGAGGAGAAACTCCCAACATGAAGCAGAAACTCTTTTTTGGCACCGCCAGGACAGTCAGCAGTGGCTGTTTCCATGATGCATCATTAAAAAGGTTTCGTCAAGCTCAGCCCTGCTGGTTCCACGCTGTCTGTTATCCCAAGAATTTTCCATAACAAGGGAAAAGAAGGAAATGTGAACTTTATGGAAAGGGAGATAAACTCGCTGGAAATTGCACTGAAGAGTTTTCAAGGCTCTTGCAGTCGAACGAGATTTGCCATCTCCTGGTAATTATGGCTTATTCCTGCTCTGTTCCCTGTTCTCCAGAGGTGCGGGAGCAGCTCAGAGTTTTTAATTATGGAACAACCACACCAGGAGTGCTCCATGTCTGGTGCTGAGGGTGATTCCCATTGGGATGCCAAGCAATGGGATGTGTCCTTGCAAACCCCATCCCACCATCCCTGCCCTTCCACGCCAAAAGAGTGACCAAGCACAGGTTCCACTTCCATTCTGGAATCGTTGCTTTCTGGGATTGAAATTTTGGGACAAGACACACGAATTTCAGCTGTATCCCTAAGGATGCCAAGCTCTGCTCCTGTAGGAGACCTCTGGTGTGGAACATGTGGTTGGGATTTCTCCATCAGTGCTGGAGTTGCTGTTCCTGTGCCATTTTCCTGGCACATCATTAATAAACTGGGAATTTCATCCCTGATTTCCATGGTGTCCTGCTGAAAACCAGCTGGGTTTCACTTCTCAGCAGCACTGAAAATGAATGGAAGGAGGCGGCGAGGGCTGAGCGTGGTGGTTGTGTCTGAACTGGGATCAGTCTTGTTGAATAATGGATCAATCAGCTTGGAACGAGCATCCATGCTGGAAAAACACTGCTGGAAATTCAGGGTTGTGAAGGATTTTTCAGCATTGCTTTCCCAGGGAGGAACCTTTCGCTAAACAGAACCTGGCCCAAATCTTTGTGCACTGATCCTTTATTGTGTCTTACCCATGGAGATGGACACCATTTATCCCTTCTGTAGCAGCATTCCCTGAATTTAAAGACCTGATGTGTGTTCTTCCTGTTTTTCCTGACTGTGGCTGATTAACTCCAGTTCCTCTCCTGTGTCTCCTTTCCCAAAATCCCTGAGCTGGTCTCGGATCCGGATGAATTTTGGAATTGATCCTTTTCCAGAAGCTGTTACAGGAGGCTGCCTTTGCCAGCAGGTGTCACCATAAGAGAACGATAATTCCAGCGTGGCTGTTCTGCAGGAATTCTGTCCCTGCACTTCTCCCTGCCCCGCATCCCACTGGAACTCCTTCATTCCATATCATGGGTAAGGAAATGAATAAAGCCTAAAAAAACCCAAAAGACTCCCAGACAAAGGGAACCACACACCGAATTCAGAAAGGAAGCTCAGCGAAGTTTCAGGGGATTTTATGAAGTGGGTGAGGATTTGGGATGGCAGAGGCCTCTGGATCTGTGTTCCATCAATTCCTGGGGTGCAGCTGCCGGGAGCAGCAGCAGCAGCAGCTTTTCCCCCTGCACTATTTCTGTGTGCCCTGAGCTGTGCTCTGCAGGCAGCAGCTCCCCTGACCCCGATATTTGCACGAGAGCTCAGGGAGTCCCTCCCAGGTGTGCTGAGAGCTCTCGCTGGGATTTATTCCGGGGATAATCACCGCAGAAGTGAGGATCTCCTTGTTCTCCTGCTCTCCCCTTCGGCTCGCAGAGGGATTTCAGTTTGCACAAACCGGCAGGGACAAGTGTCCTTGTGAAGGATTGTCAGGAGAGGCTTCAACAAAACTTTATTTTCTCCCAAATTTCATGATTTTCATGAGCTGTGGCTCTGAGGAGGTTTTTTTGGGGCAGTTCAGGCTGAGTTGGTCATTTTTGTGGAGCCTGGGTGGCTGCAGGGCAACCTGGATCCCCAGGACTGCCACGTGCCAGGGAAAGGGTCTGAGGAAGCGTTTTTGGGTTTCTCTTTCCTTGCGTAAATACTGGAAATCAAACCCGCTGCAAACTGAAGGATTAGTATTTAGCTCTTTATCTAAATAGACTCCGTCCCCCCCCCGCCCCCTCCCCAAAATAAAATAGCGTCGTTTGAAATTTCCAGGGAAGCTCAAGGCCTAAAGCATTGGGCGAGATGTAAATTTCTTAAAATATTTATCCATCCATAAGTGGCTACATATTTGACATTATTATAGGGTTTCTCAGTGTTCCATTTTATTAAAAAATATTTATTTGGTTTCTAAGATTACTGCTCCTCTGACCACAGAAAATTCAATTACCGAAAACTGCAGCTATCAAATTGGTTGAAAATAAATAGCCTTTTATCCAAACCTGGCATGGGCTGGTTTACTTTTAATACGTAGCCATAAAAAAAAGAAGCTCTTTCCACCGAGAGCCGGTTGGGTACAGAGCGAGAAGCCAAGGAATACTTTGCATCATCAGGTTTTATTTAAAATAAGGGAGGGAGGGGGGAGAAAATAAGTCGTTATGAGACTAATTAGCAGCTCGTTTTTCTTTTTTGCGTTTGAATAAGCGACAGGAGATCTCTCAAGGCGTTTCTTTCGTTAAGACAAGTGAGTTTTGATTCGGGAGATACGCGGGTAAGGATCCCCAAGTTTTTCTGGAAGCGCTGGGTGTCTCCTACCCGCGAGGTTTAAAACAGGCCTTGAATCTGGAAGTGGTGAATAATAGAAATTAGCGCTGGAAGAACTGCTGGAGGTCGCCTGGGAGGGTTTGTTAATTGGTTTTCATCGTCATCTTTCAGCGCTGTCCCAAGACTTGCAGAGGTTTATTCGGAAAGGAGGGACCCGAGCGCGGATAAAGGATTTGGGATACAGGGCACATCTGTGGTGTCTGCTCAGCCGCAACCGCCCCTGACCCAGCAGAGCTCTCGCAAAGGCAAAACAAACCAGAAAGCAGCAAATCGTAAAATAATCTTTGTCATTTCCACCCCATAACCAAACTGAGAATTCACAGAATCACACAGAATCACACAGAATCACACAGAATCACACAGAATCACAGAATCACACAGAATCACACAGAATCACAGAATCACAGAATCACACAGAATCACACAGAATCACACAGAATCACAGAATCACAGAATCACACAGAATCACACAGAATCACAGAATCACAGAATCACAGAATCACAGAATCACACAGAATCACACAGAATCACACAGAATCACAGAATCACAGAATCACACAGAATCACAGAATCACACAGAATCACACAGAATCACAGAATCACACAGAATCACACAGAATCACACAGAATCACAGAATCACACAGAATCACACACAATCACACAGAATCACAGAATCACACACACTCACACAGAATCACACAGAATCACACAGAATCACACAGAATCACAGAATCACACAGAATCACAGAATGAGTAGGTTCGAAGAGACCTTCAAGATCATCGGGTCCAGCCTAGCCCTAACACCTCAAACTAAACCATGGCACCGAGTGC
>VZTN01024971.1:6415-23702 GCA_013400515.1 Erpornis zantholeuca
TGGCACCAGCCCGGGCTCGCCCGTGCCCTGAGCCCGCAGAGGGCACCGGCACCGCCCGGCTCCCCCGCCCGGCCGGGACCCCTGACCCCTCCTCCTTATCCCCCCCTCCTCCTACCGCGCTCCGGGTCCGTGCCCAACGCCAGGAGAGCGAAAGGGACCTTTGCCCCCGCGCTGCCTCCTCCGCGGGCACAGCCCCGGCCGTGCCCCGACAGCCCCGAGCGCTGCCCCACAAAGGGACCCCCGGGCATCCCGGGGAGCCGAGGCACAGGGCCGGGCGGGGTTGGAGTGGGCTCCATCCATACCGGGAGCCGTGCAGGAGCTCTGCCGAGGCTCTCCCAGCCCCTCCCGGATCGCTGCCGCCAGCCCACCCCCACGCCACACCGGGTACGGGCCGCACCGGAGAGGGTTCGGCCACGATCGTGCCGCTGGCAGCGAGGGTCCCACAGGCGGCGGGGACACAGGAGAGGCGGAGCCGGGGAGGAACGGGATGAGCCTCCGGGATGAGTCACATCCGACGGATCGCAGCCCTGCCCGGCCCAGCGTGCGCGGAGCAGCCCCCGCCTGCAGCTCCCCAGGGCGCTGCTCTGCCCCCGCAGCCTGGAGGGGTTAAACCCCCAAGGAACACCTACCCGGGGCAGGGCTGGAGTGCCCGTCCCACTCCGGGAGGGATTTAACAGCCGCGCGGATGTGGCACTTGGGGACATGGGGCAGTGGTGGCCTTGGCAGCGCTGGGGGAGCGGCTGCACTCGATGATGATCTCAGTTATCTTTGCCACCCCAAACGATTCTGCGGTTCTAAACTCAAGCTGGCCCTTCTCCTCTCGCCCTGGTAGTTCCCCTCTCCTCCTGGAGCTGGGCTCTTGCACAAGATTTCCAACAAACAGGACAGCCCGGGTGTTGCACCCATCCCTTATCTCAGCTGAGCCTCCGGAGCAGGGTTGGGCAGCAGCTGGTGAGTGGCAGAAACTGTTTGTCATAAAAAGAACTCGAAGGTGTTTGCAAGGTGCTTTAGGAGAAACTCTGTTCCCTGGCAGGTAACAGCAGCCACCCTCAGCATCACAAAGCCATAAGGAACAAGTGAAGAAAATAACCAGGATATTAAACAAAAAACCAAGTGTCTCACCTTCCTCAGTACTTGGGAGAAAAACAGCCCTGCACACATGAAGTTTATCAACACATCAGAGCCCCTGCCTGAGCCTAAAGGGGCTCCAGGAGAGCTGGAGAGGGGCTTGGGACAAGGGGTGGAGGGACAGGAGCCAGGGAATGGCTTCCCAGTGCCAGAGGGCAGGGATGGATGGGATCCTGGGAAGGAATTGTTCCCTGAGAGGGTGGGCAGGCCCTGGCACAGGGTGCCCAGAGCAGCTGTGGCTGCCCCTGGATCCCTGGCAGTGCCCAAGGCCAGGCTGGACATTGGGGGTGGGAGCAGCCTGGGACAGTGGGAGGTGTCCCTGCCATGGCAGGGGTAGATTAAGTGACCTTTAAGAGCCCCTGCCCACCCACACCAGTTGTGATTCCATGATTTCAGAGCCAACACCTGGTGTCAGCTCACAGCCCCCACCACAGACACCACAGGAGCAGTCCCCAAAGCATTTCAGCTGAAGGGAGGGAAAGAAAACAGCCAGAAGTGGTTTTGTCCTGATTTATTGAGCTTCCATCAGCGACATTCATTCATTAGTCAGATGCAATTTGCTCATTCCAACAGCATTTGGACAGCATGGAGCAAACTGCCCCCTCAGAGCCCAGCTCAGCCCCTGGGACTGAACCTGCTGCCCCAAAGAGCTGCTCCTCCCCACAGCATTACCTCCCCTCCCAGCCCACCCCCCTCCACCACTTCACATTCTCCTGATCTCCAAACTTAATTCTCCATACAGAGCTTTGGAATAATTTTTGTTCCCCAGTGGGAGAAGGTTACCAGAGGGATCAGACAGGTTACAAAGAGCCTGCAGAGTCAGAGCCACGTTAACTGCTCCTCTCCTGGAAGCGGACAGAGCGTGCTCATTAGATAAAAATTACTGGCTGAGTAGCTAAAAGGGATTGATAAAGGCCACGGATCCCCTCTCCAAGAAGGATTGGGTGCAGGGTTTATTAGTGCATTGAAATGGCATCGCCAGGCACAGGTTGGAGGGACAACACTCCCAGTGCTGTTACTGGGGGTAAAGCTCCACGATCATCGCATGCCCCTGGGAACAGAGAGAGAGAGAACACAGAAATGAGAGAGAACAGCACAGAAATGGCTCATTAACAGAGACAAGACTCATTACTGCAGCCACAGAGCAGGGCTCCCAGGCACAGCATCATGAACATGAGCCACAGCAGCTGGACACAAACCCAGGTGTGGCCAGGTGGGCAAGAGGCCACTGGCCCCTGGGCTGTGCCAGCTCTGGGGTGGCAGCAGGGCCAGGGCAGTGCCTGTCCCCTGTGCTGGCACTGCTGGGGCACCTCCAGTGCTGGGGGCAGCTCTGGGCCCCTCCTGACAGGAGAGCCCTGGAGGGGCTGGAGTGTGTCCAGGGCAGGGAACGGAGCTGGGGAAGGGCCTGGAGCAGCAGGAGAGGCTGAGGGAGCTGGGAAAGGAGCTCAGCCTGGAGAAAAGGAGGCTCCAGGGGGACCTTGTGGCTCTGCACAAGTCCCTGACAGGAGGGGGCAGCCAGGGGGGGTCAGGCTCTGCTCCCAGGGAACAGGGACAGGACTGAGTGGCAATGGGGGGCAGCTAGAAATGCCTGAGGAAGCTCTAAACACCCAGCACCCCAAGCTGGTGTAAGCAGACAGGATTGCAGAGTCCCAGCAGGATCAGAGCTGCTGTTCCTGCCCTCTCCCAAGGGAACATGCTGGACATCAGCACCATTACCTGCCCTCCTGCAGCACAGGCAGCGACCAGGCCGTACTGTCCCCCCTCCTTCTTCAGCCTGTGGGCAGCAGTGATGACCAGGCGGCAGCCAGTGGCCCCAAAGGGGTGTCCCAGGGACAGGGAGCCCCCCCAGGTGTTGAACTTGTCCAGGGGAGGGGCTCCGACCTGTGGGGACACAGAGGGACACACCCCATCACCACCTGGCCATCTTCAGGCCACCCCACCTCATCCCAGCACCAAGCCTACAGCAGTGCAGGGTGGCACATCCAGGTGGCTGCTGAGGGGAGAAATGCACCCCAAAGGTGTTCCTGCTTCACCTGCAGCCCCACAGGGAAGCCCTGCACCGTGCAAGGACAGAGCCTCTCACACTGTTCTTAACTCCCTCCTCTCCAAGGACTGTGGCTCTGCATCTCCACCTCCTGCCGACAACGGGAATAGCATCCCGAAGAAATTGCGTTTCCTGAAGAAACTGCGTTAAATTGGGACTTGCTAATCCAAGCTCAAGGAGCATCACTGCTCCTCACACGACAGAGCCAGAGCCCGGATGTGCAGCACCAGCACAGGCAGCTGCCCGGAGGGAGCCCAGTAACCCCAAAATTAAACTGAACTGGAGAGAAAAGTGGGTCCAGAGGAGGCCCCAGAGCTGCTTCAGGGCTGGAGCCTCTCTGCTCTGGAGCCAGGCTGGGAGAGGTAGGGGGTGCTCACCTGGGGAAGAGAAGGATCCAGGGAGAGCTCAGAGCTCCTTGCAGGGCCTGAAGGAGCTCCAGGAGAGCTGGAGAGGGACTGGGGACAAGGCATGGAGGGACAGGACAAGGAGGAAAATGTCCTGACTGTGCCTTACCTTTGACTTCCTGCCCATGTAGTTCTGTGCAAACCAATCCGAATCCATGGCTTTCAGGTTAGCCAGGATCTGCCCCTGCAAGGGACGAGAGGGTGGCATTGACAATAGCCCAAAGCAGGTGGCCCCAGGGAGGCATGCAAGATTTAGAGCACTTACAGCAAAAGCCTCGTGGAACTCAAACACATCGATGTCACCCAGGGTGAGCCCAGCCTTCTCCAGCACTTTGGGAGTGGCATAGGTGGGGCTGGAGGAAGGAAAACACACAAGCCTTGCATCAGTGTTCCTCTGTTTTTCCAGAGTCCAAGCCCCTTCTCTCTGGGCTCGTGGCCCAGCTCTGCCCATCCCTCTCCAGGGGAAGCACAGCCCCCAGAGCTATTGCTGAGGTGCCCCAGCAACCCCAGGCTGCTCCTGCCATCTCTGCTCTCCCACCTCCCCTCCTGCTCACACCTCGTGAAGGCCTGAAGAGATGCAACCTCTCCTGAGACACTTCCCCAAAACACACCGTGCCAGGAGAGGGCTGCTGTGGGAGCAGGGGCTGTGGGGGGACACCCTCCCTCTGCACCTACCCCAGGAGCAGCTGGTCCTTCGGGTCCTGGGACACGTACACGAAATCCCTGTGCAGGAAAAGGGCTGTCAGTGCCAGGGAGAGGAGAAGGAAGGGGGAGCAGAGGCCACAGGAGCAGCCCTCTCACCTTAGGTAGGCCTTTGGTTTGTATCCCATGGCCAGGGCCTTCTCCTCAGACATGATCAGGATGGCTGATGCTCCGTCAGTCTGGAAGAGGCAGGGAGAAGCCAGGTGAGGGGTGAAGGACCTGCACCCCCTGCACACCACGAGCCCCAGAGCCCTCAGAAAGAGAGGGCCTGAACATCACCAGAGCCTCCAGGACAGCCCTCCATGCTGGGGGCCAGAGGTGGCTGGACTGAGCAGGTGGAGGGACAGGTGATCACTCATGATGCCAGCACAGACACTGCTGGAGTGCTTCCCTACACCCCACAGGCACCATTCCCCCTGGGTTCACCCAGGACAGAGGTGCCTAAGGCCCTGCTAGGTCTGGGACAAAACACTCAGCTGTCCTCCCAGTTCCATCCCAAAACTGAGAATAATTCCAGGAGGACACACACCACAGGTTCACCATGTAACAAAAACAAGCATGGTGGGTTTGGCACATCAAATCATGGAATGGTTTGGGTTGGAAGCAACCTTAAATCTCATCCAGTTCCAACCCCCTGCCATGGGCAGGGACAGCTCCCACTGCCCCAGGTTGCTCCCAGCCTAAAGTTTTTAGTTTTTATGTGTTCTTCATGCATTTGTAGCTTTGCAGACTGTTAAATGGCCAGGTGTAACTTCCAATACTTTTCCAGCTTTCTCTCCCACTTTCTCTCTTTTTTCTCTCCCAGTGAAAAAATGTTTATGGATGCATTCCTAAAATACTGTTTACTGTTGCCTGTTACTTCTCCAAGGACTTTTTATTTTGCACCATGTAATCATGGACATAATAAAGGTCGGGTAGGAGATGGGGAGGAGAGCCCCAGTGGGGCAGAACCCAGGGAGGATTTACTTAACCAACTCCTCTATTTGGACAACATTGGCTGGGTATTCTAATTGCCAGATCTCATACTAAATGGTACAGATCGAATTCAGAGTGAGTTTTTGAGATATTCTGTACCTGAAGGGTTTCAGGGAAAGGTTTGCTTTCACATTGTCATTCTAACATTGTCTGGAAAAGTTTGTGTTCTATTTTCAGGCTGCTCCCAGCCCCAATGTCCAGCCTGGCCTTGGGCACTGCCAGGGATCCAGGGGCAGCCACAGCTGCTCTGGGCACCTGTGCCAGGGCCTGCCCACCCTCCCAGGGAGGAATTCCTTCCCAAGATCCCATCCATCCCTGCCCTCTGGCACTGGGAAGCCATTCCCCGTGTCCTGTCCCTCCACAGCTGTGGCTGCCTCTGGATCCCTGGCAGTGCCCACGGCCAGGCTGGACATTGGGGCTTGGAGCAGCCTGGGACAGTGGAAGGTGTCCCTGCCATGGCAGGGGGGTGGCACTGGATGAGATTTTAAGGTCACTTCCAACCCAAACCACTCCATAATTCCGTGAAGTTCAGACTACACCTACTTCAGTTGTACAACGTGACCAGCCCCATGCTGGGACAGAATTCCTACGTGGGCCCTGGAAGGATTGACCCTCATGAAGCAACTACAGAGAAGCAAACAGGTAAGACATCCCAAAACTTGAGGGGTTTTGTTCTGGATTTTAAAATGAAACAATGCAATACCCAAATTCACCAGATCACAACTCAGTTCCAAGTTACACTGGGAATATCCAGGAACAGTTGGCATTAAAAAGCTCATTCCCAGACTGTAGCAGCTAAGGGAGGCAGAGGGTCAAGAGGACAGTTCTCCCCTCTGGCTGGCAGTGCTGGGAACAGGAATTACCAGGAAGGAGGAGTTGGCTGCTGTGACTGTTCCGTAGGGTTTGACAAACGCTGGCTTCAGTTTTCCCATCTGCTCCATGGAGGATGGCCGGATGCCATTGTCTTTGGTAACTGTGTCTTTGCCTGGTGAGGGACAAAAGTACAATCAAACCACAAAAATCAGCAACACGTGAGAATTTCACCATCAGGAATCTAGGGGGAAAAAAAAAACCCAGAAAATTGTGGGGTTTGGGACAAGCATGAGGAGGGAAAAAGGAAAATCTGTTTGTGGTATCAGGATATTCAACATGGCTACAAATAGCACTTAAAAATTGAAGCTACCTCACTTCTCCTCAGAAGACAGCAAAAACAAAATGCTGCCATCTGTTTAGTGTGAGGAAAAATTAGCACATGGGAAACCCAGTCGAGAAAAGAATTTAGATTTAGTTTAAAAAGCCTAAGTGGAGAACTGGGGTTAAATCAGTTTACATTTACGTGCTAAGTTTGAGGAATAAAAAGCACTGGGTAAACCCAAATATATCAATCTGCAACTATGCCAACTGCTAAAAAAGCCTGTTAAGAAAATGTACCAGTTGTATAATAAAGACCACATGGAACTGTGGATGAACAAGGAAAATTTCTCCAGGATACCAATTAGAGCTCCCAAATGAACAGGTATTACAGCAAAGCATGTCCACTGGCTCCTGGGGGTGAGGGAGGCACCAGGACAGGCCATGGGAAAGACATCTTAGAGGTTCTCCCCAAGCTGTTTCACCTCACAGTGAGGAATGTGAGGCCTGGTGAACTGGAAGCTGCCACATTCCAGCTCTTCCCATCCAGCACCTGAGTTATCAGACTGGGATTTTATTGAGCTTGTTGTTGATATTCTGGGATATAAAGGTGGTTTGTTTTGCCTGGCTGGGAGGGCAGGGAGATTCCAGGTCCAACTGTCCTGATTTTCCTTGCTCTGTCACCTCATTAGCACAGATGTGGGTGGGCAAGAAAAAATTTAAGGTATGTAAAGGTATGATAGAGGGCAGGGTTAGATAGGATATTGGGGAGGAACTCTTCCTTGTGAGGCTGGGGAGAGGCTGGGATGGAATTCCCAGAGAAGCTGTGGCTGCCCCTGGATCCCTGGCAGTGCCCAAAGCCAGGCTGGACATTGGGGCTGGGAGCAGCCTGGGATAGTGGGAGGTGTCAGGGCTGGAACTGGGTGATCTTTGACATCCCTTCCCACCCAAACCATCCCATGATTCTGTGTTTACAAACACATTCCTATGCCAGCAGTTTTCCAGGGACAGTACAACCCACCCAGACCCACGGAACTCCCTGGAGCCAACCCCCATGGCACAGGGGCACCGTCACCTGGCACTTTGAAGGGCACCACGTCCTGCAGCAGCCCCTCATCCTGGGCTTTCTTGGCCAGCGTGTGGGAGCGCAGGGCGTACTCGTCCTGCTCCAGGCGGGAGATGCCGAAGGCGGCGGCCAGGCGGTCGGCAGAGTGGCCCATGGTCTCGCTGGTGGAGAACTCTGCCACAGCTGGGAGCTGCCACCAGGGAGGGAAAGTCAGCACAGGTGAAACAAACCCTCCTGGGGGCACACAGAGCTGAGCCCCACGGTCAGAGCCCCTTCCCTTTGTTATAAATACATGTTGTATTCTTGGCTTTTCGCAGATATTAAAAGGAATGTCACGTGTGTGATGTTAGAAGACTTAGTTGCATGGATATAGTTTCTTAGAAATAGCAGTGTGATTTCTTAGGATTATAGCATGAGATGTAGAATGCTCCCTTTTGTTCATGTAAATAACTCAGAGAATAGCAAAGATGAGCAAGGAAGTTCCCCCACATTCCTGAATTGCCTGGATGAAGATAACAATGGCAGGCTTCAGACCCTGGAAGGAAGAATTTATTGATCAGGAAGGGGAGCACAGGATAACCAGAAGATTTGGTCAGCAGAACTGGACCACAATGGATTGTCAAATTTTAAACAGAGCTGCAAAAGCAGGATGGGGGAGGCTTGAAACCGAAAGAACACCAAAAGAGGAATATTTGAATGATGCATAGAAATCTATGAATATGTATGAGACTCAGGCATTTAACAGAAGAGGTTTGTTAGCTAAGGTGTGCCCCTGGCATCATGCCAAGCCCCCAGCTGTATTACTCTTATAACTCTTTGCTTTATTTCTGTCTCCTATTGTCCTTTTTATTAAATCCCTTATTAAACCTTTCAAATTTTTACCAGGAGTGAACCTCATTTTTCACACCTTCCTCAATTCAGGGCTACCCAATTTACACATGGCAAGCAGAGCAGAACAGACTGAGTCAAATGTGTCAGAGGAACCATCCCTTTCAAAGATTTTGGGGAAAATGAGGTCTGGGCTGCTGCTGAGCAGCTGCCTGTGCATTTAACAGGGAATCTGTGACAAAAGGTGACCAGGCCTTTTGGGTTCAGCTGGAACAACACAGCCTGGGACTTCAGAACTCCTTGTCAGACACCTCCTCATCCAAAAGCAGAGACCAGAGGTGATTCTGGCTTAGTTTTAGGCCTTCCAGCAGCACACAGGAAATCTCTGGGTGCATTCAAGTCTGAAATTTTCCTCTCTTACGTGGATTTGGGATCTCAGCTCTGCCATACTTAACCTGGGCCTCGCTGCACTCACACTGCAGGGAAGGACATGGATGCAGCTGCCTTGAGAAGAGCTTGGGGTGGGAAGGAGGGAAGTGCTGCCCCTTCCCAGCCTCACCATATTGCAGTTCACTCCCCTCTGAGCCCCAGGACAGAGCAGGGGCTCACTCTGCTCCTGACATGGCCCTGGGGAGGCTCTTCAGGGAAGCTGAACACATCCAGCCCCTAGCAGGATTTGACCAGGAACAGGAATCCTATGGCTTATTTAGGATGCATTAATTGAACAACAATTATATTCATATACTGAGGATATTCCTGTGTAATACTAAGGGGGTTTCTTCTATTGTCTAGTAAAATTCCTCTAACCCTAGAATTCTTCTGACACTTCAGAATAACCTTTATATTTATGGAAAAAAATCTTCCATTTCTGTCATCTGCAGCACAATTTGTCTGGGAGCTGCAGAAGGAGGTTGTGCACTAACTTGGGTTTGCTGAAGATGCACATGTGGGAAGAAAAAGCAGAGTCTCAAGTGCTGTAAGATGCATTAATCAATGTTTTAACCCAAAGCAGAGGACAGAGATCAATCAGGGTGAAGCCCAGGAGCCACCTCACCTACCTTAAATCCTCTCCATCAAGGCCAAAAAAAATCACCTGTTCCCACCTTCTAAACCAGTGTCCTGAATATCTAAATGCCTGAAAAACAAAAATACCTCGGGAGCAAAGTAGTCAGGACGAATTTTGGAAATGAGGGAGAGCTTCTGGCCCAGGGTCTTGGCTCTGTTCAGAGTCAGCATCGTCTTCCTCATCTTCCTGCTGTGGCGGATGGGGACGTCGGACATGAGCTCCACGCCCCCGGCCACCACCACATCGCACTGGCCAGCGGCGATCATCCCCACGCCTGCAAGGAGAGGAGCTCCCAGAACAGGGGACAGGGACACCCAGAGCAGGGACACCCACCCCGACAGAGCCCCAGCTACCCCTGCACCCCAGCTCCTCCTGCAGCCCTCGGCCAGGTGACACAATGTGAGCTTCTGTCACTTGGATGCCTTAGGTTTTAACTTTTCTATTGTTTCCAGTCCTGCCCTGCCCAGTGTCACTCTGCACTCCCTGGAGCTCGTTGGCTGCTGCTCTCCTGTGCTCACACAGACACAATAAAGCCTCTCCAGCTCGCTCTCCAAGGACACCCAGACCCTCCTGGGCACAAAAGTGCAAACCTTCATCTTGGGGAGGGGGGGAAAGCTTGGGGAAATTCCATCATTAGCTAAAGTTTTAATTGGTGAATTTATGCTGATGTGCAAATGGACCAAACTTATAAAAGGTGTGAAGAACTTGTGACCTGGGGTCCATCCTGGGATCCACTGGGGCAGGAGCCTCGGGAGCCCAGAGTGCACCTCTGAAAGCCTTTCAAATAAATCCCTCCTTTATTCCCTTATTCCTGTCCAGTCCCTGTTTCCAGGTAGCCATTTAAGGCATCAGCTTGGCTCCCTCCTGTCCTTGTCACACAGAGCAGGGAGGGAAGGACAGCCCCAGCAGTTTGAGCTGGGTCTCCATTTTTCAGCCCTGTTTAGGCTAAGCCAAAGATAAAAGGAGCCTGAAAGGAGCAATTTTGTTGCTATGGTCAGTCTTTACCCCCACAAACAAACATGGACACTGGGCAGAGATGCTGCTGCAGGTCTACAGCAGACACTCAGTTCATGTCGTACTTTGTTGGTTAGGAAACTTCCACAGAATTTCTGAGGGTGGAAAATCTGTCCCAGCCCATAGAGTCCAACTGTGCCTGATCCCCACCTTGTCCCCAGCCCAGAGCTCTGAGTGCCACCTCCAGGAATTCCTGGGACACCTCCAAGGATGGGAATTCCACCATTCCCTGGGCAGTTCCAAGGCCTGAGCTCCCTTTCCAGGCAGAAATTCCTCCTCATGTCCAACCTGAGCCTGCCCTGGCCCAGCCTGAGGCTGTTCCCTCTCCTCCTGTCCCTGTTCCCTGCCAGCAGAGCCTGATCCCCCCCGGCTGCCCCCTCCTGTCAGGAGTTGTGCAGAGCCACAAGGTCCCCCCAGAGCCTCCTTTTCTCCAGGCTAAACAACTCAATTTTTCCTTCCATTCCAGCATTTCTTAGCTGTTTTTTTCCATTCACAAGCAGTGCAAGTTAAATAAGGGCTGTAAAAGAATTCCCAAGCTCCTTCTCAACCCCACAGCTTGTTCTTCCAGCCCCATACCTGTGGTCATGGCCTGGTTTGAGGAAATACAGGCCATGGTGACGGTGTGGGCCGGAGTTTTGTCGGAGAACCCTGCTCCCAGGGCAGCCTGCAACAACAAGAGTTAAATCTGCAGCTTCTGCTCCCAGGCCAGAGCTGCCCCTGCCCAGCACACCTTGCCAGGTGCAGCTGGAGACAACGACATGGAGTTTTCATCCAGTTAATTATGGCAGCAGCTCTTCCCCTCCCCAGAGTCTGGAGCAGGAGCTGAGGCTGCTCCCAAGGCTCTCAGCCACATTGAGAACAGTCACTGCCCTCCACAGTGTTTAATAGAGAGACAAACAAATCACACCCCTCACATTTAAAAAATCACATCAAAAGAGCCTCCAACTACTTGGCATCACCTTTGCTTCACCTTACTGGCAAAAGCAATGTGTGAATTGGGTGACTCAGAGCGCTCAGCACAAGGCTGTGGCTTCACAGAGAGCACCAAACTGCAGAGCAGTGACTCATCTGAGCGGCCCAGAGCAGCGCCCAGAGACCTTCCCTACTTGGGATGTGGCCAACTAGATGAAAGTTCAGCAGTTGTTCCCGAGTTAAAATTACCCTGCAGCCCCATCTGACTGGCAGGTGACCAAAGGCAGGCCTTGCGCTCACGAGGCTGAGGCTCCCCAGTGACAGGGAGCCCAGGTTACATCATGGATTTATCCAGGTGCAGAGCACAGCAGAGGCTCCAGGTTAGCAAAGATCAGGCTGCCTGTCACACGAGTCCAGAGGATGAGCTGCTCTGTGGGTAATACAGGAACTGTGTTTTCTGGCTGCTGGAACAAAGGGCAGCAAAGCTGCTGCGCTGCAAACCCTGCGAACGTCGTGTCCGAGCAGCCAACTCAAATAAATACGTAAATACCACAACAAAGCAAACCCTCACTGCACACTCTGCTCCTCCCCAGGACACTGGGAAAGGCAGCGCTCAACTCCAACTGGTATTTAGGAGCTGAGGGATCAGCAATCCTTAACAAGCCCTTCCCTTGCAGGGAAGAGTTAAGCAGAGGCTTCACAGCATTGAAATATGAAAATCTGATAAAAAACGATGCTAAATTAAATCTGTGGCAGATTTGAACAGGGGGCAGGGGCAGAGAATCACAAAATCACTTTCCTTATAGTCCCAGGCACTCATTTAACAGACAATACTACACAGCTACATCATACTCTCAAATCATATCTAAACAATAATACTGGGAATTCATTTTCAGCAAGTATTTGTCATCTTCAGAGTTGGAGAAATCAGACTGCTGGGAAAAACACTGCACAGAACTCACCTCTCTGGCAACATTACTCGTTTTCACCTCCTGGATAACTGTGCCATAAACAATGTAGTCAACAACATCTCTTGGGACACTGGTCCGGGTCAGCAGGCCCCTGAGGAGAGGATCAAAACAAAGGGAATTTGCATCACTTGAGCAATAACCTCCCCAACATCCTCTTCCTGCCAGCTTGGCTGGAGAAAAAAGCAACAGCAAAGCCACAGCTTCTGTCCCCAGCTCTGAAGAAATCTCATGTGGGCCTGTGGGAAGTGTAGCTGATTATGGGCTGCGAACAATCATGGTGATAAATTCACTATAAATTATTGCAGAACTTCATTAAAGCAAACACTCTGTAACCCCAACACCCCTTCTGCCACAGAATGGTTCACAGAATCACTGTATCCCAGAATGGTTTGGGTGGGAAGGGACCTCAAAGTTCATCCAGTGCCACCCCACGCCATGGGCACAGACACCTTTCACTATCCCAGGGTGCTCCAAACCCCATCCAGCCTGGCCTTGGACACTTCCAGGGATAGGGCAGCAATCTCCAGGCTTCTCCAGGCCTCCTCTCTTCTCCACAGCACTTTGTTCTACCTCTCAACAAAACAAACCCACTGCTAGTGGCCCTCAGAACAGAAGGGACAGGCAGGGTGACAGAATCAGCCCAATATCCTTGTTGCCATTTAGTTTCCTCGGTGTTGCCCAGGTTGTTTTTCCCACCAGCTGTAAGCACACCTCAACAGCAGCTCTGATCTCTGTGTTTGGAAAACCAGAACTGGGAATCAAATTCACTAAAATTTGTCACCACCACCATCTGTTTGCACCAACAGAAACCTATTGAAAACCCCAACAACAACACAAACCCCACTGCTGTGGAGGGAGGCCAGGAAAAATAAAGCCCTTGAGCTGTTTAGAGCCAAGCCCAGAGCCTTGGCTCTGCAGCCCTGAAACCTCAGCAGTTTAACGAGAATTCTGAGCCCTTCCAGTGTTCCATTTACTTACTGCAGTGCTGCCCTGGCTAAGTCATGTGGCATCAGATCAGCATACCTGGAAGATGAAGAGGAGAGGAAGAAACTCAGAGGTGTGAGGAATCAGTAGAGAATTCTCAGTACAGAACTCTCCTGTGGGCACAGCAAGAACTGGGGATGGACCAGAAACGTTCCACTGCACTTCTGAGCAAATGTTTAAAGGAATCACAGATTGGTTTGGGTTGGACGGGACCTCAAAGTTCATCCAGTGCCCCCCTTGCCACAGGCAGGGACACCTCCCACTATCCCAGGCTGCTCCCAGCCCCAATGTCCAGCCTGGCCTTGGGCACTGCCAGGGATCCAGGGGCAGCCACAGCTGCTCTGGGCCCCCTGTGCCAGGGCCTGCCCACCCTCCCAGGGAACAATTCCTTCCCAATCTCCCATCCAGCCCTGCCCTCTGGCACTGGGAAGCCATTCCCTGTGTCCTGTCCCTCCATCCCTTGTCCCCAGTTCCTCTCCAGCTCTCCTGGAGCTCCTTTAGGCCCTGCAAGGGGCTCTGAGCTCTCCTTGGATCCTCTTCTCCAGGTGAGCACCCCCAGCTCTCCCAGCCTGGCTCCAGAGCAGAAAGGCTCCAGCCACTGTATTAAACCCACAGAAAAGCAGCAGGGATGGGATAAAGAAATCCCTTCTCCATCCTAAGAGTCAGGTGTGGTCCTAACTCAGCTCTGGATTTGGTGGCAGAACAGTCCAGGAGGAAGAGCCTACAGCAGATCCTTGGCCCCTTGGTGCCAGTTTTATGAAACTTGTTGCTTCATCTGCTGTGGATTCACCAAGTGCTCCCTCCAGACATGCTCCACAAACCCTTCCCAGAATTCATACACATGGACAGATTTCTCCAAACCACACCTTTGCACTAGATAAGCTGGAATAACTGCAGCAGCCCAACTCTGCCCCTCCAGAGCCTTCAGGCCCAGGAATAACTGCACTGACATGAACAAGTGTGATGTTTCACAGAAAGAGTTGAGCATGAACCAAGTCAGGGAGCATTTTCTGGATTTTACTCGTCTTTGATACTCACGAGGTGCCAGACTGCAGGAAGGGGATGCGGACACCCTCCACCACCACCACATTCTTCACTCCAGTTTTGCCCAAGGTCTTCTTAGTCTTGGCCTGGACTGTGAAAAGAGAAATGATGGTGACAAGAATATCAGAAATTTTAATATAGATCCTGCAAAAACTTCTGGAAAACAAGGGAAATTGTTCTCTTTTGGTGCATAAGGGAAAGGCATGGAAGGTAGAACACCTGAGCTGGAATCTTGAATCATGGAATGGTTTGGGTGGGATGGCTCCATAAAGCTCATCCAGTCCTACACCCTGCCATGGGCAGGGACACCTTCCACTATCCCAGGTTGCTCCACGCTCCATCCAACCGGGCCTGGAACATTTCCAGGGATGAGGCCTGGGCCTCACCACCCTCACAGACAAAAATTTCTTCCTAGTGGGAAGAAATTCTCTCCCCGGTGAGTGGTTCAAGGCAAGGGATGTCACGATCCAGCATTGCTCAACAGAGCAGTGCCAGGATGAAACTCCAGCACCACCTGGGGATTCCTTCAGGCTCTTCCCAAAGCTCAGGGGATGATGGGGAGCTGCTGTCCAGGCCTGTTCCCAAAATCCCAAAGCATGAGTCACCTGAGCAACCCCCACAGGGAACCCCATGGATCATCCCAGCCACTCACTGTGGACTCACTAAAAACTGGGAATGGCTGTTGGGAGCCACAGCACTCAAAGGATGAGAGGAGTCTGCTGCAAGCACTGTCCCCAGCTCAGAAGTTTTGCCTGAAGTTTTCCTTGTTTGCTGCTTTTCAGGAACACCTGAGCTAAGGCACCCTGCACCATTTCTAAGATTTAAGTGGACCAAGACTCTGGGAAAGGGAGGAAGCTTCCAAAACAGCCATGTCTAGCACAAACCAACTGAAATTCCTGCTTTTCCCCTTACCTGCAGCTTGGAACTGCGAGGAGCAGCTGAGCGATCGAGCAACTGGAAAACAAGAAAGGGAAAAAATGCCCAAAAAATGTCAGAAACAGTTCTGGTCTCTGTAAGAAGGGTTAAAAATGCAAATAATGTCACTGTAAGGCACCTGAACACCTATGGGGTGTTGGGTGGTTTACTCTGTTCAGAAACCTGACACAGTTTCTGTTGTTAACTCAAGACTCCTCCCCATCTGATGTGGGAAGGAACAAGGCAACAATGTACTTAGGGATTAAAAATAAACATTGTCAGCCTTTTAACGGGGAGAACAGGGCAGATTCAGATGCCAGCATCTGTTCCAACCAGAAGTTTATGACCCAGGGATGAAAGTTAAAGATACTCACAGGCCCCGGCAGCCCAGGCTGAGGACACAGGGAGGTTCCGCAGGGCAGAGCACAGCATGGAACTCATTTTTGGAATCTAGGGAAAGGCTGATGTCAGTCCAAGCTGCTCTGTCCGGAGCTATCCCAAGGGAAGCAACCTCACACAGAGCCAAAAAGGTGAGGAGCAGACACTCCAAGGGCAGCAGCACAGGGAATCACTTCCCACCACAATCTGTGAGCGGAATCCAACCAGGAGGAGCCTGGCTTGTGACTGGGGCTGCAAATGTGCCTGTGAATAAATACTGCCCAGTGAGCTTCTCAATTCCCTCCCAGGAACTGCTCCACCACTTCCCAGTGGAAAATTGTCCCAGTGCCCAGGCAGCCTGGCGGCCAGCAGCACCTCCTGACGCAGTGTCCTTGGCACCCCTTCCCACCCCTGCCCCTTCCAACCCCTGGTGCCAGCCTGAGGAACTCCTCCTGCGCATCCCCACAGCAAACAGAGCACCTTCGTGTCCTCCACCCCCAAAAATCCCTCTGCAGCTTTCCCAAAGCTTGTTCCAAAGTCGGATTTCCCTAGAAATAAATCCTCATCTGCAGATTTTATTGCCCAGGGCTCAGGATGGTTCTCACAGCTCCAAGTCTTTGGCAGATCCATGCCTACATTCATCTCCCTCCGTCTCACTTCAGGGGTTCAAATCCCAGCACTTTCTCCCCCAAACACAAAGTTTTTCCCTGGAGGGGCTTAGGAACACCCACAGTCCCAAACCCAGCCCTCTGCAGCTGCACAAAAGTCAGCACAAGCTGCCAGTCACCCCCTTTGCCACCTCCCAGCTGCAGCTCCACACCTGGAACGTGCCACACAGCATTCTTCTCTTCCCAGCCCACACACCAGAGCCAGGCTCCTCCTGCCAATAAAGGTACTGAAAACAGACCTTTCCAAGGCATTCTGCTTTTCCCCCACCTGTGCCGAGCTCCCTCCCCACACCTGATTGAGGCTTTTCCCTAAATTTTTGCCTGCCCAGATGACAGAAGTTTCTCCCAGGTGTCACCAGCTGTAGGAATTGATAAGGCTCCAAACCTTCCTATAGTCACAAACATAACTCGTTCTTTACACCACAAACAAAAAATAATTCATTCTTTCCACCATAAACAACAAACTCTCTATTCTTTAACCAAAAATAAAAAATAACACAAATTTTAAAAAAATAATAATAATAATTACGTCTCTACTGCCACAACCTCCTCCTCCTCCCTCCCACTCTGCACAGCTATCTCCTCCCGATGCACCCCTGTTCCTGCCCCCCAAAACGTGCCCAACCCCCTCATTTTCGGCAGCTACTGCTCCCCTGGCACCCCAAGGGCTCAGCCCTGCCCGCACAAATCACCAGGGCAAAGCTCCTTCCAGAGCCGGCAGGATCTGCCAGGATTCCACAGCTGAGCTGGACTCCGTGATTCTCACGGATCCCTTCCAACTCAGGATAATCCACAATTCCACGAACAGCCCCTACTCCCTTCCCCTCCCCACACACCCCTGACACTGTCACACACCGCAGCACCGTCATTCCCATCCCCGGGACTCCCAGCGCCCACCTGCTACACCCCCAAACACACACGTGCTTCTCTCAGCCGCCCCCAAACTCCCTCGTCCATCCAGGACCGACCCCCGACCCCTCCGTCCATCCAGGACCGATCCCTCGATCCCTTCATCCACGCGGGACCGACCCCCCCAGTTCCTCCTCTCCCTTTCCCA
>VZTN01024971.1:24011-50750 GCA_013400515.1 Erpornis zantholeuca
GGCCGGCCCGACGCGGCGCAGCCCGCCCTGCGGTGAGCGGGGAGACAGTGGGGAGCGGGAGCGGCTGGCGTGCGGTGTCCCCGCGTGAGGGGAGCACTGAGGGATGGGGGCACTGACGGGCAGGGGGACGCTGAGGGAAGGGTGTCACCGACGGGGCAGTGAAGGGTCGGGGGAACACCGAGCGTTGGGGGAGCACTGAGGGAGCGAGGACTGGGGTGGGACGGGGCTCGCTGAGGAGTGAGTTCTGGCGGGGCGGTGAGAAAGCACTGAGAGGTGAGGGCGGGGGGACACTGAGGGTGCGAGTGGCAGGGCGGCGATGACGGGGCACGGAGGGGTCGGGGAGGCGGCACTGAGAGCTGGGGAAGCACCGACAGGTCAGCAAATGGGCGAGGGCTGAGGTGGCATGGAGGGGATGAGGAACAGGATGTCACAGGGAGGGCTCCTAGGTGCTGTAGCAGGGGGTGGGGGGTGTCCGGGTGTCCCGGAGGGCGCTTTAGGGGCTGTGAGAAATGAGGCGTTCCCAGGGAAGGGTCTGTGAGGACCGGGACTGGGACCGGGGGATCCCCGGGGAGCTGCGGGGTGGGAGGTGTCCCCACGTGTGTCTGTGCCCCGTGCGAGAGGTTTGTCCCCATAGCCTGTGAGTCACCCAGGGGGATCTCCGGCAGGTCCCCAACATCCCCCCCATGGTTACCCTAGTGCAGGGTCTGTCCCCCCATGTCCTGGGGTCTCTGGGGGGGTGTGGGCCCCCGTGGGGGACATTCTGCCATGCCAGTCCTTGCACATGGACACACTGGGGAATCTCTGTGCAGCTCTGGGGGGGTCCCTGTGACCTGGCATTGAGGGGGGGCACACTCCCCAGTCAGGATGGTCTCTGCACGTGAGCTGATCTACAGAGAGTGTCCCTGTGCCCTGACACATGTGCCTGTCTGCAGTGCCCTGTGTGCCTGCTTGGAAAGGAGAGGGTGTCCGCATGTACTTGGGTGTCCTGTGGCTGCCCTCCAGGCATGCAGGTGTATCCATGGGAAGGGGTATCCCTGTGTTCCCACGTGGGTGGGGAGGGTGTGCCTAGGCCTGTCAGTGTCTTCAGGTGCTTCATGATCTCTTGGCTGAGGAAATTGGGATTGTTCAGTCTGCAGAAGAGGAGGTTCTGGAGAGAACTCAGAGCCCCTGCAGTGCCTAAAGGGGCTCCAGGAGAGCTGGAGAGGGACTTTGAATAGAGGTCTGGAGGAACAGGACAAGGGAATGGCTTCCCACTACCAGAGAGCAGGGATGGATGGGATATTGGGAAGGAATTGTTCCCTGGGAGGGTGGGCAGGCCCTGGCACAGGGTGCCCACAGTAGCTGTGGCTGCCCCTGGATCCCTGGCAGTGCCCAAGGCCAGGTTGGACACTGGGGCTGGCAGCAGCCTGGGATAGTGGGAGGTGTCCCTGCCCATGGCAGGGGTGGCACTGGATGAGCGTTAATGTCTCTTCACACTTACACCATCCTGGGATTTAGTGATTCCATGATTTTGTGTTAGGCATCTCCCCTGCCAGTCCGGGCAGGGCTGTGGCTCTCTCCTGTCTGTTCACAGAGCCTGCTTGGTGCTTCCTGGCTGCCAAGGCAGGGAGTCCCCAGGAACCATGGGAAGGCCAAAGGGCTTGGCAGGGAAGCACTGGCAACCTTATATTTGAGACCTTTGAAGGGCCTGAGAGTCTGGTATTGATGCTGACCCAAAATCCAGCTGCATTTCGTCTAAACCCAAACCTGGGCTCGGCAGTGCTGGCTTCAGAGCTGGACTCAGTGCTCTGGAAGGTCTTTTCCAACGTGAGCAATTCCATGATCCAGGGATCACACCTGTGTTACGTGCAGCCTCGCAGCAGGTTTGTACATGACAGGGTGCTGCAATCACTTATGAGGAGACCTGTGGCAACTTTGGGGAGTTCTCAGGCTGTTGCTGTTGGAATTCTTGTTCTGACTGATAAAACTCTTCACAACAAATAGCCCTGGATCTGCTGCGAGGACGCTGTCACTGTTCATAATTAGTTAATACCCTTGTTCTGCCTTGCAAAGTGTTTGGGAAGTGGATGCAGAGCTCTCCGGGGCAGCCCAAAGGCAGGGAGCAGGCAGGAGCCAGGTGAGCTCCAGGGCTGGCTGTACCTGCTGGGCCACATCCATGTGCCGGCAGGTTCCCGGAGTCGCTTGGGAAGCTCAGTGTGCCAGGAGTTTCCCAGCTCACAGCTCTGTGCTCAGCTCACAGGGACAGCTCAGGTGGCCTGAGCTTCATCCCCTCCATCCTACTGGGGCTTGGGGTGCTCCAGGACTGGAAAAAGGCTTTTTCCCTGAGCTGTCAGCCATGGAGGCCGTTCCCAGTTCAAGTGGTGTGCCACGTTCGGGTGAGTGGAAGGGCGGGAAGGGGAAGTGCTGGGCAGGGAAGCAGCTGGGGTAGTAACAGGGAAAAGAGAAAGTGGGAAGGAGCAGGCTGGGCTGTGGGATGGGGCATTGTCCACTCTCTGGTGCATCCAAGGCTTTGGCAAAGTCCTGAGAGCACCTGAAGTGTTGGTGTCCTGGTGTTGGACAGTCTTTGAGCTGGAGTGAGACTGGAATCGATTTTCAGGGCTTTAACTGTGGACTGAGTGGTAGGAGGTGGTGGAAGTGTGCAGCTGAGCTGCTGCCTCCTGCAGCATTTTGAAGGATTTCTGTGGCTCTGCTCTTGGCACGTTCCCATTGCAGTGCTGAAGGGATCGACACCTAAAGCAGATGTGCAGGGACCGGCACCGAGGAGCTGCTTTCCTTTCCTGGAGAAAGGTGTTTTCCACAAATATTCTGGCCCTAAAATAAAGCACAGTCAGGCTACAGAAACTTCACTCCAAGGTTAACCAGCTGTTACGCTGTTGGCAGCACCTCTCCCAAAAGAGTTTACATTCAAATGGAATGAGATTTGTCCAGTCATGACCTTGATTTATATTTTTCCTGCTTCATCTTTTCTGTTTGGTGAGAATGGAAAGGCAGAGTGGAATTCAGGGTTGAAGGTTTTCATGGAAGGAATCTGTATGGGAATTACTATGGAAAAGGAAAGAGCAAAATACATGGAATCCCAGACTGGTTTGTCTGGGAGGGATCTTAAAGCTCATCCTGTTCCACACCCTCGGGCAAGGACACCTTCCACTATCCCAGCTTGCTCCAAGGATTGAATGAATGAATTCAGGAAGATAGTTCAGCCCTTGCCTTCTCTTTAAAGAGGTTGTGTGGCTTTTGTTGGGTTAAACTCCTGCTGTTAAAGGTGCATGGTGTTCTGCTGGGCAGCTTCTCTCACCAGAGGAATTGTTGTCAGCCCACACTTTGTGGGAATTGAATGTTGGTGCTTATTTTCAGGAGTACCTGACTTGAGCACACAAAAAGTTTAGGGAAGTTCTTGTTGGATGCAGCGATCACATGTGGGTGTTAAATATTGCTGAGGAGCTTTGGAGTGGGAACCAGTTCACTCTTTGTTTATAAAGTGCTGCTGTGGGCACATGACATGCACACACACACCCCAGACCTGTTTGCTGGGACAGCCTGACGCTGAATTTCCATCCCCACAGCATCACACCACATATCCTGGGCTCAGGAATGGGAGCAAAGGTCAGTCCCTACTGCCAGCACCCCGGACAAGGTGGAAATGAGGCCAAAGTGCAGCAGGGCCCCAGCCTTGAGCCCATGTCACGGGGCTGTGGGAGGGGGAGACACCTGTTGGGGAGGCACAGTTTGCAGTTTATTCTCCTGGTATTGGATTATTCTCCTTTCTTGCTGCTGGGAATGGGAATGTTCCATTCCTAAAGGTTTTATCAGAACCTTCCCGTGGCTAGTTGGCTGTGTGCCAGCTGGTAGATACATGTGGAAGTAACACTCCTACTGGAATTCAGACTGAAAGCAGCTTTGGCAGGGATGAAGCCTGGATCTGAGTTAGGGGATCCTTGGGGTCGAGATCAAGGCTGATTGAATTGAGCTGAGGTGCTTTCATGTGCTGAGAGATCATGGGGCCAAACACAATTTCTGAGCAGAAAAAGAAGTCAGAAACTTGTGGGCAGAACTCGTTCATCTCATGGTCTGAGTTTCCTGAGGGCTCTGGAGCAGGACACGTTCGTGTACTTTGTACATCATTAGTAAAGGTGGATCCAAGAGCTGGAGAGGGACCCTGGACAAGGGCCTGGAGGGACAGGACAAGGGGGAGCAGCTTCCCACTGCCAGATGGGACATAGGGAAGGAATTGTTCCCTGGGAGGGTGGGCAGGCCCTGGCACAGGGTGCCCAGAGCAGCTGTGGCTGCCCCTGGATCCCTGGCAGTGCCCAAGGCCAGGCTGGACATTGGGGCTGGGAGCAGCCTGGGACAGTGGGAGGTGTCCCTGCCATGGCAGGGGTGGCACTGGATGGGCTCTGAGGTCCCTTCCCAGCCAAACCAATCTGTGATTCTGAGTGTTTTGCTGACAGATAGAGGTAAGAATAAATATTCTGTGAGCTCTTTGTGGCCCTGCAGTTGTGCCCACTGAGATCTGTGTGGTCACACTTGGGCTGGCCCCATTTGCTGGCAGCAGCATGTGTTTTTACAGAAATACCCTGGGCAGTTGTGTTTGCTTTGCAGGGAACTCACCTTGAAGCTCCCCAAAGTGCAGGAAGGTCCCTGGTTTAGCAGGTGAAGAGGTTGGAATGAGGATAATAAAGGCAAAACTCCGTGTGCCACCTGCTCCATCCCTTGTCAGCTGGTTGGGAAGAAGGATTTCATTTCTGCTGCTCTCAGTTTGGCACTGCAGTGTGGGCTCTGTGCTGGAAGGTCACTGCAGTGCTGTGACTGCTGGACTCTGGTGGGGGCTCAGGTTGGGCCATGAGGGGAGGGACTGGCTGGTGCCCAGGGTTTTCCAAAAGCTGCCCTTGGCAGGCAAGGAGAGCTGGGAGAGAGTGAGGCTGAGACTGCTGAGAATTCCTTTAACACCTGTAACATCTTGTCCTTAGGTTATGCCTGCCGTAACATCTCCACCTCCAGTGCCCTCCAGAGTAAGTGTGAAGCTTTTCTGTAAATCCATTTTTTCCTTAAAATGCCTGGAGCAGGAGCTGACCCCACCCTGGTGTTTGTTTGCAGACAGAACCCACGTCAGCTGTGATATCAAAGGGGATGTTGCTGTCGTGCGTTTCAACACACCAAATTCCAAGGTATCGAAAATTGCCATTTATGGCTAAGCCTTTCCTAACCTGCAGCCTTACAAAGTTGGGAGCAAAGTAGAAATAGGAAAAGGAGATTTGGGGAATTTAATGAGACGTCTGGAGATGCCTCTTGGAGTACTTTGTGTGTGTCTCTCTCCCAGGCACTTATTAAGGTCTTATTAAGTTCCAAATCTTAAAGAAATCTTTAAAAAATTCTGAATCTTATTAAATTCTTGGATTCAAGGTGGTTAAAGAGTGTGTCTGTACTTCAGTGCTTTGGAATCCATAAATGCTTCTGATTCTATTATCATGACTACAATATAAATAGAACTAATTCTCGTTTTTTTAGGTTAATACAGCTGCAGTTGTTCAGGTATCAGGAGGCAGGAACTCTGTAAATGACATCTCAGGAATACATCTAAAAATGCATTTTGGAGTCTTGTAAACCAGGGGTGAATTTCAGGTGTCATCTCATAGATGGAAATGCTCTTTATGAAGCTGTGGTAGAGCTTCAATAAAAAACTGGTTTTTAAAGCTAAGCAGCTGAGCTGTTCTGATACTATACGAAATATAAAGATTAAACTACTACTGCTATGAAAAATCTTGTGTTAATTATAGCAGGTTTGAAATATCAGGTGTCAGGTTTGCAATATCCTATTTCCCATGAGGATTTTGGTGGTACCTGAAGAACCCAGGCTGGATTTGTCCTGCTTATTGCAACCCTTCAGTAAAGCTGGAGGGATGTCATCAGCCTGGTCTGGGGAGGGTGTCCCTGCTCATTGCTGGGGGTTGCATGAGATGACCTTGAAAGGTCCCTTCCAACCCATTCTGTGATTATATAGAAAAATAACCCATTTACAAGCTCATAAAATCAGTGTTTGGGGCCACAGACTGGTGGGGAGGTTAAGGAAGGACTTCCTAATTGAAGGTGAGCTGCTGCAGGGTTTTATCCTGGAGTGGGATTTTGTGCTAGGACAAGGCTGAAGTAACTTGCAGCAGACCTGGGCTCCAGCTGAGCTCCTGCTGACGGTGCTGCTTTGCTCCCAGGTGAACACCCTGTCCAAGCAGCTGAGTGCAGAGTTCACCGACGTCATGAACGAGATCTGGGCCAACGAGGCTGTGAGGAGCGCCGTGCTCATCTCCTCCAAGCCAGGCTCTTTCATTGCTGGAGCAGATCTCAAGTAAGCACATGACCTCAGGGGCAGACGAAGCTGTCCCTCAGATCCAGCAGTTTGTCCCTGACATCTCCCCGGGGTGAGGCACAGGCTGGCAGTGAAATCCACGTGCTCAGGATGCCCAGGTTGCTGGAATGAAGTGAGGACCTCGGCAAAGGGGGACGTGGCAAGTCCTTAAACCCCTCCTGGGTGTGACACTTGGTCACTCCTTCCTGCGGGCTGGGGTGCAGCCAAGGAAACCCATCCTGGCTCCAGGGTGGGCATTGTCCTTCAGTCTGGGGTACAACAAGGGTGGCTAATTCACATGCAGGACTCGTTTCAGCTGGGCTGGAGTGCCTGGCAGCCTTCCTGCCTGGCCCTTTGCTTGGGCAGGGTTTGGCACTCTGCCCTGTGCTGAGCAGCCTCCCAGGCTCCCTGGGTAACTCTTCCAGGGTGTGGGATGATCCTGTGGGTGCCCACTGGGACCTGGAATGCCATTGGCTCATACTGCTGACACTGACAGGGCAGAATACTTGCTTAAAGACTTTAAAAGGCAGAACGCTCTGAAGAAATGAGGTGAATTACAAATAGACCCTCCAAATTTTTGGCTGGCCTTGTCCAGGGACAGACTTGTTCCCTGTGCAGGAGGGAAGGAGGTGAGCAGAGCAAAGGCCAGGCTGTGGTTAAGAGGTGTCTCTCCTGGCCTCAGCACCTCCAGCCTCCCAAATTGCTCTTGCCTGGCACAGGCTGCAAGCCTCCAGGAGAATAATTGGCACAGGGAGTCTCTAATTGGCAGTGTGGCATCAGAGCACTGGCCATCTGTTCCTCTAAAGAGTGATCCTGGTCTCTTTCCTCCACCCTTCCTTGCAAGTGCTTTGAGGCTTCCTGTGACCCTTCCTCCTCTCCCAAAGGCTTCCAGGAGCCCTGGCACAAGGGATCCCATTCAGTGCCTCAGGCACAGCCCATGTCAACGTGCAGGGCCTGACCCTGGATCAAGGAGCTCTTGCTTGCCTGTCAGGCACTGGAGATTGTGGGAAAATAGGACAAACTCATCAAAACCTCTCATTTTCTTGCCATTTTGTCGATGCCTTTCCCATCCTGATCCACCTCTCTCCTCCCCTCAGCATGCTTGAAGCCTGCAAGACTGCTCAGGAAGTGACTCAGCTCTCTCAGGACGGACAGAAGATGCTGGAAAAGATTGAGCACTCTCCAAAGCCCATCGTTGCTGCCATCAGTGGCAGCTGCCTGGGAGGAGGCCTGGAGGTACTGGGCAATCCTGGGGCTCACAGCAGGAGTGGGAGCTGACACTGCTGGTTCTCTGATTATCCAAATGATGCCGGCAGGACTGGTACTGCCAGAGGGATTTGGGAGCTCATGAGGGCTCATTGCATCATGTAAATGAGTTTGTGGCAAGTTAATGGCTTGGTTGTGCTTCAGGGCTCTGCCATGTGAGTTCTGCTGCTGCTATGGAAAGAGAGCAAATCAAATCTGAACCTGTGTGGGCCAGGCTAATATTTAGATGAGTGTCCCAGGGAAAACCGGCTGTTTCCAGCAGGCCTTGGATCTACATCAATGCTGCTGGCAGAGTTCAGCCTGGAAACTGCTGCTTTTCAGATGAAGCAAGTCTTGTATCCCAGCAACTTCCATTCTTTCTAGGGCTGCTGTGAGAGGGGTGAGTGTGGGGAGTAACTCCGCTCTGGCACCTTGGCTGGATCTTCTGCTTTGTAACTTCCATCTAGGATTTTGTAAACTGCAAGGCTCTGCTAATTCCTGGAGCAGAGTTGTTACTACAGCAGTGTAATCTTGGAATGGAGTCTCTTCAGTTTGTCTTGATTTCTCAAGCTTTTTACACCCACTGTGACTCATCTGGACATGGCAATCCAGGGATAAACCAGGAATCATGACTGATCTGTAGATGGGACTGTGCTCTCGGTGTAGTGAATTAATTAAGCCCTTGATGGCCTAGGTGAGATTTAAAATCAGCTTGAGAGTTTGACATTCATCTCATACCTGCCTGTTGTCATCCCCCAGAAGAAACCATCGGTGAACACAGAGGGAATTTGGGCAGGTGGATTAAGGAATTGGGGCAGGGTGATGAGGAAAGCTGAGGCAGTGTGTGGGAGAGAGCTGTGTGATGGATGCCCATTCTCCTGTGGTCTTTCACAGGGAATCTTTTCCTTGTCTCTTCCTTTTTTTAAGGTTGCCATTGCGTGTCACTACAGAGTAGCAACAAAGGACAAGAAAACAGTCCTGGGAACACCTGAAGTGTTGCTGGGTCTTCTGCCTGGAGCAGGGGGTACACAGAGGCTGCCAAAGATGGTGAGTTAGAAAAAAACTTGACTCTATAGCCCCTTCTGCCTGGTAGGCTCCCACTCTGGAATCCTCTTTCTGCCCTTCCAGGTGGGACTTCCTGCTGCCTTTGATATGATGCTGACTGGGAGGAACATCCGTGCGGACAGAGCCAAGAAGATGGGGCTGGTTGACCAGCTGGTGGAACCACTAGGTCAGACACGGTGTCTCTCAGTTCCTTGATGGGCTGCTGCCTGTCAGGGAGCCTCTCCCCTCACCAAAATGTGTGGGGAGATCTTGTCCTGCTCTGCAGGAGAATCCCTGTTCCCACCTTACAAGCACAGGGACCTTGAAATGTGAGGCTGCTGCAGGAGCTGAGTGAACAGGAGAGGTCAGCATGGAGGGCAGGCCTGCTGGCTCTCCTCCTTAAGCGAATTATCCAGATAAGAGCCCACATTCCTCATTTCTCATGTCAGAGGACAGATTGCAGCCCCTAATGGAAGGACAGTAGATGCCTGATGTCTGTGTTTCTGCAGCCTGCAGATGATAATCCCTGACAGGAGCTGGAGCAGGCAGCCCCCACGGCCTAGGCACTCAGAATTGCCAGCTGGCTGTCAGCTGGGTGGAGAAATTCCCTGCAAACTGCAGGATTCCAAGTGCTGAGCAGGCTGCTGGATAATGTCTTGCTCCCAAAGTTCTTTCATTAGGGCAGCTTTCTTGGAAGGTGACTAAACGGAGGAGTTTGAGGACTAAACCCCCCAGAGCCTCCTGAGAGGTGTGATCAGCCCCACCCAGGAGCTGGAAGGGAAGCCACTGCTCCAGCTGGCACTGCCATGGAGTTGGAGGGTGCTGAGGGTGATTTTCCCAGGCAGAGCATGGCCAGAGCACATGAACCAAAATGTGCTGCTGCCCACCCTGAGCAGTGCCAGGGAAGCCCTGGTGTCCATGCTGTCCCACAGGCCAGTGCTGGGTCACAGGATCATGGAAGGCAGGGGTTGGAAGGGACCTCAGAGCCCATCCAGTGCCACCCCTGCCATGGCAGGGACACCTCCCACTGTCCCAGGCTGCCCCCAGCCCCAATGTCCAACCTGGCCTTGGGCACTGCCAGGGATCCAGGGGCAGCCACAGCTGCTCTGGGCACCCTGTGCCAGGGCCTGCCCACCCTCCCAGGGAACAATTCCTTCCCAAGATCCCATCCATCCCTGCCCTCTGGCACTGGGAAGCCATTCCCTGTGTCCTCTCCCTCCATGCCTTGTCCCCAGTCCCTCTCCATCTTTCCTGTCAGCTCCTCCAGGCCCTGGAAGGCTGCAGTGAGGTCACCCCAGAGGCTTCTCTTCTCCAGGCTGGACAATCCCAATTCTCTCAGCCTTCCCTCCCAGCAGAGCTGTTCCTCTCATCCCCTGGGGCCTCCTCTGGACTCTCTCCAGCAGCTCCAGGTCCTTGTGCTGTTGGCCCCAGGGCTGGGGCAGCTCTGCAGGTGGGGGCTCACCTGAGCACAGGGGCAGAATTCCCCCTCCCCTGCTGCCCACACTGGGGGCTCAGCCCAGGATACACAGATACCCTTAGCTTATCTTTAGCTGGATTCATTCCTATAAAACAGATCCATAGTTCTCAGGCTGGAGTTAAAATTGCCTGGATAAGCTTTCCCCCTTGATACTTGCTTAGAAGTGAATTGTTTTTTAAGAGCCAGCAGATGTGGCTTTTTATTACCCCAAGTTGCTGAAAGGAAATTGAGCTTTGTGAGGAGCTGCTGGGAGTCCTGAAAGAGACTTCTCTTTCAGGAGAAGCACGTAGGAGGAACACAGAAATACAAATGATATGCAAACCTGGGATGTAATTCCTTGTTACCTGAACAGCAGCCAGCGCCAGCAGGGCTCCTGTTCCCTCTGTCTGGGGAAAGCAGCTCTACCTGGGTGATGCTTTAAGTGATGACAGAAAGCTTGAGAGGAGACGGACACCATCAATCAGGAGGCAATTGCAGGGCATGCAATCAGTTCTCCTTCAGCAGGGAGCTCTGCAGCATTCCCTGGGCCCAATTGTGGCATGTGCCATTAATAAAAGAAAGCAGATGGGAGTGGACAGCTCAGAGCTCCCGGGTTAGGACACAACAAAACACTGGGAATTTAATGCAGGTAAAGTAAATCCACACATGTGGGGTCAGTCACTTTGTGTGAATGGCTCTCACAGCTCAGACTTGGGAAGGAACAGCAGTTTTCTTTAGCTGGAGTATCAGAATCCAGCACTTGTTAATCCAAGCTGCTGGAAACAGGAGCTCAGGGATTGACATCTTGTAGCACATCAGGTCATTAAGCTGAAAGTCTCAGACTTGAATGGTGAGAAGAGAATTTGGAAGCTGAGGAAGTCTGAGCTCTTAATTCCCAAATGCTCTCAGGTTTCTAGTGAATTCTCAAAAACCCACTGGGCATTGCTGAAATGTAGATTATGCAGCAGTTCTGAGCTATGTTTTGTCTGCTGCCTGTAAAATCAACTATGTTGTTTTGTTTGGCCTCTTTTTTCTTGAACTGGCTCTGATGTTCTGCCAGAGCATGAGGGAGACTTCCACGGGGAGCTTCCCTGAGCTGTTGAGTGTTTGTGCTGCTTTATCTCCTCCTTGCTGAGAGACTCCCCCAGCAGGGAGCAGCTTCTGGGGTCTGCCGGATGAAAACCCTCAAGTTCTTACACAGAGAGAGGTGAAACAGAGGAGCCTCAGAGATGTTCCAGGAGCTGGAGCCCTCTGCTATGGAGCCACACTGGAGAGCTGGGGGTGTTCATCTGGAGAAGAGAAGGATCCAGGGAGAGCTCAGAGCTCCTTGCAGGGCCTAAAGGAGCTCCAGGAGAGCTGGAGAGGGACTGGGGACAAGGCATGGAGGGACAGGAGCCAGGGACAGGAGCCAGGACAAAGCTTCCCAGTGCCAGAGGGCAGGGATGGATGGGATCTTGGGAAGGAATTGTTCCCTGGGAGGGTGGGCAGGCCCTGGCACAGGTGCCCAGAGCAGCTGTGGCTGCCCCTGGATCCCTGGCAGTGCCCAAGGCCAGGCTGGACATTGGGGCTGGGGGCAGCCTGGGACAGTGGGAGGTGTCCCTGCCCATGGCAGTGGAGGATTATATGACCTTTAACATTCCCTTCCCAACCAAACAATTCTGTGATTAAAACTTTAAAAATGAGGACCTTTGTGGAGGAGGAGGAGAATAGTGGGAGCTGAAATGAGAGGGAGTGTGTGATTTTGGATTTTACCTGTCTCCTCTGTCAGGGTGTTGGGGGGTGTTTCCTTAGCTCTGAGAACTCTGTGCAGCATCTGGATGTGTTTGGAGCAGTTTGTATGAAGGTGAATGTCCCTGCCCAGCTGCAGGGACACAGGGTTGTGACCTCACCAGGTTTGTTCAGCCCAAGGTTGCACATTTAGCTCCAGGGTCTACTTGGTGGCCCTGTGCAGCTTCACCAGACACTACTCTGTCATTAATGACTCAGAGTTTGCCTCTGGCAGCATCTCACAGCTGCCTCTTCCACCCTGTGCTGTGTCCTCCTGTCCTGATGATACAATTGTCTGGAAATGAGGAGGATTCCTATGCCTGGAAATTGTGCAACCCACCCTCAGAGGCTGCTAAGACTGGTTTGGTGGTGGCTTGCTTCATTGTGGGACAGCTTTAAGTTGGGCCACGTGTCACAGGGTGTGGCAGTAGCTAAAGCGAGTGAGAGGTTTCCTGCACTGGGTTCAAAGGTTGGGGTTTGTTGGACATTGGCTCCAGCATGGGTGATTTCCAGGGATTCAGCACTCCCAAAATGCTGTCTGTTTGTTTAACAGCTCGGCCTTGGCACACTGTGGGAGAGGAGAGGGGAGAGGAGAGGAGAGGAGAGGAGCAGAGCAGCAAGAGGGAGGGGAGGCAGAACACCTCAGTTCTCTCGGGATTCTGGGTGCCTGCAGTTATGGCAAGTGGAAGATTCGAGGAATAAGGGGCACAAGTGGCAAAAAGATGGTCAGGAGCTGAAGACACCTCCAGAGTGGACATGGAACCTCTGCCTGTGGAGGTGTCCAGAGGTTGGCAGAAGGTCCCTGAGCAAGCTGATCTGATTGCAGAGCTGGATGTAACTTGGCCCTGCTCCCACGGGGAGCTGGCATTCCAGCATGTCTGCACAATGCCCTCTGTATAAATGCCTTGGGGCCTTCATATGGTCCCTGCTGAGCCTTTCCACCCTTGGTCATAACCAGGAGAAGCTGACCAGGAGCAGGGAATGGAGCAGGAACAGGTCAATGGCCTGTCATGTTGTGTCTGGTCCTGGTTTCCCTGCATCCTCATCCCTCAGGGATTAACTTGTGCTGGGTTCTCTGCTCTCCCCAGGGCCAGGAGTGAAGCCTCCAGAAGCAAGAACAATCGAGTACCTAGAGGAGGTGGCCATTGGCTTTGCCAGGGGCCTGGCCAACAAGACTGTGTCTGCCAAGAGATCCAGAGGGCTCATGCAGAGTAAGTCAGCATGGACTAATCCCAAGGGACAGCAGTGAGTGTAATCCAGCTTGGCTTTTCTGGGATGTGTTCATGTTCCTACTTCATTCCATTTCAAAACCAAGTTATTTCATGTTGGAATCATCTCTTGAGCGACGTGGGGTGGCAGAGAAAACATCACTCTGCAGATCTGGGCTTTGGCAGAGCTGTGCACGTGGTGGCTCCTGAGGTTGCTGGAAGGGAGTCAGGCCTCAAGGAGTGAGAGGGAGCAGGTTCCTCCAGGGACTGTCCATCTGTAAAGTTTTAGTGACAAGTTCTGTACCAAGCTTGTGAACTCAAGTGAGAAGAGGCACAAGGAGCTGCTCTGTGCTGGTCCTCGATAGCACAGCCCAGAAATGGGGACATTTCTATGAGAATTCTGCTTCCCAGGGCTCAGTGTGTCACCAGTTGAGTTAGGAGGACACTTCAGCCCTCAGTGAGACTTGTCCATGGAATAAACCATGGAGGAGCCCCTGCTGCCTGTGCCTGGGTTTCAGTGCACATTTCTAGTGCAGATATTCACATTGATATTCCCTTACCTTGGCAGGCTGGCTGTGCACCAGCACTGTGCTGACCCTGTTGTGTCCCACCTTGCAGGGCTAACAGACTATGCCATGGCTCTTCCCTTCGTGAGGCAGCAAGTTTACAAGACAGTGGAGAGCAAAGTTCAAAAGCAAACCAAAGGACTCTACCCTGCTCCTCTGAAGATCATCGAGGTAACCCCACTGTGAGGTGGGAGCAGCTGCAGGGCAGCTGGACCTGGGGGATAATGTGGGCCAGGCAGAGGGAAGGGGATCCTTCCTCTGAGTCAAGCCAGCATCCTGGTCCTCACAGAGATCAGTCCTGGGGAGTGCTGGCTGTGGGGTAAATTCAAGTCACTGCCCAAAATATCACCAGCTTATGGGTACTGGTACCAGTGAGGGGTAGAGCAGGAATCCCAGTTGAGGGAAGGCTTAGCTGGAATGTTCTGTCCACAAAATTTTCAGCTGCAGTTTTCCCAGGTTTTCTATGCAGTCTCTGAAGAGTTCAGGGGACCTGTTCAACAGCATAAAAATAGAATATAATTGTGTAGCTATCATTTTCATAGCACAAACTACGTAACACTTTATTAGTCCCCTGTGTTACACAGACAGCCTGTCACAGACTCTCTGTGACTGAATCCTTATTGTAAAATGACTTTTCACTATTGAAGTTGTTGCCAAGACTTCTCTAAAACCTGTCAAGGATTTGGAGAGCAGTGACATTACAGGAACACAGTTACTTAAACCACGAGGGATGGCTGAAAATGAACCTGGTGGTAAACTCCTCACTTGTCCTGTGGTAGAAGGACAGGGTGACACAGCTCTGCTGAGAGCAGCAGGGACAGGACTCAGGGAGTCTGAAATGTGCCTTCAATGTTGGGGAGGGGTCACAGAGACAACAGGGAACCCTGTTAAAGTGTGTGTTTGCAGCACAACTGAACTGTGGTGTCTTTACTGCTTTTGGATTAGGTCGTAAAAACTGGTCTGGATCAGGGGAATGATGCTGGATACCTCATTGAATCCCAGGTAAGGAGAGGAGATCCTAGCAGGGATCAGGTCCTGGTGTGGTCAGGGGCTCTGTGTTTAACCACACAAAAGGTTCATCACAGCCTGCTGCTCATCCTGTTCCACCCCTGCCATGGGCAGGACACCTTCCCCAATCCCAGGTTGCTCCAAGCCCTATCCAACCTGGCCTTGGGCACTTCCAAGGATCCAGGGGAGCCTCAGCACAAACCACTCACAGGCTGGGCCAGTGTGGGTGATTGGTGCTGCTCCTCCCAGATGGGGGAGCAGAGTTGAAGTTCCACACCCCCTCTGGGAGCTGGCTGTAGGTATTTCATCTCTCCCTCACCTGACCATGCTGGCACATGGGCCTCATGTCCTAAACACCATCCAGTGCTGCCTGAGCTTTGCTGGGACACAGGGAACACTGGAATAGAGTTTGACTGAGGATGTAGGACGGACTGTGGTGGGCAGGTCTGGGGCTGGAGCAGCCAAGTGTCCTCCCCAGCAGCTTGTGTGTGACTCATTTATTCTACGCACACACACACACAGAGTCTTTGTTTTCCTCAGCCATCCTCACCCCTCCATTTCTCTGCCATAATAAACAACCTACCCCTAATTATTTTTTTCTTCACTGGTCCTGTTTTTTGCCACAATTGTACTCAAATTTGTTATTTCTGGTGCCACAGAGATGATTGTGGCTGTGCACAGAGTCACAGGTGGGGTTACCTGGGCACTGCTGGCTCTGTAAGACTGAGTCCCCAGCAGCCCCACATTTCTATCTGATGATCTCTGTATTTGGGTCATTTCCTCTTAGATGCTGATGAAATCTATCCATCTCCCACTTCCCTGATGTACTTTGTAACTCCTTTTGTTCTCTTCTGGTGCCAAAGCCTGGTCTGAGCTGTAGCTGTCACCTTACCAGTGCCCTCCTGGCTGTGCCCCATCCCTGCTGGTTGTGCATTCCACCCACGTTTGGTCTGGTGCTGGATAAAAGCCTTTGGGATACTCTGTTCCTTAGAGCAAAGAATGAATGGGTTTTTTCCTGAGAACAGCAGCAGGATGGAGATCTTCCCAGAACCCCTGAAGAATAATAAGTGTCAGTGTCGTGGCTTTTTTACTGCCTCCCTCTCTCCCCCAGGACAGGAGTTTGCAGATTCTCTCCTAGGCTTTGTTTTGGATATTTTAACTCACAGGACAGTGGTGAAGGAAGGTACAGCCTGCTCCAAAGCACATTCCCTGCTTTTCTTGGGCAGACTTGGCTCAGACAACCTTTGTTTTGTGTGTGCTTATGCTGTCTTTGTGTTCCTCAGAACATTTGTGCTGAGGGCTGGGAGGTTATGCAGCCCTTGGATTTTGTTGCCTGTGATCCTCTGAAAATAGGATCAGGCTGCTGCTGTCAGAGAGAACTGACCTGTTTATAAAGGTTTTTGTCAAAGCTTGAGGACAGGGTCCTTCTGCCTGGATCTGTGGGGACAGTGTCCCCAGTTAATGTGGGATGCATGTGGGTAGGAAGGGTCTCATTTCAGGGACATCCAGTCCTATCACTGAGGAACTGGAATCATCAAATCCCAGAACAGTTTGGGTTGGAAGGGACCTCAGAGCCCATCCAGTGCCACCCTGCCATGGCAGGGACACCTCCCACTCTCCCAGGCTGCTCCCAGCCCCAGTGTCCATCCTGGCCTTGGGCACTGCCAGGGATCCAGGGGCAGCCACAGCTGCTCTGGGCACCCTGTGCCAGGGCCTGCCCACCCTCACAGGGGAGGAATTCCTGCCCAATCTCCCACCCAGCCCTGCCCTCTGGCACTGGGAAGCCATTCCCTGGCTCCTGTCCCTCCATCCCTTGTCCCCAGTCCCTCTCCAGCTCTCCTGGAGCTCCTTTAGGCCCTGCAAGGGGCTCTGAGCTCTCCCTGGATCCTTCTCTTCTCCAGGTGAGCACCCCCAGCTCTCCCAGCCTGGCTCCAGAGCAGAGGGGCTCCAGCCCTGGAGCAGCTCTGGGGCCTCCTCTGGACTCTCTCCAGCAGCTCCAGGTCCTTGTGCTGTTGAGGAAGAGGTGGTGCAGGGTGGGCTGTGCTGAGCCCAGAAGGTGCCTCTCCTCAGAGGTGACCTGTGCCCTTGTCCCTTTTCTATCCAGGTTGCTCACCTGTGCAGTCACACAGTGCCTGTCTCTCCCCTTGTTATGTTTGTCATGTGCTGGCACTGAGACAGCTGTTTAATGCCAGACTCTGCTTCCCTCTTCCCTTTCTCCCAGAGCTTTGGCCAACTTGCACTGACCAAGGAATCCAAGGCGCTGATGGGGCTCTACCATGGGCAGGTGCACTGCAAGAAGAACAAGTTTGGGACACCTCAGAAAGAAGTCAAGTAAGTGCCAGTGTGGGATGCCTGAAGGGGCAGCTGGAGGAGCTCTGGAAGGCTCCTGGGACTGAGTGAGCTGGGGAGCTGTGTATCAGAGCAGAGGTTTGCAGCCTCCAGGGGCTGACCCACTGCAGTTTGGAGCCTCACTCCTGTGTGGCCTCACTCAAGTGATGCCTGGGAGGAGGACAGGATCTGTGTGACTCTGCCAGCAGCGTTGGGAATTGTGCCATGTGCAGCTTTGAGTGTGTCCCCTTGGTCCTTCCCTGCAGGACTCTGGCTGTGCTGGGAGCAGGGCTCATGGGAGCTGGGATCGCCCAGGTTTCCGTGGATAAGGGCATCAAGACCATTCTGAAGGACACGGCACAGAAGGGCCTGGACAGAGGCCAGCAGCAGGTCTACAAGGGGTATGTGAGCCCAGGGGCATTTGCTCAGGTGGCAGTGTGCTGCCTTTAGTCACAATCCTCCTCTGCTGCCGGCACCAGGAGCTCCTGCCACTGCTGTTCTGCTGGAGGAGCCTCTGGATGTCACAGAAATGCTTTATTCTAAGGTTGTCCCTGCAGTGTGCTGGGATATTGCTGTGGGATGGGCCCAGTGGCTCAGCCTTAGCTCCTTAGGTTGGCAGAGACCTATGTTTGGGTATTAGATTCAGCAGTAACTTCTCAAGGCAAGGAAAGAGTAATTGTGGCTGCCTGTCAGGGAAGGCATTCCAGGGTTTTCTTCCTGAGTTTCTTTCCATGTTCTCCTGGCTCTGCAGTAATAGTGCTCAGCTGTATGTCATCAGGAATGTCAGTGACTGACCTTCAGCTGAGCTGCAGGAGCAGGCCTCTCCTGTTTCCACATGGAAGGAGGGGTCAGAACACAGTGACAGTCCTGCAGGCTTGGAGATGGAGTTTTGGGTGCCAGCGCTGGGAGGGAGACAGGAGGGGTTCCTGTGGTGCACCTACAGCAGCCTGGCTGGTGCACTCAGGAGCTGTGACAGAGCTGCCCCTCCCTAGGCTGAACGGCAAGGTGAAGAAGAAGAGCCTGACATCGTTTGAGAGGGACTCCATCCTCAGCAACCTGATGGGCCAGCTGGACTACAAGGGCTTTGAGAAGGCAGACATGGTCATCGAGGCTGTCTTCGAGGACATCAACGTCAAACACAAAGTGCTGAAGGAGGTGGAGGCTGTGAGTATCAGTCCTGAGCAGCCCCTGGGTGTGGCCCTGGGTGGCCTGGGTTTGTCCCCTCCCCTTTGTGCTGCAGTTGGGTTCTTGGTACAAATCAGTTACATCAGGACATGGGTGAGCATCACAGGCAGCTTCTCTGTGCACTGGGGACATTCCCTGCTCAATAAGGAATTGGTAGCTGAATGGGACAGTTCTGACATTCCCTCATTCCTGGGAGTGCTCCAAAAAAAGCTTCTGTTTGTCTGAGGACATTGATGTGACAGTGATGTCCTCTGGTATCCCCCTAATGCCTTAAACAGCTCCCTAGAAACAGAGACTAGACAGAATAAGGGAATAAAGGAGGGATTTATTGGAAAAGCCTTCAAAGGTCACACCCTGGGGGTCCAGAGGCTCCTGCCCTAGTGGATCCCAGGATGGACCCCAGGTCATGAGTTCTTCACACTTTTATAGGTTTGGTCCATTTGTATATCAGCATAAATTCACCAATTAAAACTTTAGCTAATGATGGAATTTCCCCAAGCATTCCCCACCTCCCCAAGATGAAGGTTTGCACTTTTGTGCCCAGGAGGGTCTGGGTGTCCTTGGACAGTGAGCTGGAGAGGCTTTGTTCTGTCTGTGTGAGCACAGAAGAGCAGCATCCAGTGAGCTCCAGGGAGTGCAGAGTGATGCTGGGCAGGGCAGGATTTGAAAAATATAAAAGTTAAAACCTAAGGCATCATCCCCACCATCCCTGCTGTCCCTCTGTTCTGTTCAAGGGCACACTGGGGGAAAGGGGTGCTCTCTGCAGTGCCTCTGTGGCTGCGGAGGCCTGGCAGAAACATGGAAGCTCTGGGGCTAATATTGTAGACCTGGGGAGAGTTCAGGGCAAGTCAGAGCTGGCTGACTTGAACTGCTGCTTTCCAATTAGTTCCCAATGAGAAAGCCCAGTTTGCCTCATTTAGTAGGGTTCCCTGGTGTTGATCTCCCAGGGCTCTGCACGTCACACTCTGGGTCCAATTCTGGAGCCTGTGTGCTGCCACAGCCCCTCCCAGGTGATCCCTGCTCACTGTGTCCTGTCCCTTGTCCCCTCCAGGTGATCCCTGCTCACTGTGTCCTGTCCCTTGTCCCCTCCCAGGTGATCCCTGCTCACTGTGTCCTGTCCCTTGTCCCCTTCCAGGTGATCCCTGCTCACTGTGTCCTGTCCCTTGTCCCCTCCCAGGTGATCCCTGCTCACTGTATCTTCGCCAGTAACACCTCTGCCCTCCCCATCAGCCAGATTGCTGCTGCCAGCAAGAGGCCCGAGAAGGTGAGACCTCAGGGCCACGTGCCCTGTGCAGAGCTGTCTGTGGTGAGGTGGCTTTGCTTTAGGGACCTTCTGCTCCCTCCTCAGGGCGTGGCACAGCTCATTCTCTGCTCCCAGTGCAAGCTTTGAGCAAAGAGCTCGTGGTCTTGGGGCAAGTGAGAGGGAGGGGAAGGTGGATGCACCCCAAGGGTGATGTTGGTGGGGAATGTCAGCACTCATAAGAACGTAGGGACAGAGAAGCTGTGGAAGGTTGGAGCCAGGTGGGGCTCAGGCTCTGTTCCCAGGGAACATGGACAGGATGAGAAGAAATGGCCTCAAGCTGTGCCAGGGCAGCTTCAGGCTGGGTATCAGGAGGAATTTCTTCCTGCAAAAGGTGTTTAGGCCTTGGCAGGGGCTGCCCAGGGAGGTTTGGAGTGCCCATCCCTGGAGGTGTCCAAGGAATTCCTGGAGGTGGCACTCAGAGCTCTGTGCTGGGGACAAGGTGGGGATGGAGCACAGCTTGGACTCCATGATCTTGCAGGGCTTTTCCTGCCTCAGTCCATCTGAGCAGGAGCACTGATCCCTGCAGCCCTGAGGCAGCAGTGGACTGCCCTGCCAGGAGTACCTGTGGTGCCTGTGAGCACGAGGTGACCTGCTGGAGGTTCCTGTCACCCTGCTGAGCCTCTTCCTCGTCTGCTGTGGGACCTCTGTTGCATCCAAATTGCCAACTGAGCCTCATTTGTTCATCCTTGCAAATAACATCCTCCTGCTGTTTAAATTGCCTGTGCAATGGCTCTTATGGGGAAACTCATAGGAAGTCAGTTAACTAATTAGCACGTTTTCTTTAATTAGTTTTGCAGCCTGCAACTCAGCAAGGTGCCTCTGACTTACACGGGGCTTGGTGCCAAGTGTGGCTGCCAGGAGGCATGAAGGTGACACGCTGATGGCATGGCCACATTCAGAAAGGGATAATCTCCACTTAAACGCTGCTCCCAGGGGAAGGCTGCACTTCCCTCTGTAATGAGTTTATGGATAGAAACCTTTTCATCCTTAAATTTGCTTCCTCACCAAAGACATTCACAGGCAGCACACAGGGACTCCCTGAGGGCTGCTCCAGTCTGAGCCCAGCAGATGCAGCAGCTGGGTGGGGCTGCCCTGCCAGCTCAGGTACCCCTCCAGGTCCCATCATTTCCCTGGGATGAGCTCAGGGATTCCCAGGAAGATTTGGCTGCCTGACCATAAAGTGGTCCTGTAAAAATTGTACCTTAGTCCTTGAAGGGAGGAGCTCCTGGGCATGTGCCATGTCCTTGGGAAAACCAAGGAGAGAAGGGAATTGGAGAGTATTCCTGTCATAGAGGGATACAGAGTGTGGTCAGGGCCCTGCAGCCCATGCTGGCCTTCCCTCTGCACTTGACTTGCCCAGCTGATTCCTCTGGGAGCCAGAATCCATCTGAACACAGCTCTTCCCTGTGCCAGGTGATTGGAATGCACTACTTCTCCCCTGTTGACAAGATGCAGCTGCTGGAAATCATCACCACGGACAAAACCTCCCAGGACACGGCAGCTTCTGCTGTTGCTGTTGGTCTCAAACAGGGCAAAGTCGTCATTGTGGTGAAGGTGAGGGGACACAGCAGGGGCTGGGTAATACATGAAAGGGTTTGTGCACCGAGGGGAGGGTGAAATATGGCTGTGCACACTGGCACTGGCTGCTCTGAGAAGTGAAAAGGGAGGTCAGAGAAGGGCAAGTGCCCAGATGATCCTCACATGTTCCTCGGAGCAGCCATGGAAAGCCACCGGGCACAGGTGCAGGGCCAGCAGGAGGAGCTGGCCCTCCTGCCCCACACAGCTTCCAGGGCATCCCAGATGGAGCAGTCTGCACAGGACTGTCACCCCCTCAGCTCCCTGGCAGGCTGCAAGGACAGAGGGTCAGTGAGCAGGAACCCTCCTCTGCCTGGGTTAAATCTTGGGGGAGAGGGGTAGGAATACATGGAACAGTGGACTTAGATTGGAGATTAGAGAGAACCTCTTCCCTCTGAGGGTGGGGAGGCCCTGGCATGGGGTGCCCAGAGAAGCTGTGGCTGCCCCATTCCTGAAATTGTCCAAGGCCAGGTTGGACAGGGCTTGGAGCAACCTAGGACAGTGGAAGGTGTCCCTGTCTTTTCCCTGATTCCTGAGGTTGCCAGTGATGCTGAGCATGTCTCTCCTGTAGAGCTGGAAAAGCTGGTTGTTAAAAGTGCTCTGAGCAGCTCCAAAGGCCAGCAGGGACACAATGCTCCTTCCCTCAGCCTCATCCCCACCTCAGCTGCCTCCCTGAAGGGCAGTTTGCAGCTCATCCGTTGCTTCCTGACTTTGTGGGGAGCAGCAGAGGTGGAACAACTGGCTTCCCTTGTGCTGAGCACCCTTTCACTCATCAGCCTTCACTGGTGAAGCAGCAGCCTGCTCTGGACCTGCAGGCACTAGTTCAAACAGTGGGATGGGAACTTCAGGGGAGTAAGTTCATGGAAGCCTGCAAACACTGCTGAGCTCTACAGGGGAAACACACCCAAACCTATTCTAGCAGTCAGTACCATGGTGTTGGAGATGGGGTTTGGGGTGTCTGAACTGCAGCCTGGCTGTGAAGCACAGTTCTGGTGCTGCCAAGAACTCAACCTGCCTCCCTGCTGCACTGCTTTTCCCCAGGATGGGCCTGGATTCTACACCACCAGGTGCTTGGGGCCAATGCTGTCCGAGGTGGTCCGAGTTCTCCAGGTGAGTGTCCCATCAGCTACCGAGCATTCCCTGAATAGTCATGGAAATCACTGCCTCTTTGGCCAGGGCTGGGGTCAGCCTGGCTGTGGGCAGGAGGGGATGTGGGCCACCAGCCCTGGGACTTGTGGTTGTCGCCAGCCTGCTCTTGGCTCCTGTTTGCAGTCAGTTAATGGGGCTGGGCTCTCTGCCCCACACTGGCTTTCCAGGACCTCATCCCGAGACACCATTGCTTCCCCTCTATCCTGCAGGAGGGTATTGACCCAAAGAAAGTGGATGCCATCTCCACAGCCTTCGGCTTCCCCGTGGGAGCAGCCACACTGATTGATGAGGTGGGCGTGGACGTGGCCACACACGTGGCTGAGGACCTGGGCAAGGCTTTTGGCGAGCGCTTCGGAGGGGGCAGCATCGACCTCTTCAAGCTCATGGTGCAGAAAGGCTTCTTAGGTGAGCTGTTCCCAGCTAAAGGGTGTCCCCTCTGCTCCAGGGAGAGCACCAGCATCCATCAGCCTCTCCTGCCCCAGGCGAAAGCAGTGGGAGAGCAGCCTTGGGAATGGGGCAGGAATCCCTCCCCCAGAAGCAGTGGTGGTGTTTGTCCTTTGGACCTAGAGGAGGCATTAGGGCCTGGCACAGTGGCAGCATCTTGCCAAGGGGTCAGGTGCAGCTGGGTCCCTTCCCTCTGCCCCTGCTGGGGCAGCAGATCCATGCTCTGAGGTGCAGAGTGCTGGGAAGATCTGGAGCAGGAACAGCATTCACCAAGCAAGAGCCGAGGTGTTAGGAGGAAACAGGACACGTGGCAGGAGGTGACTTGTCTGCTTTGATCCCTGCAGGTCGCAAGGCAGGGAAAGGCTTCTATGTGTACCAGGAGGGAGTGAAGAACAGGAGTGTGAATTCTGGCATGGATGAGATCTTGGAAAAGTTCAAGGTGCCGGCAAATCCTGACGTGTGAGTACCTGTGTGTGACTGTGAGTACCTGTGTATGATGCTGCAAGAGCTGGAGCTCCTCTGCCATGGAGCCAGGCTGGGAGAGCTGGGAGTGTTCACCTGGAGAAAAAGGGGCTCCAGGGAAATCTTAGAGCCCTCTCCTGGACATAAAAAGGGCTCCAGGAGAGCTGGAGAGGGACTGGGGACAAGAGCCTGGAGGGACAGGACAAGGGGAAGTGGCTTCTCAGTGCCAGAGGGCAGGGCTGGGTCGGATATTGGGAAGAAATTGTTCCCTGGGAGGGTGGGCAGGCCCTGGATCTCTGGAAGTGTCCAAACCAGGTTGGATGGGGCTTGGAGCAGCCTGGGTTACAGGTGTCCCTGCCCATGGCAGGGGGTGGCACTGGATGGCTTTTGAGGTCCCTACCAGCCCAAATGGGTTTGTGATTCCATGACATTGCTGAATGCAAAGGCTGATCAAGCCCTTCTATTCCAAATCCATCTGGACACCATCCTGCATGCCATGCTCCAGGCAACCCTGCTGGAGCACAGAGGTTGGACTAGAGGAGCCTCAGTGGTCCCTTCCAAACTCAACCATTCCATGATGCTCAGTACCTGCTTCAGGACACTTCACAGAGCTTAGCCTCGATCCTCATGTGGATTGGGACATTCCCAGGGAGGCCATTCCCACCCCTGGGCTGGCTCTGTGTCCCACCTGTGCTGGCCTCACGTCCCTGCCCAGCCCTCACAGGCTCTGTCCTGCAGCTGCTCCGACGAGGACATCCAGATGCGCCTGGTGACACGGTTTGTGAACGAGGCAGCCATGTGCCTGCAGGAGGGCATCCTCAGCAACCCCGTGGAGGGGGACATCGGTGCTGTGTTTGGGCTGGGCTTCCCACCCTGCCTGGGAGGTGAGTGCTCTGCGCCGGGCTTGGGGCTCCAAAGCTCCCCCTGGGCTGTAGCCATGTGGCAAGGCAGGAGTGAAGGCCAGGTTTGAGCTGCAGCCTGAGGAAATGGCCTCAGGCTACATCAGGAAAAGTGTAGTTTGGCTAATAGGAACAATTCCTTTATGGAAAGGGCTGTCCAGCTCTGGCACAGCTGTGCAGCCTGGTGGTGGACTCTGCATGCCTGGAGGGATTTAAAAGCCCTGTGAATGTGGCACTTGAGGACATGGGTTAGTGGTGGCCCTGGCAGTGCTGGGGAATGTTTGGACTTAACAGTTTCAAAGGGCTTTTCCACCCTAACTAATTCCATGATTCTGATGCTGTCTCTCGCCACTGCTGCTGGAGTTCACTGAGGGCTCTTGGACCTGAGGTGGTGCTTCTGCCACGTGCCTGGTGCTTACCTCCTTGAGCCAAGTTCAGACTGAGGGAGCAGCCCCAAGGGACTTCTTACAAGGGCCTGGAGGGACAGGACAAGGGGGAATGGCTTTCCCTGGTTAGATGGGATATTGGGAAGGAATCATTCCCTGGGAGGGTGGGCAGGCCCTGGCACAGGGTGCCCAGAGCAGCTGTGGCTGCCCCTGGATCCCTGGCGGTGCCCAAGGCCAGGATGGACACTGGGGCTGGGAGCAGCCTGGGACAGTGGGAGGTGTCCCTGCCCATGGCAGGGGTGGCACTGGATGGGCTCTGAGGTCCCTTCCCACCCCAATCATTCCATGATTATCCATGTCCCAGCCTGTTCCCAGCCCTCCAGTGCCTCTGCCCAGCTCAGGTGAGCGGGGAGCAGAGTCCCTACCCTGATGAGAGACTGGGGCATCTCTTGTGGAGAAGGATGAATGGCACAAATCCATTGTTTCTGGATGCTGGGACCCTTCCAGGCACCTTGATGCTCCTCGCTTCCCTGTCACTGCTGTGTCCCTGTCCCCTCAGGTCCCTTCAGGTTCGCAGACTCCTACGGCGCCCGGCAGCTCGTGGACAAACTGCGCAAGTACGAGGCTGTGTACGGCAGCCAGTTCACACCGTGCCAGCTCCTGCTGGACCACGCCAACAGCCCCAGCAAGAAATTCCACCAGTGAGGTGGCCTGGTGACACCCCGACAGCTCCTCCAGCTGGGCCCCGGCTCCCCACAACACCCCATTCTCCATAGGTTAATCTCCAAAGCTCCCGGGGAAGGAAGGAAAGAAGGAAGGAAGCAGGGGGGCAGCAGGTTGCCTCGTGGCTTGTAGTCATTTCAAGTGCCTTATCAGCCACTGTGTGTTGGGCACATCCGTCCCGTGCCAGCCTGGGCCTGGTCTGTGCTGGAGGAGGGAATTCCTGCTGCCTTCGCCTCCGTGCCGTGGCCTCCAGAGCTCCCAGTCTGGCCAGTAGCATCCAGCATGTGGCTGGAGCCGAGGCCTTGCCTTTATCCATAAACATCCACCAAAATAAAGCCCCATCTCCTGGGTTTGGACTCCTGCTTCTCCTCCCATCTCCCCAAGGGAACGGCTCGAGTTGGGAGTGACTGGTTCAGGCAGTGCCCTGGGGTCCTGTCCATGCAGGCCGGGACCCAGGGCGGGGCAGGGTGGCAGCAGCAGGACAAAGCACTTGCTTTCACTCTGCCATCATTCAGGGGCTGTGAGGAGCCTCCAGCTCCCTCTGCCGTGGGGTGATCCTGGCAGGTGATCCTGGCAGATGGACCAGCCTGTAATTGCAGATCGAGCAGCCAAAGGCCAGAAGGGCCCCCCGTGGGGAGAGCTCAAGTTAAACTAAAAGGCTTTAAATCTCCAGGCACCTGTCACTGGCCTGGCCCCCCCTCCCTGGCTTCCTTTCCAGTTTCCAGCCATTGGGCCAGGAGCTGAATGCTGCTGCTCTTCATGTCACCTCCTCCTGTTTATCAAAGCTCCCAGACCGAAACTGGGCCAAGACACCATCTCATCCTGCCTCTGCTGAGTGCTGGGGGAGGCACGGGGCTGGGAACCAGCCTTCAGCCCTCCTGGGGAGTTCGGCATTCCCAGGACCTGCCCCTGCTCTGGGAGCAGGGCCTGGGCTGCTGCTGTGTGCAGGGATGTGTGTGGGGATCCCTCAGGCCAAGGGGGCTTCCTTGCAGGCCCTGGGATCCCCCCAGGAACAGCTCTGACAGCAGCATCTGCCCTTGGAGGGGGGCATGAATCCCTTCCCAAGAGATGGGAAGGGTCTGCAAGGAGGGGAGAGACCCCTCAGAGCATCCATTCCTCCCCCCGTGGCCCCTTCCCCTCCTTCCCAAGCAAGGACCTTCTCCGGGGGCTCATTACTCTCCCGTACATTTATTATGCTAATCCACAAGGATTAAGTTAAACCAGTCGACGAAAAATCCAGTGTTTTCCAGCCCGCTGGGGCCAAAATTACTGTCCAGTGTTAAAACGGGAAGGGGGGGAGGGCTGGGCAAGGGGGGAGGAGAACCTGCAGCATCAGAGAGGGACGGGAGCGGGGCCACCCAGAGCCGTGGTCCAGGTGACTCGGGGACCCCCCGAGCAGGGGGCCCCCGGCGTGGCACTAGATCTTGGGGCGCCAGCCCTTGATGAACTGCATGATCTTCTTCACCTGGAGCTTGGTGAGGCGGAAGTCGTCGGCCAGGATCTCCTCGCTGAGCTGCACGAAGATGCTGCCGTCGATGCGCTCGCGGGCGAAGAAGCTCACGACGTCCTCGGAGAGGCCAATGAAGCGCAGGCACTTGGACACCTCCTCCAGCGACAGCGCCGAGAGGTCGGCGGGGGGCAGCCAGGCCGGGCT
>VZTN01024972.1:2226-18570 GCA_013400515.1 Erpornis zantholeuca
CCTACGATAGCAGTCCTGGTCATGAAAGAAAAGCCCTGGTTTTATTTTGCCTTAGCTTCTAATTAGGAGTCTAAGCACTATTGTCAGATGGATTCTTCCTGTTGCTATATGTGTTTATTTACTAGGTATTAGTAATGTTGACTTTTATTGTTTCTTTCACCATGATACAACATTATCAATAATAAGATATCCTTTTGGGGATCTGGGGAAGGGCATTTTGGGGTTTAAAGAAGCAAAAGTAAGTGAAGCACATGCACACATGCACACGTACACACGTACACACATATATATCTATGTATCTCAGCCCTTTCTCTTGACCAGCCACTTTCTGTGTGCATTACTGTTTAGTAGAATTACTCCAAGTAATTAGCTCAGTGTGTAGAGCCTCAATGTGTAAAGGCAAAATGTCTACTGAAAAGCAGTTCTATGCTAGGTTTTGCTCCCTCATCTTACCTAGTTTTCCTGCATTTTTTCACCACGTCCCAGTGCCCTACTTAGCCTCTGGATATACTTTGTCAAAGGTAGGCGTGCTGTCTAAACCTCAGTGTGGTAGCTGCAGAGTAGCCTTAGTATTTGCTCTTCTGTTTTGTTTGGGACAGAGGGACCAGAAAGGGTCTTAACTGGTGTTTCTAAGCTACTGTCCTTCAGTGTCTTCACTGCTGGGAGAACATCCTGATGCACTGGGAGTAAGTCAGCAGCTCAGCTCTGCTGGATACCATCCCAGCATCCAGAGGGGCACTGTTACCAGAGACCACATCAAGCTCCACCTCTCCCCCTATAATGACTGCCAGCAGTTTCAGAATGAGCATCTCTTTAGAAAAGACTTCTCAGTAATACAGTAAGAATATTGCTCCGGTTGAGTGTTTTGTTTTGATTGAAATGTGTCTGAAGAGAAGAGAAGAGAAAAGAGGGAAGAGAAGGCAGGTAAGAAGCACTTTTTCAGTGCCAGTGAGAAGGAAGAGAAAAACTGCAAGGTCATAGTTCTCTGTGATCTGCAGGTCACTCACATAATCTCATCCTTTGCTGTCCAGGCAAGATACTGGTGTGAAGATCTGCAACAGTAGTCTTCTGAGTAACAGAAGTTCTTTGGTAACATTTCACTCAGTGGGCAGTACTCTTACATGGCAAGTCTGTAAAACTAACAGGTACCTGTACCCATCTGTGCCGACAGTCAGACCTTCTCTTCCTCTTCTCTGGTACACATTTCTCAGTAAAGAATAGATGTCATGCTTTATGTCCTAGGCATATATGCCTTTTTTTCTGACCCACCACCATTGCTGTGTTCTTGAAATCAGCTACTTCTGAAAGAACTGGATGTCCCTAGTTTGATTGAGGTAATTTGAGATACTGATTTCTGTTTGTTTCCTGCCTCTTCTTTCAAGCATTTTCCCTTCTTTTGTGTGTGGGTCAAATGCAGGGAGTTGGATGATGTGCTTTGGGCTCAAGGAATCATAGAATTGTCAAAGTTTGAAAAGGTCTCAAGGTCATCAAGTCCAGCTGTTTACCCAGCACCATATTCATCATTAAACCATGTCCCCAAGTACCATATCTACACATCTTCTGAACACTTCCAGGGATGGTGATTCTGCCAGTTCCCTGGGAACCTTGTTGCAATGCCAGACCACCCTTTCAGTGGGGAAATTGTTCTTAATACTCAATCTAAACCCCCATGACACAACTGGTGTCTAATACTTCTCTCGGTTTCAAGTCTGGGAGATGTCATGTTAACCTGTGGTCAGACCCCACTCAGGTTGGCCCAGCTGATGGAATGTAGAATCTGGATTTGGCCTTGGCAGCTCAGCAGAAAGTTTTGGTGTAGGGATATTGGCTGGTGCTTGTAGGACAAGGTGGCATAGTTTGCTGCTGTACATGGGACATGTCCTGGAAGTGGACATGGGAGGTGTGAGAAGGTGGTTATCAACATCTTTTCTCAAGGATGTTTGAGCTGCACTGGATTACTTCTCCATGGACTGAGACTACTCAAGAAAAGGAAGGAAGACAAATCTGTCCTGAAGCAGATACTACAGCTGATTGTGTGGTGGTTGGAGAAGAAATCCTGAGCAGATTTGGCTGGGGAGAAGTATGCCACACTGCACTGTATAACGAATGGGGGGAAACACTGTGTTCTTCAAAGGCTCATCTGTGTTCCAGGGACATGCTTCAGGCAGTTTGAAATTATCAGTATTTTCCATTCAGATCACTATGAAAATAGAGTAGAGCAGTGCTGTTAGCACAGAGCCTCTGAGAGACAAACTGCATCTTTCCTTTGTATTCCTGCTTGCACTTGAAGAGCCATTGTTTTCTGCCAGTCACCTGCAGGCTACTGCAAGTCAGTAGGAGTGTCGTCAGAATCTGTCTTTCCTGTTGTGCAGCATGACCACCCTTACCAGTAGTTGCTGTGACAACCTGACCAGCAAGCACTCTCCTTGAAGGAATCCATTTGCAAAGCAGCTGATGAAGAAAGCCCACGACTTTCTTTCATGAAGTTGTAATCCGTCTGGCAAAGTTGAACTCCAGTCATCTCGGAGGACAACAGCAGTGCAGCTTGTCTCCCAAAGACTTACTCCTTGTCCCTCTGCAGACACAGCTGCTGCAGTGTCTTTTGACACCCACTTGGACCTACAGATCATTGATCATTCATTCTTGAGCTTTGGGGAGTGAGAATGCTCTCCTGATCAAGACTAGGAATATGGGTGAGAGCCAGTTATGCTGGTAATTCCAGAGTAGGAAACTGTAGAATGGCAAGACTGGCAGAACTTCTCCAGCTGCTTGTTCTGTCACACTCAGGAAGAGTTATTGCTTCAGGAAGAGCTGCCAGTTTCTCCTGGTGGTACAGGTGCACAGAAGCTTCATGGTCTTGTTATGCTAAAACAAGGACTACTTAGCCTGCTTTCAGACCAAAGATGGCAAATTGCCATCAACAAATTTCACATACTTTTGTTTAAGCTTGTTAATTCAGCTCTTCCTAGTTTAAAAAACCACACCACACACAAACACACACACATACAAACAAAAAAACCCCACAAAAACCAAACAAAAATCCAAACCAAACAATATTGTTACTTTGAAAATGTTGTTTTGTATCTTGGCACTGTAAAGACTGGTGGGATCCCTTTTATTCCTTTTGCCTTCCTGTGCAGCAGCTGTTTGCCCAGGTGGCAGGATGTAATGGAAGATCAGGCCGCACAGCTTGCAGGGACTGTTGCCTGTATCAGGGATGCTGTTTGGGATTGGGAGAGGACCATCACAAACTCCTAAAGGAATACTGGTTTTGTGCCTGCATTCTGTTGGTCTTTGTCTTGGCCTTTCCTTCTGCATGTCCTGGGTTTCCTGCATCTGCCTCCTAACCTCATGGTTATGGGAGAATGGTTATATTTGGGAGACTTGGAAGCAAGCTAGTGTGTCTCATGAGAGCAGCAGCAGTGCTCAGTGAGTCAGAGGACACCGAAGTACAAATTGCCCAGAAGATCTTTCACCTGTGGTCAGCTGACTATAATGATTCACTTGCGTCTGCTTGTCCTGGACCCTGATGAAGTGCATTTCTGGGTCAGTGTTTTGGGTGACCCAAAGCAGCAAGGGACATGCTGTATTGACTTAGAGAGACTAATGTTTCCTGAGGGGAGAGGATCTTGGCCTGCCCTGTCAAAAGAGAGTAGAATTAAGATACGGTGCTGTGAACTTGGCCAGCTATGAGCTCATGTTTGGTCTAATGCAAATCAGGGAAAGCTAAACTTCAAACAATTATACAATCATAGAGTGATTTGGATTGGAAGGGACCTTGAAGATCACTAGTTCCAATCCTCCTGCCATAGGCAAAGTTGTCTCCTGCTAGACCAGAGCTCAGCCTTGAACAAATCCAGGGATGGGACGTCGACAAGTTGTCTCTGGCCAGCCCGTTCCAATGCGTCACCAACCTGACAGAAAGAATTTTTTCCTAATAGCCAATCTAAACCTGCCCTCTTTCAGTTTGAAGCCATTACTCTTTGTCTTCTCACTACATGCCTGTGTAAAAAGCTGTCTCCATCTTTCTTTGCCTCCCTTCAGGTACTGGGTGGCTGCACTTAGGTCACCCTGAAATCTTCTGTTCTTGAAGCTGAGCAATCCCAATTCTCTTAGCCTTTTTTTTTAGGAGATGTGCTCCATCCCTCTCGTAATCCTCTGGACTCACTGCAACCGGTCAATATCCTTACTGTACTGAGGACCTCAGAACGGAACCAGGTGGGGTCTCACCAGAGCAGAATCCCCTCCCTGACCCTGCTGGCCACGCTGCTTTGGATGCAGCCCAGGACACATTTGGCTCTCTGGGCTGGGAGTGCCCATGGCTGGGTCATGTCCAACCTCTCAGCCACCAGCACCCCAAGTCCTTCTGGCCAGGGCTGCTCTCCATGTGTTCATCCTGAAGCTTGATAGTGGGAGTTGCCTCACCTCAGGGACAAGACCGTGCACTTGGTCTTGTTAAAACTCGTGAGATTGCCATGGTCTCACTTCTCTAGCCTGTTCAGGTCCGTCTTGATGGTATCCTGTTCTTCAAATGTGTCAACTGCATCCCCAGCTTGGGGTCATCTGCAGTTTTGCTAAAGGTTCACTTCCTTTGTCTGTTGTCATCTATGACGATATTAAATAATGCTGAAGGATTCCTGAGGGACACTGCTTGTCTATCTTGGACTATCCATTGGGATTCTGAGCCATTAATCACCACCTTCTGCATGTGACTGTCCCATATCCACAGAACAGTCCACCCACTGCACCCATTAAATGCATCTGTCTTTAGTTTAGAGAGATGGATGTTGTGGGGGACTGTGTTGAAGGTTTTAGAGAAGTGCAGATAAGATACTGGTAGCTCTGCCCTTGTCTGCTGATGTAGTCATGCCATTAAAACAATGCAAAGTAGAAAAGATGCTGAGACACAGGGGATCTGACTTGTCTGCTTGACCTGCAAAGCAGGATTGGTTCTCAGATATATGTGGAAGCAATATAGGTGTAGTCTATACATGGCTTTTGCTGTATCATATTGCATTAATGTATTTACATTAGCTGGTGGTGCATTGAAAGAGAAGCTTAATATAAAAGGTTGCTGATTAATTTGTTTGCTGGAACTTCTTACTGGGTAGCAAATGTGGACACAGGTAGACAAAGTTAAAGAAAGTGCTTCAGGAGTAATGATCTGAAAGACAAAATAAAACATGCATTTATAACGCCGTGAAAGTTAACAGTCGAATAAAAATCGATTTGATATGGGTGGGAGCATGGAACTGAGAAAGTTATGAGGGAAAGCATTCAGATAATTTTCAAATTTTTTTGTGTTTCAGTGCATAAATAAAGCTGTATTATGGTTCGGCTACAGGTATGAATTAGGAACATCTGTTTGTAACAATTATGAAGATTATATTTTGTTAGTTTGGGAAAAAACATGGTAGAAGAATGAATTAAATAAACTCCAGACTGGTTGTGAAGAGACAAGACAATTCAGCACAGATAGTTGGTTAGCTTTTACACACATTCTGATGTGAGTACCCTATCAATTAATTACAGAGCAAAGTAGTCTTCCTGCGACTCATACTGGACAATTTCTGCAGGAGTTTTTTTAAAAAAATCTGGTTTTTTCTTGCTTATGAAGTAATTTCTGAATTTAAATTAGTAATTTATTGTACTTTTTGAGCTGATAAAATTTCTCTGCAACTGTTTTCTCTGTTTATCCTAGTGGCTCTTGATTTGTAATTGTAAAGAAAGAGTTTGCTGTTGAGAACCATGTCTCTTACCTGTTAAACCTAGACTAAAGGTGTTAAATAGCTGAGAGGTCTCATTAAAAATAATGATTTATTTATGGGTATTGATAATAAATGGCTAGATGGATCGGCTGTTATTTCCTATCTTCCTAGGCTTCACCTTAAGTAAGTTTTAAACCTACACTCCTAAAGTTTTACCATAAAATCAACACGAATCAGAGTCTTATTGTAAGAGTAGGATATTACTGTAACTTGTTCATCACAGGATCTGCTCATATAAAAAAGAAATCATCTAGTAGGCAGGGGAGTGCAGGGAACGAAGGACTGTTCCCTAGTACTTCTCTTTGGCGACAGCTGACAGGAGATTGATTTGATGGCCAATTGATTGCTAGAAAGTTATGTTTACCAAAGGTTAGAGAGTCCGGCAGATGTATAAATAGAAGCAGAAGATATGTTGCAGTCAGATATTATGGATGTACCCTCCCTGGCAAGTTAAGATAGTGTTCCTTATAAAATTATTCTCCTGAACAAGTCAGTCTGTCAGTATTGTAATATTCATTGCAGTAGCTAGATTTTGTAACTTTCTACCTGAAACTGGGGAAGAAAAATCCACAGTACTCCCTTTTCTCCTTATTAAAACTTTAGTTCTATACAAGGCAATACCAAGCTATAATTAGATGTTTTCAGCTGTTACTTCAGATGTGTGATCTCCATCTCAGTGTGGCTTGCATGTTTCCCAGTTGATTAAAAATAAAAGTAGCTGTGGCAGAAATAGTATTATAAATAGTTTGGCTATTTATGCTAGTATGTATGCAAAAGAATATTACAGAATGTAAAATCCGTCTTAAAATATGGTTAAATTAGTCAGCATGCATCCTCATTTAGGTGTGGAATGGCTGCATAGTAGGGACGCAAAAGGGTGTATGGGACCAAATATTGAGCTAGATTTTGAAATGTCTACCAAGAACCGGGGTGGGGGAAATGTCAGGTCACACCAGTGTTGGGAAGTATTTCAGCCATACTGAGACAAGGTTTGTGTCTTCAAAAAGACAGATTTGGGTTTGTTTTTTTTTTTCTTTTTTTCTTTTTTTTCCCACAGAAAGCTATGTTATTCATTCAATCACGTAGTTCAGAAAAGACCTTTAAGATCATGGGTGCAATCTTTGACTGATCACCACCTCCTGACCAACTGGTGCTGTGTGCAGTCATTTCTTGAACACCTCCAGGGATGGTGACTCCACCACCTCCCTGGGCCTCCCATTCCAGTGCTTAATAGCCCATTTCTTTCTGATGTTCAAGTTGAACCTCCTCTGGTGCAGCTTGCTATTTCCTCTCATCCTGTCTCTTGTTGGCTGGGAGAAGAGGCCAACTCCCCCTTGGCTACACCCTCCTGTCAGGCAATTGTGGAGAGCAATAAGGTTACCCCTGAGCCTCCCTTTTCTTTAGGATAAACAGTCACAGCCCCTTCAGATGCTCCTCATAGGATCCACTCTCTAGACCTTTCAAGAACTTTGTTAGCTTTGCTGCTCTTCCCTGGATACACTCCAGTACCTCAATGTCTTTCTTGAATTGAGGGGCTCAGAACAGCACAGGATTCAAGATGCAGCCAAACCAGTACCGAGTACAGGGGGACAATCCCTGCCCTGGTCCTGCTGGCCACACCATTGCTGATCCGAGTCAGGATGCCATTGGCCTTCTTGGTCACCTGGGCACACCTTGGCTCATGTTCAGCTGCTGTCATCACTGTTTCCTTACCAGCCACTCTGCCTCAGCCTGTGGAGCTGCCTGCGGTTGTTGTGATTGAAGGACAGGACCCAGCTCTGGGCCTTGTTGAACCACCACTGGCCTCAGCCCATGATCCAGCCTGTCCAGATTCCTCTGCAGAGACTTCCTGCCTTCCAGCAGATCAGCACTCCCATTTAACTTAGTCTTATCCGTGAACTCATTGAGGGTACACTTGGTCCCCTCATCCAAATAATCAGTAAAGATTTAAACAGCATTTGGCCCAATACATTGAGCCTTTTTTGAATGTCACTAGTAACTCTCTGCCAATTGGCTGTGGCACTGTAGTCCCTAAAATTGTCAGCTGGTGTGCAGTAAGCCAGTCTCACACACAGAGATTGAAGTGTTTATTTCATATTAGTGGCTAAATGAGTGCTGTGTGGTAAATCTGCAAAGCTAACACCCATTCTTGAAACTTTATACTATATATCCACTGTAGCGAACAAATAGAGGCATATTGGCTACAAGTTACCTAGTTCTCTTATTACTCTTATTACTGTTCTATGTTCTATTGCTTGAATGATTCTCTTGCTTCTCATGCTAATTAGTCTGCATGCTCAGTCTTGCTCTTCTTTTGAGTCAGTGGGTTTCTTGTTCCATGAGTCAAAGGTCACAATCCCCCCTGCTGAATTGCCTTTTACCCAGTTCTCTCGTTGTGCAGCTGCCGATTGAGCTCAAGCTCACGGGAGCCTGAGGCCAAGAGGCTGTGAACTGACACCCATCCCTTGCACTACAAAGTGCACGAGGCTCTGTGGCACTAGCCAGGTGACAACAGGGGACAGCAGGAGCTGATGACTCAGCAGAAGGGCCCCAGACTTGCACAGGATATAAAAGCCCAGGTCATCCTTTGTTCAGGGTCCTTCCTTTGAGGCTATGAGGCCCGTTTCAGGGGTAAGCTAAGATCTGTTTCACAACCCTCTTTCTCGTTCCCTGTAACTCTCTGAGTGAAGCATTATTTATGACCCTTGAGATATCAGCACCATTCATCACCACTCTCTGGGCCCAGCCACCCAGCTGGTTTTTATCACAGTAAAGAGTACACCTTGTCCAAGGCATGGGCTGATGGCTTCTCCAGCAGAATGCTTTTGGGATTTGGTATCAGAGGCTTTGCTGAAGGTAGACTACATCCACAGACTCTGTCATCCCTCTGGGGTGGGTTACCTGATCATAAGAGATCAGGTTGGTCAGGCAGGAGCTTCCTTTCCTAAATCTATGCTGGCTGAGCCTCATCCCTTGGTATCTTGTATGTGCTGTGTGATCACAGTCAAGGTCATCTAGAACCTTTCCTGGGTACTGGGTACATCAGTATGCATGTACTTATTTTACCTTTTGGTAGATGAGCACAGGAAATGTGGTTTAGATGCATGGACAGTGAGGCAGATCGAGGACTGGCTGAATGGCAGAGCTCAGAGGGTCAGGATCAGGGCAGTAGAATCCAGCTGGAGGCCTGCAGTCAGTGGTATTCCCCAGGGATCAATATTGGGTCCAGTCTCACCCAACTTGTTTATCACTGATCTGGATGAAGGGATACAAGGTTCCCTCAGCAGGTTTGCTGATGATACAAACTGGGGGAGTGGCTGAGACACATGAAGGCTCTCCTGCCTTTTGGCTGCACCGTGGTAGGGTGGAGAGTTGGATGGAGAGAACCCAGTGAGGTCCAACAAGGGCAAGTGCAGGGTCCTGCCCCAGGGAGCAATAACCCCAAGTACCAGCACAGGCTGGGGCTGCCCCACTGAAGAGCAGCTCTGCGGAGAAGGACCTGGGAGTCTCGGTGGATCACAAGGTGACAATGAGCTGGCAGTGTGTCCTTGTGGCCAGGAGGCCCAGTGGGATCCTGGGGTGCATTGGGAAGAGTGTGGCCAGCAGGTCAAGGGAGCTGATCCTCCCCCTCTGCTGGGCCCTGCTGAGGCCACATCTGGAGTGCTGTGTCCAGTTCTGGGCTCCTCAGCACAAGAGAGAAATGGAGCTCCTGGAGAGTGTCCAGTGAAGGGTCACAAAGATGATGAGGGATCTGGAGCATCTCTCTTATGAGGAGAGACTGAGAGAGCTGGGCCTGTTTAGTCTAGAGAGGAGAAGACTGAGAGGAGATCTCATCAATGCATATAAATGCATATAAATCAAAGATGGGTACTAAGAGATTGGTGCCAGATTCTTTTCAGTGGTGCCCAGTGACAGGACAAGGAACAATGACATAAGCAGTTTCACCTCAACATGAGGCAGGACTTCTTTACGTTGAGGATAGCAGAACACTAGAACAGGCTGCCCAGGAAGCTCCTGGAATGTCTCTCTCCGGAGACATTAAAAACTCATCTGGATGTGTTCCTGTGCAACCTGCTCTAGGTGACCCTGCCTTGGCAGTGGGATTGGACCAGATTATCTCCGGAGGCCATCCAACCCTGACTATTCTGTGATTCCGTCATCTTCACTAATGAAATTAGCGTGGAAGATACAGTGGTGCTTTCCCTAACTCAAATACCTTGGCGGTGTGACTGCAGAAAACGTGAAAGCTGATGCATCAGCCTGCCAGTTTAACCATATAAATCAATATATTAACAGGGAGAAATTTTTTATACTATTCCCTCTTGCAGACTCAGTTTAGGACTCCTTGTTTCCTTTGGGTTTTAAACCAGCTAGGAAGTGTAGAGAAAAAACTATGGTTGGCTTTTACTTTTGTTTCAGGGTGAATAGATACAAATCTGAAGTTGTATCTTCTGTTATTCTTTTATCTTTTTATTTTGTGAGGGTCTTTTAGACTAGTTGCACAAGAAATCTCTGCGTGTTTGGAAAGTTCTTCCTATTACTTAGCAGCTACTTCATGACAGAAGCTTGCAGACATACTAGATAGATATAAATTTGAGTAACCTTCACTGATCCTGTTAGACCTTATTAAGCTGGTATAAATAGGATTATCAGTCAAAGGTAAAAGGAAATTTAGAAATGTAATACTTGCAAAACTTAATACAGTTGCTGATGTGATTTATTGTGGTTTCACAACAATCATTTTGCCATATTGGACAAGGAGGGGGATGAGACTGTCTGTAAAATGGCAATAAACCAAAAAGACTATCTGGGTTCTAATCTCATTTGATCTTGAGTGTTAGTAGTCAAAAAAACCCTATAAAATATACCTGGCTTTATTGCTGGCACATACAGAGTTACCAGGTAACGATATAAATTGTGTAAAAGTATTTATCACAGTTACATTTGCTTTTTGTGTGATTGTCTGCCCAACGTGTTTTTTAGCTGAAAACTTTGTCTAGGCTGAAACACTGCTTTTTGTCAAGAGCTCAGAAATTCTTACACACAGTGGTACAGTGCTGGTCTAGTAATTTGTATTGTTTTATCAACAGTTATTCCAGTATAATTGTCAGTATTAGGAAGCTGATGTTGTGCCTCGAGGTAGTTGTTCCTAGACATCACCTTCCTCTCTGCATCAGATTTTAAACCTGAGATTAGTACAGTAGATACGTGTGTTGTTGCACACATTTTGATGCTTTCAGATGGAAATAATACCAGCAAACGGACAAGGTTTATGTTATGTTCCCTTTCTGATCAGGAAAGGAATACTTAAAAAGAGCATTGAAATTCCCAAATTACATTTTTTCCTGTGGTGGATACTCAAAATTGAGATTGCAGATAATTAGAGAACCTGGATAACATCAGCAGGGAGAGCAGTGTAATATTGATACGGATCATGGGATTTTTGTCTTATTTTCTCTGGAGACATTGGAATAAATTTTTCTTTCTTTGGAGTGTGTTGACCAATAATTGAATATTTGTGAAACAGTTCATGCTGGGGGTATCCTCCTGCCTACCATACAGGAAGAGGAATAGTGACAATAGCCTTCTGCAGTTCAGCTGCAAACGAGTGTGGCAAATAGAGAAGACAAGGTAGCATGTGTAGAAAAGGCCCATGAACAACTATGTTTAGATTAATTGAGTTTAGGGGATCCTCAGATTTTTCAAGGCATTTAAAGCCCTGTAAGAAACCAATCTTCAGCTGAAATTGAAAAATCAAATGTTGGGAGAAATGTGTGACTAGAGTTTTGAAGTGAAAAAATGAAGGATGCATTTTGACTAAGTGGTTTTCAGAAAAGAGATTACTATTTATCTAGTTAATCTGCAGGCAGTCTCACTTTTTCCAGTGTCCCTTTCCTTAAGAACTTTAAACTTTCTTTCACATCAATGGAATATATTACTAGTAAGTTGTATGGGATCAGTTGAACTGATCAAATGTGAATTTATAAAAACTGATTAAAATGTCAACATTAAGCAAAATCTCTAATTTTGAGACCCTTAATTGCATAAGGGGCGGAAGGTCTGGAATCACAAACAGCAAATATAAAGTATCCTTTTCCTGCAAAAGAGGTATATCTGTTTGAAGGGAAAATGTAGTGTTTTTTCATTGCTGTTCCATGTGATTTTTCTGGGTGAAAAAATGAGTTATTTGTGCCCTTTGTTTCTCATTTTCCCCAAGTATTCCCCTTATGTGTGAAGAGCAGCTGCAGAGCTCAGCTCTGCACCTCTGAGAGTGGGTATTGTGGGCACAGTGCTTTGACCAGGCTCTGTGACTCAATTCCACTGAACCTAAAACTTGGTTCCAGTGAACTCCCCCTTTTAGCTTGGTCTCCTCCAGCTGATGATTGTGAATGTTTTAAGGTAGAGCAAGGCCTATTTTTGCTAGTGCTCATCAGTCCTGGAAGGAAGAACAAATGTGTTTGGACTTTTTTTGCCCCTTCTATCGTGTGCAAAATGACTAACAAAAACTGTTGCAATCAAAGCCTGAGTGTAGGCAAGTCTCTCATTTGAGAGTTGAAGGCAGGCTTAGTAATTTTATCTTCTAGTTACTGATTTCAACAAAAGTCAGCAGCACCTTCTGAATGGTATAATGCAAAACATGATTTGCAACTGGGGAAAGGAAGGCATAGTGTTGGTGCTGGCCACTGTGTGCTTTGGTAGTGGGTTTTTTGTTTTGCTTTTTAATGGTAGGCAAAATCCTTTGTAGGTATGCCGGTATAAAATTCACTGCTTTCTGTTTGATGAAAGAACCTACAGATTCAAACAGAACTTAGAGAAATCACTTTCTTCAGTTAAACTGTGGATTTAGGGTTTTCTAGTTCTGGTTAACTAAATAATTATTTATATATGTTATTTGTTTAGGCGAACAGTTGTACCACTAGCTGGCATTTATGTCTTGTGTGACTTTTTTTTTTTTTTTCTTCTCGTTTTCCCTTAATATATGATAACACTTTTAAACTCCGATGATGGGAATATTCGTGTGAACTTGGCAGCTAGAATCTGTTGAGTGTTGGTGTTTCAAACACTTTGCAGTCCATGCATTTTCTCCATTAGTCATGTGGTGATGTACTTTGCCAAGGGCTGAAGTAAGCTGAAGGACAGCAGGTCAGAATGAAGCATAGATTTTCTAACACTGTGTTAGATGAAATGATTTTGTGTACTTGGAGATGGAGAGTTCATTCAGAGTTTTCAGACGTTTTTCTTAAAGAAACATGGTTATTATTGGTGTGTTTTTTGTTTTTTGTTTTTTTAAATTGAGCTAAGAGTGCAACATAGTGGGCAACAATCTGTTAAGTAATATTTTTCTCCTATATTTTATTGTGAATTATTTGAAATAAGGAAAGATGACACCACTAGAAAATTAATGCAAAGATTTACAGAGTTAATGTTGGCAATAGTCAAATTGCTCTCTTTTCAGAAGGATTTGTACTGATCTTTAAAAAGGGTGTTTTCACCTTTTACTAATTACAGTAGGTAGCTACTCTCCAGATAAGATATGCTGCATTCTTGTCATAAGTTAGTGGAGTTGATTTGTTCTGCCACTGCTGCTTTTCATGGAGAACATGAGATCCAGCAGAGATAATGTTGCTAAGCATAGTTTGAATAATTCTTAACTGTATTCGTGCTTCTCATTTGAACAGTAGGTTATTGATACAGTTTGGTAGGGTTTTTTTAAGATGTTTTGGTCTGTCCCTGAAGCACTGAGTATTATGGACTCCATTGGGTAAACTATGCCTTATTTTCTATGCTGATGAATTTTATTTCCATAAATGGTATCATTGTAGCACTTCTGATTTACTTATTTATTTATTAGTTTGTGTTTTCTTTTTTCCTGTGGTCATATCAGTTTGGTTATTTTTATGTTTCCAACGTATAAGGATGATACACAAAACTTTAAGTGACTGACTTTCTTTTCAGGTTCTTGATACTTTCTTTGAAGAAGCTGTTTTATTTTGTCTTCTTATAAAAAACAGGTGTAATTGTTTTTCTTTGTTTTCTGTTAATTTATTTCAAAATTTAGTTGTGAGTGTTATTGTATTATAATCCTTAAACAATATTTTCAAGGTAAACAATGTTCATTTGCTTACTAAATGTTATTACCAATCCCTCAATTGAAGAGTTTTCAGACTATAGTGTATTCCATAGGAAAATCCTTACTGTCATGGAATCCTTCTGAAATGTTTCATCTTTTTCCATACGAATAAGTGTTTTTACTGCTATATGAGAATTTCTAGAATACTACACAAAGCAAAACATATTTAACTGCTGTTTTCTTAGTTGAGCCTAGTCTGTTATAAATCTTGATGTTGTATCTGGTTCATCTGTAGGAAAATAGATTATTTAAATTGCTCTTGTACATGCTAAAGTGATTGCTTTCTTTTTATGATATGGTTTTTATATGTATCCAGTTTGACATTCTTTTTGATGCAGTTAATTTGCATTTAAATTGATAATGCCTAACACCTGAATATTCCTTTTACATCACATCTCAGAACACAGAACTGACACAAAGATACATTTCTCCTTTGAAGGATACAGTCAACAGTGCCTGTAACAAAAGCAGAGAAAGGTAACTAATCAAAAGCAGAGAAAGTTAAATCGAAACAATAAAAATGAATGGCATAGAACACACAATATTGAATTAGATAAAATGTAGCTTTTTCTGTCCAAGTCTTATCTTAAGTGCCTCTTCACTTCTACAGTATATTCCCATTACAGTCTGTGGTCGTGTTGCTAATTTGCGACTTGAAGTCTGGGGATGTGAGTAGAATAAGTTATCATACAGAATAACATCTTTAAATTTTGAAACACACTATTAAGAATGTGCAGGATTAAGAATTAAGAAGCATTGTGTTTTGTCTCAAGGAGTGTTCTGCTGTCACAGGGCAGCTGTGGATGGAATCTTCCTTGAGTAGTAACTACCTTCCAGAGCATGCCACTGCGGAAGTGTAAATTTTTGTTCATGGAAGTGCTTGTGAAGAGATGATCTTTGATTTAATTGGTGAGAGTACACAATAAGCAAGCAAAAACCCTGGTAAACTGGTGGCTGCATCTGAACGAGTAGAAATAATCTGTAAGCCTTCAGCTGAAAGGCAGAACATCAGACTTTACTGTAAGGCATTGATAATGCCTGGCACCTTGGCAGCAAGTGTGGAAAAGGAAAGATAGTGATCTTGACTTATATTACCAGTGAAGAAGGTATTAGTACAGTTTTCCTGAGAAAAGTGGATATAGAATTGCATCTTGGACAAGACTAGAACTCAGACTGCTGAGAGGGAGGTGGTGCAAATACAAACTCACTTGGGTCATCCGAAAAAGAACACTTTCATAGTTACACCTGTTTTGAGAGAAATCAGATCCAAGTGAGAACACCTTAGCTGACAAGTAAAGACCTCAACATATTTTCTGCAACTTTTTGAAAACTGGTTAATCCTGTATTGAACTGGAATTTTTAGGGTCAATAGCCACTACTAAAATTCTACCCTGATGTTAATAGAATACCATTTCTGAGCTAAAGGCTTACTGTTCCTGGAACCAGGAAACACCGTAAGTTGTCATAGAAACATAAGACAGCTATGCCAGAGAAACAAACTTAAGCAGAAGATGCACATTTGGTGTAAGACACTAACACTTGTCATTTGTTGTGGTTGATCTGTCTCCACACACAGCTCACTGCTCAGTGATTCAAAACAACCGAGTGTTGGCAAAGTTGGAAGCAATAAAATAAAAAGCATAACCTGACACTGCCTTGCATAGAAGGTATTTAGAATGGGTTAGTGCAATGACTTGATATATTAATCTTATAAAGAGGTCAAGATTAGCTTGTAAAAAGCTCTTGCACTTGCATAATACCTTTCTCTGACAGATCGAAACAATCTTTTACTTTGTTATTTGCAGTGCTTTCTTTCCTTATTCCCCCATCCAAATGCAAGATCTGCTGTCATCCCCTATCTTACCTTCAGCAAAAACATGGTAATTACTTAAGAAGAAATCCTTCAAATTTGTTCCTCAAAGCAGTAAGTCTTGCTGTCATTGATGATGATAAGAAGGTGAATTGTGTGCCATAGCTGATTTTTTTCCTTTCTGCTGTTATTAATTCAGTTACAATTTTAACTTGTTAAGATTTAACACAGGTTGCCAGATAGCTGTCAGATGTTTACACTTTATGATGGACAGGTAGAGCAACAGTGTTAAGAAAAAAAAAAGCTCCTCATATTAATCTTATTATACTTAACACCTCACCAGCTGAAGAATGCATAACCAAAACTTGTTTTGAAAAGGTGCACTTTTCTAGACTACTTTTATGAACAACTGAAAACTCTGAAAGACTTCTCTAATATTTGAACACTGCAATTGTTAGAAGATGAAGCAGATTTACTGTGGTTGTAAAACCAACCTTGTATTAACAATATTAGCTGTGTCTTTGGTAGTTTATGAATGTAGAAACTTTTAATTGGTTGTTTAGAACTGAACCCAGTAACAAGCAGTAAGCTAATGACATCTTTTTGTCCTTGCATATAGGGGATGAAATTCACTA
>VZTN01024977.1:0-33761 GCA_013400515.1 Erpornis zantholeuca
TCCTAATATCCAATCCAAATCTGGTACAACGTTTCCTCTCATCCTGTCTCTGGTTAAGCAGGAGAAGAGGCCAATTCCCATCTGGCTGCAACCTCCTTACAGGCAGTTGTAGAAAATGGTAAGGTCTTCCCTGAGGCTTCTTCTCCAGGCTGAACAACCTCAGCTGCCTCAGCCATTCCTCATAGGACTTTTGCTCCAGACCACTCACATCTTCATTGCCATTCTCTGAACTCACTCCAGCACTTTATTGTCTTTCATGCAGTGAGGGGCCCAGAACTGAACACAGCACTTGAGGTGTGGCCTCACCAGTGCCAAGCACAGGGGGATAACCACTACCCTGGTCCTGCTGGCCACACTGTTGCTGATACAGGCCAGGATGCCATTGGCCTTTTTGGTCACCTCAGCACACCCTGGCTCATGTTCAACTGCTGTCACCAGCAGTCCCAGGCTCTTTTCTGCTGGGCAGCTCTCCAGACACTCCCCCAAGACTGTGGTGTGGCAGGGGGTGTTATGACCCAAGCTCAGGACTCAGCAAATCCTATATACAGACATGTCTTTGGTGTGCCTACATTGTGCAGAAATGATGGCATGCTAGTGAGAGATGAGCAGGTTGTTTTCTTCTTGCAGCTCAATATAACTCATTGCCTCGTTTCCTGCACAATGTTCAAAACCTGCTCTGAAGACAGTATCCCTGGTTGCCATAACAGAGCTTCACAGTGAAATTCCTGCACAGTATCACTTCAAAGTGAGAGGGCTTGTCAATATCCCTTCATATTGAAAACTGGAGTCCCAGGAAAAGGAAGGCCAAACACAACCACGTTGGACATGATTTTAAATCCCCCAAACCAGATTTTTTTTGTACAATATTTTGCGTTTGGAGCATGGCTTCCCTGAGTTCAGCTCCAGCTGAGAAAGTTCAGTACGCCTACAAGTCCTGCACTAAGGATAAAAGCAATGTAAAATTATTGACAGCTTCTGGAAAGATTGGCTCGAGTGACTCAGCTATCACCACATGGGAGCTGTTTGACAGAAAAAGGGAAACTATCCAATTCTCCGGGGTAGAACATCACCCCCTTGCCATATGTTCTCTTGCTAAATTCTGTCTCACTCTCTATACTCTTTCCCATTTCTGGGACCAGTGAAGTGGGAACAAGTCTTATGGTGTCTTTAACCATGTTCAGTTCCTGGAACTCTCTGTCCTGATTGTAGAATGAACCTTGTCATGAAAGACAACTTATGTAAACATGAGAAATACCAAAGTTTTCATCCTTGATAACACTTTAATCAATTGGCATGTATTTTGCTTGTTTTTCAAAAACAGAAGCAAATCCCTGAATTTGACATTGTCCTGCCACTCACAAGGGCTGACAGGAGGTAGATGATGCCTTTAAAAGGCACTGCACAGATCTCTACAGTTTGGCTAATGGCATGGCAGAAAATGTTGATAGGTGTCAGATACCACTACCAGGAAGCTGGAACACACACATTGATGCCTGGCTCATTTCTCCACCAGCCTCTTATTCTCTCATCCTTGTTAAGTCCTTATCTTTCCCTTTGGCTAGTCCCATTTCTTCTCATATAGATATATACAGTACCCTTTGCACACCTACAGCTGCTCATTCAGTCGTACACAGTTTCTCCCATCAGGCTTCTGTTCTGGACTTTGATTTGAAATTCATCATTTTTTTCTTTAGAAAATCTTTAGTCAACAAAAGACTCTTTTGCTATTGCTTCATTCTCAGCAACATCTAAAAATTTTACAGAAATTTTCCGGGAGAAATCAGTCTAAAGCAATGTTTACCATTGAAATGATAAATGTTACAAAAAATTATAAGTGACTGAAAACCAGCAAATATTTCAGGTGAGAAGAATAGGTCTATCTCCAATATGAATAAAAGTTGGTTGTATAAAACCTGGCATTTTATCTCCAACTGTGTGAATACCCTGTACGGATGATAGTCACCCTAATATGAAGCATTAAGAAACAAACAGAAAACAGCAAAACAACACAACACAAAGCATTAAATACTGTATTAAAATTTTTATCCAAGTCTATTCATGATTTGATCTTAACACTGGAATATCAGTTGCCTATAAATATGATTTGCTGCTTTACCTCCTACCACATGGCCCCAATACCTGTGCTGGACTTGCAAAACAGAAAGGGACCTTGGCAGAGTACACCCCTCTAGTTCAGAGAGTTACTTCCAGACACCTTCTGAAAAACACCCAATAGTTTCACTTCCCTGAGCTGCAAAGAAATAGAGAAAGGAACAGCAGTGACTTATTTCAACCACCTCATCAAAGATGGCTTGAAAACACATAGAGTTTTCTACATATTACAGATGTAATATGTGCATGCAGGTTAAGGCACTTCTGGGAAAGGAGATACTTGGGAGAACTTTCCCTGCAAGTGGGATGCAGAGTATGTGGTGAATGCCACTAAAAATATCAGCCAGTAAGTCCCTAACTGCTAAGTGCTATGGTCAGCTTTTATCTGGAAGTGTTATGTAAAATGTTGTTGATCTTTGGCAAAGTGGAAGGCACCCTTGTTGTTTGCCTCCAGGTAGGTATTCACTTGTCACTTGTGACAGTCTTGAGGCCTGACATTGCGTAGCCACGTTTCTTGTTGTAGACACCATTCCTCTCCCTTCACCCCTAGACTGCTGCTTTTATTTTGCTTTGTATAAGTTTTTTTAGGCTGAGAAGAAGCTGGGTGAGAGATGTTTGTTTTGGGAAAAGAAGAAAGAAAACTGCTCTGGAATTATTGAAAATTGCAATGCAGGTTTCAACAAAGAGTCACTTAAAGATAGCTAAAGAACTCTATAGAGGTCTTTTTTGTCTTTTTTTTTTTTCAGAAAACAAAGTTGGTGGAAACAGCTGGAGACTATAACTTGGAAAACTGAGAAAGTAAGATGAATAAAGCTTCCTGTTTTCCTCTCCTCTCCTAACCTGCAGGGAACAAGGCTGGGGGGCAACCTCTTCAACCCCTTTTCAAAACAGATGTAGGATTCCCAAAGAGTTCAGGTTTGGACTATTTTTTTTAAACAAAAATATCAATTATTCTTTTGTATAGTGCTCAAGAGTGTTTAGCTCAGCTACAGCTTGTCACACATAAGTAAATGTGGCAGACCCACTACTTAATTCTGATTAGCATAAAAAAATTGTTCTAATAAACCTTAATCTTTAATGCTGGTAGATACCATTTCTTACAACTTCATGCCCACTAGAGTTTGCCTAGCTCAGCATCTTGCCATTCGCATTTGTTATCCTATTCACCATTGCTACAGTTCATTGAATATGAAAAAGCAGTCATGAAATTTGGCTTATATATGCTCTTGCTGCAGGTGGTAGGACTTCATTCTGCACCATTTCCCCAACTCTTTTTAGTTATCCCTTCGGGTGCAAAAGTTGGGACACTTCGAGGCTCATAAAGATAACAAAGTACTGACGTGTCTCAGATCAAGCACTCAAAATTTAGGTTTTATTATTTTCAGGTTTATATGGGCTTAAACACAGGTGCACCAAAGCTAAGAGCTGCTATGGGATAAAGTTGCCTTGGCTGCTCTCTCAGCACATTCCATGCTATAAAAACGGTGAAGGCATTGCTAAACCTGTTCTAAAACAGCCACACAGAAACCCATAAAAATGAGTAGATCCAGAAGATCTCATTTCTATTCCTAGCAATACTATTGAGACCTCTGAGATCTTGGCCAAGTGACCTAACTCCTCCACAGCTCTTTCCACAGCTGAGAAGGGGAAATACTGATTTTGGGCATGACACATTGAGATTTCTGCCCTAAAGTTTTAGTTTAGTTATGAACATTGAGCAAGGGCCTACAGTCAGCAGGAAAACAATGACGACCACTTCTCTAAGTTTAATGATTTCAAATACTAACTCCTATGCAGGAATCTGTGACAATTTTATAAGGCAGACCCACTGCAATATTATGGTTTATATGGTTTAATCAGCAAATTTAGTAATTTTATATTTGATGGTTTAGTTTCATTAACTTTCATTGATAGCATGAATGTTCCAAACAAAGATGGTTCAGGACTTCTAACATACTCTGTGATGAGATCTATAATTGTTGGGGGTTTTTCTTATAATATCTATATCAACTCTACCTCTATTTCTGTAACCCTGTTATTGAACCCTGACTTCAACAATTAGTGTGTTTATTATGCATCACCCCAGCACTACTTTTCAATTGTAAGGCCAGGCATGTGTTCAGAATAAAAAGCCTCTATGAAGAATGGATTTTAAAACAGATTTAAAATATACCTACCATCATGTAGAAACCATGCCCAGGTGCAATACTAGGTTGTGTGGTTGTGTGCAATCTCACATTGCTAGGTTCTCACTACCTCCCTCAGGAAACACCTGAAGCCCAAGAAGTGTGCTGTTTATACTTTTTTAGTGTACAAGATCTTCGTTTAAATTACATTGAAAGTTTTAAACAAAGCCCTTAAATCCCATTTGTATGTATAAGCTCCTCAAACTGCTGAACATGCCAAATAAATCTAGAAATTCCTGACAATACAGTGACTGGGGCAGCAACCACGAGGACCCAGCACAGCTGAACGTTGAGCATATCTGACAGAGCAAAGGCATGTAGACCTGTATCTGCAGTCTGTGTCAGGGAAAGAGGTAAAATCGATACATGCTGAGGAACCATTCCTTACATTTTGACGGTATCCACTGAATAACTGTTGATATTCTTTTTTGTTGTCATGGATGTCTTCTATTTTAACTCTGAAGTTGCCAAGTCCTCATGCAAATGTATGTCTGAAACTGTCATTGTTTGTTGGGCTCTTGGGTCTTAAAGTGTTTACCTGAGACCCAAAGTCAGGCAAACTTTATCATTATTTTATTCAGCCATATATTCTGACTCACTGTTTTTACTTCCTTTCTGTAGAATCAAGTGAGTATGAGATATTGCTGATTCCAAGTGATATGGAACCAAAGCAAGTTATTTTTGGGCCCATGGCATTCATCAATGCTGTGCCTTGTGGCTGGAGACACCAGCAGAACTGGACACATGCCATTTGGGCCAGGCAGCCTTGTTGGCATCAATGGTCATTCCACTTCCCTGCAACAGCAGAGATCTCAGAGTCTTTCTCCAGCTGAGGACGTGGCTATGAGTCACTCTTCTCTCTCAACACAATAGTTTCAGGACTGTAAAGGACCCCTGCCCTTCCTGCTCTGCTCTGCATTGTCGCACCCCTGCACTCCTTTGTGCATTTGCAAACAAGCAGCAGATGCAGATTACAACTGCTCTAGAGTATTTCTGTACCCTCAGGGTTACTTATTTGACACAGGCCTGAGACGAAGCAGATTAACCAGAGCATGGGGCACAGCAGAGATTTAGGTCCATCTCTCACCCCAGAACACTACACAGAGCAAAATATGCATTTTTTTGTTTCAGAGGTGCTGGAGCCATGGACATCTTTCCCTGACACATCAGGTCTGCCAGGTTGCTTCCAGCCTTACTCACTGAGTTACTCCTGATGCTCTCAGGATCTTTAGGATACTTGAAACTCTGCACTGGAAGAGAGGTTGCTTGAAGTGTTCTCTTTGCATTTAATTTTTACCAGAAATTTAGGGTTGGGACCAACAGTATCATTGGAACTAGCTGAAGATTTCACATAAAAATGAAATTAGACTATTACTAGACTACCATGAACTTGTGCAGTGGTGCTTTTCCACTTTCCTTGAAATAAAAGAAGAAAACACTTCACTCGCATCAGATAGAAAGGTAAACAAGCCTGGTAGTGCAGCAAAATGTTGTTTCAAGGAATTGCATGGGGTATTTTATCTCCTTGTGTAGTTAGCCCTGACTGCCTAATCAGTTACACTGAACACAGCACCATTTGCAGTGTCCCCCAGCACAGGCCACAGTGCTGTTCTCCACCTTGTGAATGAGAAATCTTCCTGAGACAGCATTACTATGGGAGGCTGAGGGGCTCTTCTCTCATCACAGCCAGAGCTAGAGAGGTAAAAGCCCAGGGCTACCCTAAAAGGCTGGCATGTGTCAAATCTGCTGGCTGAGCTGTGCTTGCCTAAAATAGCCTGGATTTTGTTCTAATTAAAGCCCCTTGATCTGACTTTGAGGAAGAAAGTTAAAGGTTTTAGCAACTAGTGTCATTCTAGGAATACCACAAATGTTTAAAGAAATAAATTGGGAAGGAGGATTCTGACTCGTTAAGAACTTGCTTTCCAGGGTAAACAAAATTTGCAGAATTCTCATCGTGTTGCAATATGCTTATTTCTCCAAAGTCATCATTTGGGCATTTGTTCACTTTCAGATGACACATGACAGGGTCAGTTTATGAGAAAGAGCTATAAAAAGGTCAGTTTTTCAATTATTTCCTCAAATAATAAAATACAACAGAAAGACCTTATTTTCTTCAGGAAGGCTATAGGTTTATCCTCAGGAAGGCTATAGTTTTATAACCCTAAAAAGAAAATGCAGACACATGAGGAAATTGAAAGATTCTCATCTGTGTCTGACAGCTGGATCAAAAATGCAATTGGAAATGGAAAAATACTTGTAAAATTCAATATGCTTCAACATAGACTGGTATATTTTTTTCTAGATGGGAATGCAAATTTGTATAATCAAACCAAGTTCTTCTATCATTTAAGGACAGAATTTCTGCAGAACTTGAGAGACAGCTTGAGAACAGAAAAGTACGTAGCAAAAAACCCCCAAATAAAACAACTGATGCTGTCTCACCTAGATTAAGATTCTTTAGCCTGTGATTAAGGGACACTATAAATTATTTGCCTCAGAGAATTGCGGAAGGGAAGGTGCTTGGGTAAACTCAAGTGCAATTTGGGCACAAAAAATTAGACTGATATGAGTCCCAGTTCAAAGTGAACCAGAAACAGTTAAAAATAATCTGCTAAATTATCCTTCAAAGAAAATACAAATCATAAATTAACATTGATAGAATAAAATGCCTAATGATGACAAAGACTTTATGATGACAGGCACCCTGATAAATAGTATGAGGAGGAAGAACAGAGGAATAGTTTTTAAATCTATCATCAGTCTCTGCGAGGAGGATTATTTCTCTCATAAAGACGTGACAAAAATACAAATATGCCTGTAGATTTATGTTCCCTAATCTCCTAATCAAGAAAACACTGAGAACACAACTTTCAAAAATATCAAAACACAGTTTCAGCTGCACACATAGGTGCTGAAAATACAGGGATCATCCCACAGAGCAGCTGCTATATCAGCAATGCACAAAAGTGAGTTCAGGACACACGGGAGTTGAGCCACAAAGCAAAACTCACTGCAATGTAAGTACTTTCAACATGTTAATCAAACTGATTACAGTTGTCTTAAACCACATGAAAGGAGGACTCAAAAATGAGGTAACTAAAGAAGGTCAGAACCAAGAAAAACAATGGTTTGACCGGTTTGTGAAGCATCGGCAATAGACATTATGCTCACGTTCAAGAAGTAAGGGCAGAAATAAAGTACATGTGCACCATTAATCTCAGTTCTAATGAATTTATTTGCAGTTCTTATAATCACCTTGGTAAGCAAGTCCACTGTAAACAGTTGCATCTCAGATTTGAAACAATTTTTCTGTTTCCAAAATTCGTAAATGTTTGTGGGTTATTACACAGGTCAGTGTACAGAGCAGGGTGGCTGCTCACTACCAGAAAATTGCGAGCCACAACCCTGCCACGGGGCTGGATTCCAGGTGCTCTCATTCCCACTGTCCCAGTACTGTGGATTCCCACAGACAGGGACGGGGCAGCCTCCCCAGCATGGAGGTGATGCCTTAAATGGCTACCTAGAAACAGAGACGAGACAGGAATAAAGGAATAAAGGAGGGATTTATTTGAAAGGCATTCAGATGTACACTCTGGGCTCCAGAGGGTCCTGCCGCAGTGGATCCCAAAATGGATGACAGGTCACAAGATCTTCACACTTTTATATCAGCATAAATTCACCAACCAGAACCCAAGCTTTTCCCCCTCTCCCCAAGATGAATGTTTACAGCTTTTCGGCCTAGGGATGGTCTGGGTATCCTTAGAGAGCAAGCTAGAGAGGCTTTGTTGTGTCTATCTCAGCATGAGAGAGCAGCACTTAACAAGCTATAGGAAACTTCAGAGTTATACTAGCAGTATGGGATTTGAAAAAATATAAAAGTTAAAACCTAAGGCATCAGAGGAGCCCTGCACGACCTGGGGATGATTTAGCGACATGGTCTTTGAAGAGTGACAAATCAGCTGCACCTTTGACAAACAGCAACATGATCTTCCAGAGGATCTGGCTAGTATCTCAGGAGAATGGGTTTCTCCCAGGAAACATTCAAAGGGTGGTTTGATCGTGTGAGAAAATAGGACGTCCCTGAGGAAAGTACTTGGTATCTGCTGAAAAAAAAAAGAGTAAAGACTCTGGATAAAAGACTAAAAGCTTCCAGAGTCGCCAAAAATAATTATAAAACAGAATCAGCTCAAGCCTCAGAATCAAATACCAGATAAGAAAGCTGTGGGGGCTTCAAAATGGGTTCAAGCAGTACAATTCATGGAGATTGACTCATTTTAGAGGTTTCAAGTTCTGTGTGGACATATCTGATCACCACAGGAAATCTCATTGTGTTCTGGTTCAACTGGCACATTCACAAATTTTGTGATGCCAGTCTTATGCAAGGGGTGGAATTGAGCAGGATTAGTACAGTCAATAAAAGGTGGTGGTCTCTGTAATGTATTCTGGATCTTTTAGCCAAGCCAAGTAAGATCTATTTCATCAGAATACTCTCCCTTTTGTTCTCAAACAGAGTAACTGCATGCGGCTTTACTGGGAACGGATACATCCCCCTGAATTTGTATTAAGCAGAGACTTTGCCTGAAGGGATGTGTCTAGGTCCCAGTCAACCTACCCCCACCCCCCAAAAAAACCCCAAACAAACAAAAAACCCCAAAAGAAATAAACAAACAAAAATCCCAAAACAAACAAAAAAACCCCAAGTCCCCAAAAAAGTCAATTAACAAAAAAAGACTAAAACAACATTTAAAAAAAACCAAAAAAACCCCACAGAACAAAGCACTAAATTAGAAAGAATGGTACCTTTTTAACATGTGGATCTGATGCTTCTTGCCTTTCCTGCTAGGCATCATATAGCTAAACATTTGGAACTTGCCCATGTAAAAAAGTTCTGCTTATATCATTAGTCACTTTCATCTGCCAGCAAATAAATCCCACTCAGCTGTTTGTTGAGCCAGCAGAAATATGGCAGGGCTAATGGTTTTATTGTTGAAAGAGCCCTGATTGTATCTCTTCATTCAGGCTCTGGTTTGTTTGCATAGAAAAGGATTTATTTGGAGAGGAAGTATCCATTTTGTGCCTGCAGATCAGAATTCAAAGACAAGATCTGACAGGCAGATTTTCTGAGGCAGGCAAAGTTATTGATAAAAGTACTGATCACCTAATTCAGAGACTATCTAATTTGTGTACCTGTCTGACCCCCCATATACCTTTTCCCCTGGTTTATTATGAACAAGAGACTTGCACGTGTCCATAGTGGTAGTTTATAGTAGCACAGATTTTTTATTGGTAGTTTTACTTAGGCAATTTGATGCATAGTAATAATACCAAATAGACTTAGTTTTATACGGTTCACAGTTTTATTATTTAAGTTTTCTATGTTAGGGGATATAGTTTTGGTAAGATAATGCATTAAAAAAAAAGGGGACTGTTTGCATGTGCAAATGATACAGGATTCAAGTTGGAATTCTGACTTTTCATTTCATCATTTTCATTTGCAATTGTCTCATCAATAGCTATTGTTCTATCTATGCACTTTCTCAAAATTACATGATCATAAAAGAGTTTTAGTAACCTCCGGCTTAAAGCCCAGGCAAATAAACATAGTAAGCTTAGATTAACACAACAATACTTTAAATGTGAAATAAGAATCCAAACCCTTAGATTCGGGCCAGTATAGTGTCACATATAAGGATATACTATAAACCAATACAAAGAGATGAGGGTATGTCTAACAGTGACTGAACAAAAGAGTGATATTATGCTATTCTCATTTATCTTGGTGCAAGCCTACAAAAAGTTCAGCTACTCCCAGATTTTGGAAGCAAAAATATACTGCAATTCTGTATCTTTGTAATTTATGTAACCCCTTTCAAGTGAAAATAAACAATTTTGATCCATTCTGTCAAAAGCAAAGTCCCCCAAATAAAATTTTAAGACATGAATTATGGTGCAAGGCAGTTTTCCCCTATGCTTCTTGTAGTTTATATCCCAGTGGTATAAACTGCTTGCAAGGCAAGCAAAATTTGGCTATGTTTCTGTCCATCATATAAAACAGTGTCTAAAATGTTAGTATGTATTATGGCCATTATGACATAAATTTTTAAGTCTTTTCAGTAGACTCCTAGGATAACCATTAGTTTTTATGACTAAGTTGTGATTTCATTCTGTTAGGACCCATGCTCTTCTTTGACTTAACACAGTCATTAGGAAACTGCTTCCCCTCTTTCCCCATGTTCCTTAGAAAGAAATATTTTACAGAAGGAACACCCTGCCACCAGCTACACTGTGCATTTGAAACCCATACAGAACCAAGTTCAAACAAGGAGGATGACCCTTTCCAATGAGAAATCCAACTGGCCTGCAGGATGCATTTCTGCCACCCCCTGAAGTACATCCTGGCCCCACAACCTGCTTCTTAATTCTGCACAAGATAAAAAATACCTTTAAAAAACTCATCCAGAAAAGCTGGGCTTTTCCCATTATTTATTCCACTATTATTCAAGGCCTTGTCCAGCTGGGAGGTAGTTGGCTGTAATACTTTGAACTCAGTGGGTGTGAGACATGGTACACTTTCTCAGACACAGACCATCAATCATTTCAACAAAGCAGATATTTTTAGGCTATTAAATACTGAAAGTTAGACTCACTGAATATTCAATATTCACCATACCTGGTGAATGCCTGTGCATTTCTTGCTACTGTACCAGGCATTTTAAATATTTTTGATTTGAAGATCTCAAGCCCAGCATTTATGAGGTGTAAAGACTTGATAACATTGACAGAGAAGAAAGTCAATAAAATATGTTTCAAAATAACATCGGTGACTAATTAAAATGAGTTGCTCCAAGTCCAAGATGTGGAGTACAGAATTAGAAACTGACGTCCGACACATATGTAATTCTAAACTATCAATAATTGTTTTAAGAAGTTTCAAATCTTAAAGAAAGAAGGGATTTTACGGTGGCTTTGACCTTGAAATGTTTGGTGTCTCTCATTTAACTGGAAATCCTCATACTTGAAAATTACCAATATACAACTTTGCTATATGTCCATTTGTTTAATGAATGCAAAGATTCTGCTATGCTTAGTGGAATTATAAGTGTACATTTCCATTCCAAGAAGTTTATACTAAGAAGGCAACACACAAAATAATTGTACACAAATCGAAGTACTGGAGATAGATCACTTTATTGTCATTCTAGGTCATTCTTACTCTTTCAGCCTAGTTTCCTAAGGAATCCTCCTCTGTTTTCTTGTCTGTCTGTTTCTTCCACCTATCTTATACCAATAGATTTGGCCTTGTTAGCCAGCACAAGAATAATGTTTTTGGTAGCTGTTTGGAGGTGGAAGCCAATCATAAGATGAAATTCCTCTCTGACCTCTCACAGGGGGAAAAATGAGTGCTGTAAGGATGATCCTCCAACATAACCTGGAACATCCCAAAACAAGAAAATTGTTACAACCAGTCTAACCCTAACATCTTCAGTCAGGGTTTACATTTTATAAAATGCTAGAGAATGATTCTCACAAAGCAGCAGATAAATCAGCTCTTTAAATTTCTCACCCATGTGGGTTTTCTGATATCTCTGTTCAGTCAGACTGAAGTTTTTTCAACATGTTGCAGTGTTCCTCAAGTCTTGATTCATAGGAATGTGCTGATGCATATTCCAGACTTAGCATAATCCCACTGAAATGATGATCAATGATGAAATTCAAATCCATCAAAAATCAGACTCAGATTCGTCATATGCCCTAACTACACATTTATGGTAATTAATGATACTGCACCTGCCAGAAAGAAGTATATGCTGAAAATAATATGCAGCAAAAGAGGGATGGGCTTCCTAGCACAGAAGCAACTTTGTGAAGGTTTGGGACTATGTGGAAGATGGGATGATTCCCAGTTTGGGCAGAGCAAAGGATCACATGTGGGTAAGAGCAAAGGCAGTTCTGGCTGAAGAGGAAGAGAGTCGAAAATGGAGGTAGGAGAAGAGGTGTCCCAAAGTCCATGGGAGAACAAGACTGAACTTGATGATGTGTTAGGTCCTTCCCACAGGCTACAGTTCTTCATTAACTGCTCCAGCGTGGGCCACCCCATGGACTGCAGTCTTTCAGAAGCAGACTGCACCAATATGGGCCCTCCATGGGGTCACAAGTCCTGCCAGCAAAGATTATACCACTCAGGCTTCCCACAGAGTCACAGTCTACACAGGAAATCCCCCTGCTCTGGTGTAGGGGTCCTCCAGGGCCTTCAGATTAATCTCTACTCTACTGTGGACCTATATGGGTTGCAGGAACACAGCTCCCTTCCCGTAGTCTGCACCAGGGTCTGCTGGGTCTCCAGCACCCGAAGCACGTCCTGCCCCTCCTGCACTGACCTTGGTGTCTGCAGAGTTGCTACCTTCAGTGCAGCTCCTTCTGCACAATAACATTTTCCCCTTCTTAAATACATTATCCCAGATGTGCTACCACCATCACTTACGGGCTCAGCCTTGGCTTTGGAAAGTCTTGTCTTGGAGCCCTCAGGCATTGCCTCTGTTGGACATGGGGGAAGTTTCTGGCAGTTTCCCAGAGAAGTTATCCCTCTACCCGGCTGCTATCAAGATTTTGCCATGCAAATCCTATACAAATGGAGAATATGAGAAGGAGACAGAACTGACCTTTACAGAAGCAGAGTCACAAAGAAGCAACAGCTGGCCGGGAGAGTGCCACACCAGGCAAAGGGCACAGGTGGCCACCATACAACATTCCAAGCCAAAGCTCAAGCAGAGGCTTGAGATTCAAATGGCTATCTATGTGCAAAACCTGATTCACCATTCCTGTACTAGGGTGGGAAGAATGAAGTTTTGGAAGGATGTCTGCCGATAAAAGGGAGGAGACAAATATCTATTTTTTAAAGAGTGAAGGTGGGCTTGAAAGGAAACGTGCCACATACACACACACACACACTCACCCACACACACACCCCAGAGAAAGTATAAACAAGCTGCAAAAATAACTCCCATGTGCAGGAGAGGAGAAAGAGCTGGACATGATATGGGAAGCTGAACAAGGCAAATGGGATGGAGAGAGGAATTTTGACAAAAATTAAACCAGCAGACAAAACTCGGAGCTTGTTTTCATCCTCTCAGTATTTAGCACAAGTTGTCATGGGAAAATATGCCAAAGAGACCACTGGAAATACTAAGAATAGTACAGGGAGTACAAAAAGCTGCACTTGTACAGCAGATTCTTTCCTTCTTTTTACCTAAGACAGGCTACCATGGTGAATTATATCTTGAGAGAGACCAAGAAGCTTCAAAGTGTCAGAAGCCAGACACCATCCTCAGAGTTCCATTGTGCAGTCTTTGCTGTAATGCCCCACCACATGTATGGGCAAAATCAACTGCATGAAAAGGTGCTGTCCTCTAAAATAATACAATGCCTGAATTCAGCACTTCTTACATACTTTGTAAAACAAATGCTAGTAATTTAGTGGCTCTATAGCAAATAGCCTCTACCCAGAGTGAGCAGTCAGCAAGCTCAGAAAGATTATTTGGTGAATAGGACTTAGGACTCACTGCAGCGAATAAAGGCTGACAGTGAAGCTGATAGCAAAAACCCAGTATTTGCTTTCAAATTCAGCTTCTCAATAACCACGCATACTGTAACACCTAGAATTTTGTCAGTGTCCCTCTTCTTTGAGAGAAAGGAATAGGTTTCCCTCCTTTTTTGAGAGCAGAATAGAGCAGCACTTTATGCGATTCATTTTCCATGAACATAATAATCCAATCTACTTCTTTTTAAAAAAATGTCTCTTCCCCAGGCAAAAAAACCCACCAAAACAAAAAACCAAAGCAAACCAAAAAATAATAATTAAAAAAAAAAACAATAAAAAAAAAGCCTCCCCCCCAAAAAGCCATTCAGAGAGAATAAAATAAAGCTTATATGTAAAATTAGAGTCGTGCACCCTCAGTGGTGTTATTTAGATGAACCCAGGTTTGCCAGTCTCTAACTTTACAGACCAGGAACATTAAACACTTTCTCAGTATCCATTGAAGTGAGGACATTCCAGTTTGTAACGAAGGGAAGCCTGCTCTTCTATACCAAAGAGCGAATCTTCATTTTATGTGAATTACACATGTATGAAACCTGCTGCAAAAACAGCATAGAAAGCAGCAGATGCTTGTGGGAAGAAATTAAAGAGGTGTCAAAACTAGAACACCAGAAATTATAGAAGACAAAGGAAGAAAATATGGAAAATGAGATGTGAACATCATTGACCTGTTTTCTTACAATGTCCATCCTTGCTGATTTTGGAAAGCCATGGGTATGATCTACTGCTATTAGTATCACTGATTTGTGCTGCATCAGCTTTCCTAATGATTGTATTTCAAGCTGGTCAGCCAACATACATGTTCTTCCACAATGTATTGAAAAAAAAATAGGCAAAAAAAACTCCCTTCTATTTCTTGGGGGTTTTGGGGCTTTTTTCAAATTTAAAATGTGCCCTGCTCTTTTCATCAGTGTTCCCTTTCAAATGTGCATGTCAAATGAGCTTCAAAGTCAACACAGGCCCAGTGCAAAAAGTATGACTAGAACTGTTCCCAGAGAGGAGCTGCAGACCAGATGTGCATCACACCCCCTATCCAAACGCCCCCCACAGCAGAGGCATTGACTCTTGCACTTCCCAGTTTGTTGCTACAAAAGAGCAATGCCACTCTAACTCTTGTAAAACAAAGCATCAGCTACGTTAACATTTTAAAGGAAAAAGAAAACAAATTTGTTGCAGCCTTTGGAGGGGAGTCCAATATAATGAGTGATGTCTCACTGCCGATAAAGCTAGTGCCAAGAGTTTGGGATGTGTTTAAGGAGTAATGGAAATTTGAGACTTTCATCCTCAGCTCAAGCTCTTTTCTTAATACGGTGTCACATCCCTTCCCTTCTCACACAGATTTTTCTTGTTAAAAATCCTTGCTTTTCATTGATTGGAAAAAAACACAGATCTGGTCCTGTACAGAGGGGAACACTGTTGGATTTCAGTAGCAAAAAAGTAGAGAATGGCAAAAAAAGCAGTAGTGATTTCCACTGTGCGTATCACACATGTTGATAAGGCTGTGAGGCCCACCATGAAAATAAAGCAGGGCCTGAAGGAAGTTTTACAGTCAGTGGTTTGGCAATTGTAATGGAGAAACAATGAGTAAATCCATGGGAGGGGAGAAGTCTGTGGTGGTTCTCAATCTGTTTATAATATGAGTTTTATTTATAGCATGCACCAGAGAGGTCCTGTTGCCTTGCATAATTATGCTGGCAAAAATTTCCAGTGGAGATGCTGTTTTGTCGCAGTACTAGTGCTCAGATGAGCATGGCATCCCACCAAAACCTGTGAGAAGGCATAAGAGCTGTTATAGCTGCATCTGCATAAACTGCTTTATCCACATGCCACTGAAACAATTCATTGTAAAGGGTTCTGAAACCCTGTTTTATTTAGAGTCAAGGGGAATGAAGGATGCAAGTACCGGAAGAAAAATGGGGTGAAGGAGTCTCATGTGCAGGTGGGAGACATAGTGAAGTACTCGTGTGAACATTTTGGCACTGCCTCAGACTGGAATTACACTGGCGATCATGAATAGGTTGTTGCTTCACCCAAGACCAAGAGGCTATAAAAGTCTGATTGTTATATGATGTCTGGTTATACTTGAGGTGATGGTATCCCCCCATGCTATAACCCAGAAGGCAAGCCTAGGAATGCAGAATAGAGTTATACAGAAAGGGATGGGACACGTAGCTATGTCAAGGGGATCTAGATGATTCCACAGCCTAAAATATAACTGAGGTTTTCTAAAGGTAAGTATACAGCAAATCCATATAAATCTACAAATGAAAGCTTTGAAACTGCTCCCACCCCATGTGCAAAGCTGCACATTGCACCAAAATGATCTGATCCTGGGCTGTTATTCACCTGAACATTGCACCAGCTGATAAATCTGAGAAACTGAGCAGTCTAGAGCACACATCTGCTACAGAACATCTGGTTGACACCAGGATTATTTCTAAATCCAAAAACATTTTCACAGATTTTCACAGGCAGACCAGAAAATTCTGATGAGGGCAAAGAACTTGTTTTACAGTGAGGAGCACCATGAAGAAAGAGTACCAAGGACAAATTGAAGATTGCAGTCACACTTTTAACAGTGTTTATGTGGTGATTAATCAGCCTCACAAGCAAGAGGCTACTTTTCCAGTCTTCCTTTGGTGTTACCCAGTGTCCATATCTGTTTCCTTTGGGTGTCCTTATTTAATATATTCCCTTCAGCTACATACTAATCCAAATTCAGAGAGATACAAGGAGGGTTCAGATCTTCATCTCTCCAAGCCCTGCTCTCAGCAACTGGATGATAACTGCCCTGGATGCTCACTGGGTGGATCTTCTCTGTGTTCTCCCACCATTCATTCTCTGTCCCAGAAAAGGAGGCCAGAAGATCTGCCAAGCTCTGTCCTCAATTGCTGCTGATGCCAGGAAAACAGACAAGCTCTAAAGAGGAGCACAGCACAAAGAGCTCACACAGACAAGGAAACCAAAGCTTGTTTGCTTCCATTGCTTTGTAAGTTGCTAGGATGCATGCAGTCCTTACCTTGCTAGCATCTTTGGGAGCTAGTCACAGTCACAAAAATTTTGGGAGTGAAAGGGTGAAAAATTCACTTTTCAGATGAATAATCCATTAGGAAAAAAGAGCTAAAATCCCTCAAAACGACTGAGACCTCTCAACAGAGTAAAGCAAGTGACTTGAACCAGAACACACTTCCTATTGTCTTTCCAAAAGAAATTTCCTTTCTTTATCTAACACGTGCTAGCTTTGGATATCTGAACTAATTCCAGTCAAGGGCAGAATATAGTCAAATGCCATATCTTGGCTGCAGTTGTTTTTGGACAATAGTCAGACATTTTATTGCATTCAAATATTGTTGTACATATCAGCACCTGCTGCATGTGCATATTTTAAGGTTTATGGCTTTATTGCTTTATTGTGGATTTCCTGCTCTTTCTTTATTGAAAGCAGATAGCTGTGATTTTTCACACATGTTTTAAAAATGCATGCAATGGTTGTCACATTTTAGCACTTCAGATGCAAGAATTTCAGCTTCCTGTCTAAAAATCACCCTGCAGATTTTATCACCTTGCAATCCCATTTATAAGTTTAAAACACAAGTATTCAGTCCAGAGTGGCTGGCAGTTTTTCCTTACTGAGGTTTGAAAAGCCTTTGAGCTATTCTTTGGAGATTTTCATTTTGAGAAACTGTAGTGCGTTTTACCTGTTTTTTCTCTTTACATATCTCAGTGTTTTCAACAAGAGACTTAAGGAATCTGATACCACTAAGGAGAAACATTACTCTAGAATTAATGAGGATCTGCCATTTTGTCAAAAAGATATGTTGAGATTTATTCTTATTTTAAGATAAACTGACACTGGATTAGCATAATCTAATATTTTAAAATACTAAACTGCTAGCTATTTCCTCCACAACTTTGGCTTCTGTTTAATAGAAGGAGATGAGCAGATCCATATTCTTGTTAAAATAAGGACAGAAAATCTGTTTTTCTGAAATGGATCATTGGTCTGTTGACATGTTGCCTGTGCCCATAGCAAAAATTACTGTCCAGTTGGTAGACATGATAAAGACAAATACGTGGACCTTAGGCATTAAAAGTAAAATGACCTCATGCAATTTAATACCAAATTGCTAATACCAAAATACCAAGCAAATCTTTACTAATACTCCTAAATTATCCTCAGATAAAACAAAACCACATTATGTTTATTTCAAAGGAATGCTTTAAAGAAAATGAAGCTCAGTAGGGGAAGGCTAAGAAAAATACTACCCTGCTTTCTCATAGCTTCTTTTTAAATCCAAATCAGCCATAGTATAATAACAAAAAAAATCTAATGACACCTTTATAGACACTCCTCACTGCTTCTTTCTATCTATGGGCCCAGTCTCTTGAGCAAAGCCTCCAACTTCAAGCACAAGGTATTATCCCAATGGTATGAACTAGCATTTATGAGCTCTCATGGTTGAATATGTAGACTTCTAGGTTATAGTTTCTGTCACAGTCTGAAAATATCCTCCCAGTGCAGTTCTGATCTGAGCTAGGGCTGCTCTCAGTCTTCCCACCAGCAGCAACCTGAAAGAAAAAAGTACATGGAAAAGCCCATGATAAAAAAAAAAGTAGGCAGAGCTTTGCTGTTGCTTGTCAAGCTGAGAACACCCTGGATAGAGTGGGACAGAAATTCAAACACACTAACTTATGAATGACTGCTGATTCTATTCAGAGTAGCACAGAAAAGAGGAAAATAAGTAAGAAGTGAGGAAGCCATGCATAGCTGTCTTACATTTCCTGATGGCCCAAAGCAGTTGCTTCAGTACTTAGTGTGACCCACCGTGAAAGCATAGCCACATACCTCCCTCATTCTCCAGCAGCAGAGAGTGAAGGAGAAGAGAAAGGAGCAAGTCATGCTGTCATGAAGCCTTCTTACAAGCACTGTGGCTGTAGTTTGTTGACCTGATCTGCTTTCCCACTGTGGAAATTTGGGTTATTACAAGTTACATCCAGTCTGCAGGCAGGAAGAGTTCACATCCCTAGAGTGACCTCTTGTCTTTTGGGGTGCTCTCTCAGAGAGGACTGAAATCCAGGGAACACTTTTTTCTTTCCTTTTTTTAATGACTCTAGTTAGGGACTCAGCTCTATACTGGGAGTGTAAACATTAAAGATCACAAGAAACTGAACAGGAAAACCAAAAGTCCAACACTTGAAAAGAAACCGTGCTGGCTGGCCCAAGCAGACACTTAAAAATACAGTTGGGACTGGAAAGACACAGCATGTGAATAGACTGTCATGAACGGTTTTGTTTAATGCTGGGGAAGAACCAAAAATAGAGGTTTTTAAAATAGCTGGGTCAGATATTCCCTTACAGACAGGAGCCCACAGCATGTTCCCAAGATGTCCCATGCCAAGTACAGGAGCAGGGCTGGTGTTGCCCCTCCACCCTCTACTGTTGAAGCTCAGCACTGTGTCTGACAAAGCACAACATGTGCTATGGGGCTAATGGACTCTTGCAGCCAGGCAGGGTGCAAGAGGAAGCCACAGGGTTCCCAAAGGAAAAAGCAAGTTTCTGTCTACAGATGCAGCAATTGGATCAGTCTACCCAAATCCAGTGCCTGTTCTCAGGAAGAAACACTTTTTTCTTCTGATTTTACCTGTCCATTCTTCCAGACGCACTCAAAGAAGAGAAAACTTGTGGGTAAATGGATCTGGTTTTGTTTCCTAAGCTGGCTTTTGTCTCTTTAATTCCCTTATTTCCTTTTCAGAAAGAACATTTTCCCTGTGTTACTTAAGACTGGAAAGCATAGAAGAATCTTCATTTCAAACAATACTTTTGGCTACAATACATGTATTTTGTAATTACATTTGTTTTAAATACTGCCCAGCTAATCTGGTTATATCCTGGGGCCATTTTCCCTGGTTATAGTTCTGAAACAAATGATGATTTATTTTTTGGTTGTTACTTAAGTGCATGTAGATGTGATCTTCGAAGGAACCTCATTTGTCTTTATTCAGGTCATTTGGTAATCAGGCACAAGAAACTAATCAAAGTGACTAAATGATGTCAGCTGACGACAATATTGTTTTCCAAATACTTTTAAGCAGTGCTCTGCAGCTGTATGTAGGTGACCTTTCTAGTGGGAATTGATGTCTTCTAGGGTTTTGTGTTTTGGAGGAACATGTGTTCAGGGACCTCACCAGCTGCCTATGGAAACCATTTTGCTCTTAAAGCAAAAACATATGTCAGGCCAAGGTAAGGGAAGTATTTGAAAAAAAGAAAAATGTCTTTAAAAGTGATGCTGAAAACTGTCAGACAGCTAGCCATGCACCACAGGAAGTGGTAGCGGATTAGAGTCCCCCCCAGGGCTACAGGGTGCTCTGCAAAGGGATTCATTTCCATTCCTAACCTGTGAAGGCAGGAGGCAAGAAAATAGAACTACAATTAGCAGTTTGGCAGAGATTCTGTTTTGACTGAACATGGCCCCACAGTCTTGTAAGCAACGTGCCAGGTCAGTTTGCCCACAGACAGCTTCCCTTGGTGCTGCTGATGTCAGTGCTTCCCGCCTGGGTCTGCTCCTGCTCTCCAGCAGCCAGACAATGCTTCTCCCACAGGGCCCCCTCGGGGCCCCCTGAGCATTGCCCAGAGCTGGGAGTGTGGGTTTCTAGTAGCCAAGAGAAGGCTGACAAACAGACATTAAGAGCCATAAGATGTGCAGGATGGCAAAGCAGAGCAGAGAAGTCCAAAGGTGTCTTTCCAAAGACCAAGGTCCAGGGATTTCTGGACCAGCCCTGTGAAACACTGAGCAATGAGTTTGAGCTTTTAGCACCTACACAAAATAAACACAGCAATGTGCAGGTGTCCTGAGTAAATGTGGGGGTGGGAGGAGAATCCATGTTGCTATAAATTCACAAAAGTGTTTGCAAAGTACGTGAAGTGTCTTGTCCACTCTCCCTCCTGCAATGTGTGCCTGTGTAAGTGATACACATACAGATCCCATACACTCTACTTAACCTTGCTCTTTGGTAATGCTCTTGCAGCACTGAGCATGGTTATTATCAGTGGTTAATTATAAGCCAAATCATGTAAGAATGCAATATCACACTTTCAAAAGGGGCTGAAACAAGAAAGAGGATGCTATGTCTGTCATAAAAGTCTCATGTGTGTCAATGATAGAAACAGTAATAAAAAAAACTTGGCCACTGTGCCTTCAGGAATGCTTATGGACTATCAGTAGTAGGAGAATAAAAATAATAAATAACAAAAAAACCAATACAGTATCATCTAGATATTGCTTTTCAAGCTGACATCAAACAAGAACATGAACTTCTGGAAGGAATATAAATTAGCACAATTAGCACAATTAGCACAAAAAATGTATCTGCATGGTAGTACAAATAGGTATCTCCCACAGACACACACCCTTGCACCTGACTTCAAGGTCCAGTACCTCCTCAGCATTCTCCCTTCTCCAGCATTTCATCCTAATCACCATGTCCAGCTAGTACCTTTCTCATCCTGGCAAATCAGCCTCCCCACCTGATTTCAGCCTCTGTCTATACCTTGTCCTTCCAGCCTTCCTGGGTGCAAAGGATGGAGGACTCACAAGAAAGAGAGGTGTACAAACCCTCTTGACCAAGTACAAACCAAGCAGTGAGAAATGGGCATCACAAAATCCTTCTGGCAACATCCCTGAAGCCTGAGCCCAAAGCACACAATGCCAGGTCTGTCCAGCACAGGAAGCTGTAGACGTTCCAACACACCACAAAGATTTTCATTGCAAAATTCTTCTGAGTGTGAATAAATTGCAATTTGTCAACTGTTTATGACTTGGCAAAGCATGACTGGGTTTTCCCTTAAGGATCGAAAAACACATCCCTGACAGAAAGGCAGCTCTAATGCCAAACCAAGAGCCTCTGCTTCAAAGCTCCAAGGCACTTGAACTTCCTAAGGAAAAGGTTACTTAACCTTTTTTAACTTTGGAAACCAGTGCATTGTTTACCCTTTGCCTTTGTTCTCATCAACAGCAGAACTGCTTTGACTGAAACAAAAACCTGCCCAAGGCATGGAAAAACCTCCTACATGATGTGGTACAAAAAAGCCAGAGTTTTACTGTGGGAAATAATAGCAGCTTGAGTAACAGGGCTGCTATCCCACCATAAATCACAATAAAATAAGCAGTGTTACAGTGGCAGGATAGCTGTACCTTTCCCTGCCATGGGTTCCTGCTATCCTTGCACCCAAACCCACAGGCTTGCCTGCACATGTGAGCTGGGACTCGTGCATGCAGGTTCCTTCTCCCAGGCCCCCACCAGCCGGTGACTGGGATGTGTGCTTTCAGCAGACATTGGTTTGGGAGGCGACTGTCACCCACTGCAGAGCACTAGATGCCGGTGACACCAGGACTTTTCCAACAGCTTTCTTTTCCAGCAATCTAATATTTCGAGCCAGCAGCATGAGGCCAGGAAGGAGCTCATATGTCACTGAGGTCCCTGCACTTCCCCTCAGAAGACACTGTACACCACAAGTGGTGCGTCCCGACACGACTCACAGAATAAATAGCTACATCTCTTTCTTCCCCAAGACCTCTACAGACCCTCAGGGGCATAATATACCTCATAATATATTCCCACAAAGCCTGCAATAATTCACTTGTCATAATACACTCAGGATACAGGCCAACAAAAGCAGATTTGTGTTTCATCTTACATTCTGATCTCTTAAGTTATGATAAAAGAAAACAAATTGAAATGCAAGGCACTTTTTTTTTACTCCGTTTGTGGTTTCTTATTACAATGAGCTAAACAGGCCTAGCAGAAACATTTGATCTACATAGATCAATCTTTCATGTGAGCCAAAAGACCACTTCCACCATTTAAAAGGATGAACAAAGATCAGGACAGTTGCAAGAGGTAGAGGGAAGGTGTGGATCTCAAAGGGTTTATTTACACACCCTTTACAAGTGCAGTTGGAGAACCATGAACAGTGTCCTCTCTGTTTCCACAAAAGACAGTTCAGTAAGTTAATTTTCCTTTTCCAAGAAGTAACCAGACCTTAGGTTAAAGTCACATACAGTAGTATAAAAATCAGATCACAGTATAGAAAAGTCTCTCTTCCATACCAAACAGAAATGCACTTGTGAAAACATATGGCAGGAACAAGTTGGCATATTGGTTCATGTTTACTTATCCTGGCAAAGAGGGGAAGAAGCAAATTATTTATAGTAATTTGTTCTTCATTATAGTGTTTTGCTTTGCATCCCAGATAATTATAATGTATTTTACTTGTTAGCAATTTGCTGAATTCCAACACATAACCACATTCCTTTGTACCATCCTTTCCATTGGTGTTTCTTTCCTGGATTCAGGTACATTTTTACACATACCTTCTGTTTTTCCGTTTTTTTTCTTCCTTTTTTAAGTAGATGTCCTGCACCTATTTTGTCATGCTTGTAGTAGCAAATGAATGTTGAACACAGCAGCAAGTGCTGACAAGGTGTTCTAGGCTGATAGCAAGGGGTGATTTCTTCAACCTGCTGGAGGAGTTGCATTTATGTCTCTGTTCACAGGAGTAGTTCCACTCCTAATCTTAATGCTTGAAACAGCCACATGAACTAAGCCTGAATGCACTGGCAATCCATGGAGGCAGCTGCAAAGAGAAACATATGCCAAGGCTGACAAAAAGCCATGCATCTATGAAAGTATGACAGGAAGGCAGCAAACCTTATCCATCTCTGCTGGAAGGAAACTTCATTCATTCTCCTGGCAGGCTAGAAGAGTTGACTAAGAGAGCTGTTTCCAGCCATGGTGTCTGAGAGGACCCATGAAGTCACAGCCACACAGAGGTATCCAAGAAAATGTCTAGTGCAGCCACTTCAGGGAATCTGATAGACATGGTCACTTCTTTGATTTGTTCCTATTCCCCAGCCTAGATGTTTGTCTTCTCCCTTTCATCTTCAGCCACAATGTTTTTTTTCTTTTTTCTTCTTCAAAGGAGGGAGTCATTTGCTGTCTAGATAGAGGTTCATGTTACAACTGGGATAGTTACATTGAGTCCTCTTAGGACATGCAGGACACTTGAGTGCATTAGATGTCATCTCTTAGGTTTCCTTCCTTCACAAAAATCCTGCAGCTATAGCATTGAAAGGTCTGAGGAAATCGAATTTTGAACATTGTCAGGAATTATTGACTCCATTACATGCCAGCCTAGTGCAAAGACATTGCAGGGGTAAAATTTGTGACTTTGTCACAATTGGTCTCCTTGATAATGTGCAGGAAATCTTTATGCAAGCCTTTCCCATTTCACAATTTAATAACAGCTGACATAAATCCTATAGGTACATGGTTCAGTGAATGTTCTGCATAATGGAATTTATAACAAGTACAAATATTACAAGATCTAATTAAATTTTATATGTTGAACAAAGCTTGTCAATAAACTCTATGTACCTGCCGAAATAGATTTATGTGAGATGCTCTTCTATACAGAGAGACATAAAGGTGAAATTTAGATTTTTGACTTGGTTACGAAATAAGCTGAACAAAGTGGCGTTCGCTTGGTTTTATTCAGTTACTGTTCTTTCTGCCATCATAGCAGAATTTTTTTTTCTTTATGATCTCCAGGGACTGTCTAGAATTCTAACTCAGGAACAGCTACTGGCAGTATTATTTTCCTGGACTGATTTTGTATGCTTTTGTAATTCTGACATCCCTTTAATCAACATCTTCAGAGGAAGTTGGGGCATAAATCTCACCATTTTGCACTATTTTTCCATTTGTCATAATTACACTTAGCAAGACTAACAGCACTAAGGAATCTGTATTCAAACACTGGCTATTGCACATCTACAACATCAGAAGATAAATAAGAGATTAAATTTAGTGCTAAGCAAGACATGTACATGGTCTCTGGGCAGCACATCATGTTGTATGGCGTTTGTTATGAGTGTAGCTGAGAATTTTTTTATTCCCACGGAGGAAAATTTTTAGGGGAGATTCCCCCAGAAGCCAGCTCCCATAACAGAATTCAGGGGTAGTCTTGCAACTACCAAACCTTAGACTCTTACTATACTTGATGGAGGAGATCAACAACCATTTCTGCTTTTGGATTTAGGCATGCTTGTTATTCCCAAAACCTCTTCCTGAAAATCATTACAGATTGTTGTGGTTATCTTCCATCTATGTGACTTTGGCCTCTTTGATGTTTGGGGAAAAATGCACAGTATGTTAAGAATGCCTCTCATCTTGAAAGAGATCACCTTTTTAGTAATGTCTTTTAACAAGAAGTGCTTGCTCAATGTGTTCAAACTTTCTTCTGGTGACTGAAGGATTCAAACTCCACTTTTACTCTTCTTCATCTGTTCTGTCCTTAGACAAAGAATCATGACAATAATCCAGTTTGCAACTCAAGAGCTGGAGTATGTTCCTCCTAGATATCCTCAACAGACCTTCTTAATGAATAAAAGTATCACACAAAAGCTTCCTCTAACTTTCCTCTTTTTTCCTGTGGATATCAACAAGGGAACAGTTCATTTCTACTTTAGTCACTTTTGCAATTAAGAGCTAACTAGGAGGAACAAGAGGGTTTATGTACAAATAAAAAGTATGCACGTGAATGTGTGTGTCTATATACAAGTATGTGTGCACTCCCACTCCAGAAATGTGACACTTAACTTCTACAAGATGGTTTTCAAAATGAGACCTCACATAACTGTCTGACAGCTGGATCTAGATCCTAGTAATAGGTTCAGAACACTGTCCTTACGAATTAAAAACTCCCAAGAAGAAACATCTGTTTTAGTACAAAAGAAGTCCAAATGCAGCAGTTTATATCCTACCCAGAACACTGCTGCTGGTTAGGATTTAATGGGTATAGTTGCACAAAAGAAGAAAATCTTTGTTTCCCACACCATCACAGAATAGTAAAAATCTTCAGATGAAAATCAGAGCTCTTAGGAATAGAAGCAATTCCACCCTGTCATGGAAGCTACAGCTGCATAGGTTTTGAAGCTTTCTCATTTAAACCATATAGAACATCTCCCTCTGTATTCACCGTAAAATATATTTGTTCTCAAAAGAAGGCTTGCATTTTGCAGGTTTTGGGCAAAACTCAAAATGTAGAAGGTCTGAATGTGGAAATGGAAAGTGAGAGGTATTTCTGAGCACTCCAATTAGATGCTTAAAACTCAATTGGATATTCCATCCCCAAATGCCTCTGTGTAAAACTGCATTTGTAAACATATTGCTCCAAAGTTAGTACAGATTTCTCATTAAAAAATCCATATAACAGTGGGAAAAAGCCTTCTAGCAAAATGGTTTAACAGAGGAGACACAATGACAGTTTTATTAAAATTATATTAAGAAAGTAATAATGTAGGCAAGATATAACAAAAAAGAAATTAATGAATCAAGCGGTCTCTGTAAATCATCAGTGAGGGGTTATTTTCATAACAACAACATCAGGCAGAAAAGACTGAGCCTGTCTGGAGATCACAAGAGTCAGAAGACTGCAGTTTCTGTATTAAATTATTATCATATACAATTGCTAATCACGCTTTTTTTCTGAACTGAAAAACTCACTCCATCCAAAATCTGCTCACAACCTGAGAGCTCTCCGTAAGAGCCCTAGACTTAGCAATGTATCCATCTACACCTCAATAAATTCCTTTTCTTCAACCAACAGTGGCATGGGCACCAGGTGACTCCAGTTGCACTTGGGTGTGATGCCTGGTTGATAATGTCTTTCCCCCCCATGCAGTAGAGGAGATAATTATCTGGCTGCTGCTTCTAGCTACACAAAAGCTGTTCACCGCAAATATATGTGGAATGGAAAAACATGTTTCCCTGCTCTTTCTGTGCAAGAGACAGAGGGTTGCAGAGCACATGAGAAGGAAAAAAAAAAAAAAAACCTCAGAAGGAGGGACAGAAGCTTTAAGACAATTCTTCTGCCCTAAAATACAACTACAAATGTCAGTGTATGAGTCAACAGCTGAGTGCAAATACCACACTGTGCCTCACACACAGAGTTTTCAGGAAGGGAATAAATGTGAGACTATCCTAAGGTTGGCTGAGCCTTGACCTCAGCTCAGCACTGGTAAATAGAAAGCCCAAGGAGAAGCCTCCTGGGGAATTAACACCAAGTAGGTTTCAATGCAGTTCAGATTTTGTGTGTGGCTACCCAAATTTCAGATCCAGTGAGAATCCTTGGTCGCAGGCTATGCTTTTGAGGTGTTATTTATTCTCCTGTGCTAAACTACAGCCAGTCAATTGCTGTTCTCAGGCTCCTGGGGAAAAGAAGGGTCCCTGAAGAGGGGTCTGAGATGCACATCCCTCCTGCAAGCTGGCAGCTGCAGTGGGGAAGAGGCAAAACAGAATTATTTGCCTTCACACTTCTCCCCAGCACTGGCTACTCTATTTTTTTATTTAGATAGAAAATCAACAATGAGTAAATTGGATGTCTCAGGCTCTTTCTTTTTGGCCTAATATTCCTCTAGTTTTCCTGGCAATGTTCCTTCAAAGGTTACAGTCTGATCCCTAAATACTGGACACTGTGTATGTCTAGTAAACATCAAGAGCTTAGAAATATGGAACTGCTTCACAAATCTTCATGTTTGACAAGCCATATTCTTATTTCCTTTGGAACATGCTTTTCTCCCAGAGGAAAATGCACACATTAGAATATAAAATCAATACACCGTGTGTGAATTTCCATGCTGTTTCCAAAGTGGATTTTAGCCTATAAAGCATTTAGATATATATGCATTTATGTGCAAAACAATAACCTTTCTATTCATATTTTAGACAACTCACAATTATCATTTTGACCACTCGTTTATGTATTGAATTGCAGCCAGCTGTACAAACCAAACTTTGCAGCTGTATCAGTAAAGCAGCAGAACAGTAGCCATAAAGGGCAAACTGTCCTCTTAAGGCTGAAATGTGTTGTGGATTTAGGGTCACAGATTAAGGTCAATCTGCATATACTTTGTCACAATTCTGTAGGAGGCTTCAGGCATTATTCTTCATAATAAATACTTTCAATTTGGATCAATTTTATCCTAAGAAACTAAGAATTAAGTATATTGTTATATAGAGAAACAGCACATTTGACGTTTACTCCACATGCACAAGCACCCCAACCACAACAGCTTTTATTTCTGCTGAATCAGGACCAACCTACTCACCTTCCACCACATTTCTGCTAGAGTTGCCTAAAACTCAGAGACCAGCTTTATACAAAGAATAGAAAACCACAGCACTCTAGATGAGAAGGTTTTGCTGACAAGACTAGAAGTAGCTCTTTTTTCCAGGGTGGTATAACTCTCGACAAAATGTTTATTTCCAGTTTTCTCTGGGGGCAATGAGACGAGAGTCTGACCCAATGGCATATTTACTATTTCATGCAAACAAAAATAAACTCAAATGTCTAATTGTTTTCCTTGGGACCCATCCAAAGTGTTATGCAAGTGCTTAAACAGCCAACAAAACCTTTCAGTTAGATCTTCTACTCCAGCTGAACCATGTAGTTTTTCTGACATCTAGTGGCAAGCAACTATGGAGTTTTCCCTTCTTAATGGAAAGTTTAGAATGAATTTACTTCCTCCTAGGAATTTTTGACAGGATGAAGCCTTCAAAAAAAGTAAATTGTGTAGGAAAATCCTAGCTACCCCCCATGTCCTCCCCTGAAGAACGCATTTGCTGCAATGTGTACTGAAGACCCATGAGGCAAAGCATCAAATCCAGAGCATGCTAGGTCTCATTCTGCAGGCCTTGTGAATGCTTTCCAGATGCAATCTCTAACATGGCTTGTGGGCTTCTTCCCCCATCTTTAAGGGATGCTGCAGCTAGTCTCTGCAAGCACCTCACTTAAAAATCTGTGCTATTGCTATGGAGAACTTTTCCTCAGCTGTTGTTGGATCGTTAGAGAAATACAAATACTTCAGAGAACTGACTGCATGTGAGTTCTAAGTCTTTCAAATATTGTGCAATTGTTTCAAAGAATCTGAGTGGATTTTTCTTTCTCCTGGAAGCACATCTTAAGGCAGTAACTAATCACCTTAAAATGGTAATTATTCCTTGGGTCCCTAAAGCTCCGTAAATGCCCAGAGATTTTCAAAGATGAACTATTGAAATGTGGCCCACTAGAAGTTCTTGGATTAATTCACTGTATCAACAGAAGTTGCATGGGGAATGTGAAAATGTCCACAAAGAAGTTCTTCATCTTTAAGATTTAACATTCTATATTCCACACATTTCTCATGGTTTGAACCCAGTGACTTCACTGGAATTTTGTATACATGAGTAAGTAAAGCTGCACTACAGAAACAGACCTGTAAAGCAAAATAGCTAGTCCCAAGAATATGATATTCATCCAATCCCCAGTTCATGGGGGGCCACCTCAGAGAAGGTCTAGCAGTCCAGCTGCATGGACAGGACAGCTGCCAGTGGCTGCAGCACAAGTGCTCCCCTCATGTACACTTTTCCACTCCTTCTCCCCAGAGGAATGCCATTTGCATACTCTGAGGCTGTAATGGTAATGGAGATGTATTTGACTCTAGCTTCTCCATGCATGAGCACTTTTCTTCCCTGAACATCACTCATCTGCTTGTAACATGCCAGGAGGGTGAGCCACCTGTGTTCCTCCTGTGCATTTCCTGTCTCTGGTCACACACAGCACTAGCAGCTGTTCATGCTTCTGCCTCAGTATCGACCTGCTCTGTAAAATACCCTAAATTCTATGGATTGAAAAAAAATTAGACTGAAGTCTTCCACAGAAACAACAGAAAAAGTTATTCATTCTACCATGGAAAAAACCCCCATGGATAAAGAAAGATTGAAAGGCAAAAGTGACTGTGAGACTGAACATTCCCAGAAAGATGGTCCTCATTATGCACATGACTGCCAAGTAGTAAGATAAATGGTGACTTTGAATTCCCTGAGCAAAACTACAGCCCAGATTTGTACATACTTGTGTCTCACTGTGTCTCTGTCCTATTCTCCTCAATGACCTTGGCAGGCACATACCTCTGCCTTTCTAGTTCCCATTCCTCTCTATCTGGCCTTTTCTACCAGCTTCACACCACTGAGCTTCCTCTACAAAAAAAAAAAGCAGAGAAGCAATCTGCTCCCCTATTACTTAGCAGTTACTACTCAAAACTAAGTTTTTTTAGGCGAAATTAAAAATAGATTCTAGGTCTCTTAAGGAGTCCTCCTGTAGTCAAGAGATTGGTTAATGCAAAATATTTACAAGATGTAGATGTAGAAATAAAGTCTATCTTTTAAATAATCTCTCTAATTTCCCCTATTTCTGATGCTGGCTGCTAGATTTGCACATAATCAACATTGTTTAATTTTTTCTTGGTCCCAACACACAAATGCAAGACAAATGCATATTACGGTTATTTTTCCCCTAAAAAATATTCCATTTACATCATAATTCTTTTATCCTCTGGAAGAACCTTCCACCCATATGCAACTGTGGAGTGCCTGACAGACCAACTACAGTATTAGAAAGATTTTTCAGAAGAGCAATGCTGATGTGAGGCTTACAATAGGACAGACCATCAAGAATCACCTTCTTTCTAAGGAGGTGATGATTTAAAGGTACCATTTTGGCAGATGAGCACAGGAGAGTGTTCATCATCTTCCCATCCTCCAAGAAAATGTACAGATGGTGCATAGGGAATTACAGAGCTTAAGAATTCAAACAGTGTTGTGCACATTAAATACAGAACATACAATACTTTGTGGTGGGAAGGAGAAGAAATATGCCCTCCAAAAGAGACCTGTCACCTTGACCAAGATGTATTGTCCATATTGCATGAAGGTCTGCAACACCACTTAAGTACTGAACATGTAATGAGTCCTGCAGTTATACTGAAGGGAACATCCTCTCTTGTTTTTCATACAAAGCCTGATTCTGCTGTGCCTTGCAACAGCACAAGGCAGGAGTCACTCACCTGAAGTCCTTGGTGTTAAAATGACATTTTTAAAATCAGAGCTGCAATACTTTTCTTCAAAATAAAAAAGTCTTAACTGTCAAACCTGCAGCCCCTCCAGTTTAACTTCCTTTCAATGAGAATCACATTTATCACTTGGGCTTGAACATCTTCATGGGCTCTTCTCCAGTCAGCATGACTGCCCCCTTCTTAGCAACAAGTAATTAATTTATGCCCCAAGTTGTGACTGAAGTACCTTACAGGTACATACAAACAGGAAAATGGTAGCTACCTTCTCCCCACTTTCAGAACTGTACTGCCTGTTGCTGTGGTATTCTATGTCTGTACTAGAATTATATACAACCAAGTCACTTGCAAATGGATCAACAAATGAACAGCACAGCCTGGAATTGGAAATAGGAGAGAACATTAAGCATTTTCTTTTGTACAAAGAGAACATGGATGAAAAGGACACTGTTTTGTTCTAAACTGTGTATCCAAGGGTACAGGGCAATAATCTTTCACGTTTTGGGTACCCTTACCTCATTTGGCTGAATGGGATCTAAGTATGTTCAGGTTTTATGCATGGCCCTTCCCTAAAGTATCAGCTCACTCTCTGCAAGAGAAAGAGAGTTTAAAGCCCACCTTACTGTTAAAACCATGGTGCCAAGAAATATGCCTTCCATTAATTTCGGGACTGTGAAATGACACCTATTTGAAATGGACAGGAAATTTAAAGTTTTTCCAATAACTTTTTTTTTCTTTATTATCCTTCTGAGAACAATTTAACCTCAGATGCTGGAAAATCCATGCTTTATTACAAACTGGGAATTTTCTTTGCACGATGAGTTGGTTTTGCACACATTAAATGACATTTCATGATTCCCAACATAGCAATTGGGTTAAGCAAGCACCTGCACTGCTCTGGTCTTCAAACCTGACCAGAGCATGTTTTTCTTTTTTCTTGGATATTGACAGTTAGTTGAAGCACAAACTATGCAATAAGCAATTCCATTTAGTTCTGATCCTACTTTTAAGGACCCAGATATTATTTAAAAATTCATATTTACACCTTCTTTGAATCTGGGAATTAGGAATCAAAAGTCTTACATGGACGGGTATAAACTCAACCAATTACTCCTTTTAAGAAATTCCTGTAAACACTGTCCAAAAAAACAACAACAAACTGACCTCAGTCCCAATGTAAGGTAATTAAAGTGATATTACATATTTACAATTTTTGACTGTATCTTGCAACATGACACCATTTGCAGTGGGTCTGGGACAGTATATCTGATTTTAATATAAATAAGATAAACTCCTTTAACCTCACCTGGGTTGCTATCTCCTTACACTGGAACTAGATTTCCCCTGTGGGTTCCTGTTTGTTTCTAGGCAATGTATGTACATGCCATGTCCATTCAAAATAAGTGGTTTGTTGGAGCATTATATGTCTACCTGAGCAGCTTGTTCCCTTCCTCCATCAGAGTAGGGAAGCAGATTCACACTCAAAGGTTAAACAGTTCGCTCTTTTTTGTTCATCATCAAGAACAAAACCTGCTACCACACAATTTTAAGAAATAGCTATACCGAAAAGATGTCTATGGCCCATTCCCTGCAAACTGGTGATGGTGTTACAGTGACCACATACCCAGTGTGAGTCACAATAAGGGGCAAGACCCATTTTCCAGTAGAAAAGTGCTACTGAGATCCACACTGTTGCCCAACACTCTTAGCCTTGAAGGCATATCAGACAATAGCACAGAGATTGTTTTCTATTCTCAGTCTTGTTTTCTGTCAGTCATATCCCCTGGTAAATAATTACTGGTTTACCTTCCAAAAAACCAGAGAATGTTAAAAGGGGCTCTGGATAACATATTACCTAATGCTGTTCAAGACCAGGAGAATTACCTGTTGGAAATTATCTGGAAGGGTCTTAATGAATACCACAAGGTTTCTGCTAAACAGACGTTCTTAGCCAGTCTAGAGAGATTCTGCCTTGGATCACGATTAATGGGTTGGATTTCATAAGGTGCACCAGATGTCAGGGTCAGCAAGTCCTCTTGCTGTTTCAGGAATACTGCCAAAATTATTGGCTGGCTCTGTTCCAGGGGACTGACTTCATGCAGCAGCAGGATAGCAGTCACTGGTCGTCCTACAAAGGTTCAATTTCAATCCTGATTTCTAAATGGTGAGAACTATAGATAAACAGGAAACTCAAGAGTTTTTTATGCCTAGAGGGACACACACCTACCAAAATTATTTCAAGCATAGCAAAGGATATTTAAGATTCGTTGTCTAAGGGATGGCATAAACACTGACCATGAAGAAAAGCAGACAGGAAAGCAAGGAAGATGTTTTATTTGTTCGCACTCAGACATGCATTAGTGCTGTTAACTGTCTTTTGTCTGCCTGGAGACTTCATTTTGGCAATTCCAATATAAAATATTGCAGCCCTTTAACTGTAAGCTCTCCTGCTGCCAGAGGTCAGCTCTCATCAAGCTGGTAAGTCTCTGGGAGAGTCAGAGAAAGCTGCCACTTTCCATCTCAGCAAATGTTGGGGGTGGCTCAAAGGAGAGAGAGGCAGGAGTCCAGGTCATTTGTTATGACAACAGAAATCTGTGTTTCCTTTGCCTTTCTCACACAAGAATAAGATTTTTTCACTTTTATAATGCAAAATTAAATGGTTTAAGTCCAAAACTGTTCCTCAACTTTTATTAGTCAAGTTTCTGGAGACAGATACCAATGCTATGGATCAGTCTTTCCTTGTACGAAATTGAAACTGCTTATAACAATGAAAGCCAATTTGATATCAGTTTTTTGAGGGCAAAAAAAGGCTTAAAGAAGGTGAAAAAGTCTGCAGGATCAGGTTAGAGAAAAATATAATACCCACAAGCAGCAGCCAGGATATGTGTAGGGAAGTAAACCAGTCAAACAATTAATTAT
>VZTN01024981.1:1165-19376 GCA_013400515.1 Erpornis zantholeuca
TTGATGAGATGCCAAGAAAAGCCATTTATTAACAGAAATCCTTCATTTTTATAACCCAGATTGCTAGAAGGCATAACACTCAGGACACAGGCATTGTCCCAACATGAACACCTCTCTCACACCATTGGTCAGTTACAGGGAAAACTTGTTAGAACAACAAGACTGACAAACACCGCAGTGAGACGGAGGGTTCTCAAAGCACCTCAGTGGTTTACCACAACTGTCTCTTGCTTCCCATGCTGTAGCCGTGAGAAGGTATATTTCCTTGGCTCTCACAGCTTCTGCTCTGGCTGTGGTAAAATTCCACAATCAGAGCAGAAAAGCTGAGAAATTCTCCTTTACAGGGTCCACACGCGAACGGATCCAGTGACAAACATGAGAAACACCGCAGGGTCCGGGTTTAGATACGGGGTCGGTAGGGGTGGAGAGAGCAGCAGAGACCAATGGTCTGAGGGAACAAGGGTGGGACACAGGCAGGGCCGGGGTCTGGGAGCCAGTGGGGAAGCGGTGAGGGACTGGCCAAAGGGGGAGTGGGGAAGGGAGAACATTCTGGGGTAGGGACATATATGGGAGAAAAGGGGCAGGGATGCCAACGGGCCAACCCCCAACTGGGGTACATTAACATATAACAAAGGTCCCTGGGAAAAGCCTCTTTCTGTCACCCTAANCGGGGTCTGGGAGCCAGTGGGGAAGCGGTGAGGGACTGGCCAAAGGGGGAGTGGGGAAGGGAGAACATTCTGGGGTAGGGACATATATGGGAGAAAAGGGGCAGGGATGCCAACGGGCCAACCCCCAACTGGGGTACATTAACATATAACAAAGGTCCCTGGGAAAAGCCTCTTTCTGTCACCCTAACCTGGGGAGTGCCTCTTAAAATCTTTTCCTCCGTAGGACCCTCATGGTCCCTCAGTTAATAGGCCCATTGGCCTCCACAGGCAAAGACTTTTAAATATAGGCTGGTTTTACCTGCATGCTGATCAGTGTGTGGCACCCCTGTTCCAACTGTTGGGAACTTCAACTTCTATCCATTGGGCCTTGCTTCAGAAACATGGCTGGACAACTCTGGAAATACTCCACAAGTACTGTGAGGCTTTCTTTGCTTCAAGGAGTCCATTGGGAACTCCCAACTTTTTGTTCAAGGAGCCAGGAATGGTGTCAGTGGAATAAAAGACAATGTTTTCTCTTTATTCTCTTACAGAACTACTTGACAAGGTTTGATTCATCCTTGGAATAGCATAGAGTCGCAGAATCGGAGAAGGCTTTGGGTTGGAAGGAGCTTGAAAGACTCTCTAGTTCCAACCCTTCTGCCATGGTCAGGGACAGCTTTCACTAGATCATGTTGCCCAGCCAGCTTACCCCTGAATCCTTCCATGGATGGGGCACCCACCACTTTGGGCAACTTGTGCCAGTGTTTCACCACCCTCACAGTCAAGGATTTCCTCCTAATATCCAATTTAAGCTCTTCTCTTTCAGTTTAAAGTTACTCCCCTTTGTCCTCTTCCACCACCTTCTCTTGTAAAAAGTCCGTTTCTCTCTCGTTGCCCTCTTCAGGTGCTGAAAAGGACTCTAAAGTCCCCCCAGAGCCTTCTCCAGGCTGAACAACACCAGCTCTCTAGGCTGTCTCCATGGGAGGGGTATTCCAGTCCTCTGATAATTTCTGTACTCCTCCTCTGGACCCACTTCTATAAGTCATCTGGGCTTTATTGCAATTTTTAGGCTATATATCAGACTTCAACAGGAAAACCAATAAACTTCTAATTTAAGTGCCTAAGCAACCATAAGGCAGGAAAAAAAAAAAAAAAAAGAAGGAAACAATACCTGTCCACTCAATTCAGAATGTGTTTTTCTTGCTCTAGATTCTTCGATTTAGAAGCTTTTTTTTCAGAATAAAGTAGAACAGTTGAGACCAGTAAATATACATAGAAAAAAAACCCTAGGGAAATATTAGGAAGACCGAGTAATAGAATAATTTATTGTTCTTTCGTACCTGAAATGTGCACTGTGAGGACAGGTTCACTTACCCATACATGCAACTATTCTTACTGAGATACAGGTCATGTAAACAAATACCTAAATACATATGTACACAAAAATCATTTAAATTATCAGTATTTCTGAAAAAAAATTAATCTTCTTGTCCAGTTTTAAAAATTCTATTTTTCCTGTGTACAGACTTGTGCCTTTAAATATATGAAGGAAGTTAGATAAAACTGGGAGGGAGGTTGGATTAGAAAGGGGAACACAAAAATTATTCTGTCTGTATAAGCCTGGAAAACACACTCACTCCTGATCTAAAGAGACGCCAGAGATTAAAATGTGATCCATCACAGAAGCACAGAAATAAATTATACATATGGCTGCTCTCAGTGTGAATATCCATATTTTCATGCACAAAAGAACAGTCATCTGCTAATAAGAGTACTTGTCACTTGTCATTAAGCCTAAAAGCTTGTACACTCCTATCGTGAGGAGTGAAGCTTATCTTGTAAGTTTGGGGACTAAGAGTATGTGAGCAGGTTCAGCTCATGATCAGACATGAACCTATTCTGCCTGAGCTCCAAGCCAAGCAGAAGCTGGGTAAGCCAGTTTTCTGCAGCCTCAAATTCGAAGCAATATGTTCTGCTTCTCAAACTTTGCAAGCTACAAATGTTAACCTTGACTCCAGGCTTGTTTGAAGGATATGCAAGGTGACCTCCTGTCCTCAAGCAAAAGGCTTAGGAAGTTCTGTCAGGTTGCCCAGTCTACACATGATGCTAACACCTCCTCTTTGGCTCTGTCTCCCTGAATCGGATTTGACAGAGGAGACCTTTTCTGAGTTTAGTATGCCAAGGAAAGTACATTAAACAACAGCATCAGGTTTGCCATATGTCTTTGATAAGTACCTAGGATTATGTTTGTTCTTCTAATGGCAGCATGACAGCTCTCAATGGGCATGCTGGGCTAATTCATCAATTGTGTCATCCAGTTAAGTCATATCCAACTAGAAAATTATAGAAGAATGTTTGGTCATTAATAATCCTGTGTCCCACCTTGATTTTATGCTATTTTTCTAGTGTGCCAAATATTCCAGAAAATCTAATTTAATTTACTAGCCCTTCTCTACATTGGCATTGCTTTCTCATTTTACATCACTAGAGTGTTCTTTTCATAAGCAGTAATTTTTTGCCCTTATCAATCAAAAGATTAACTACGATCCAACCTATAGCTGCTGCTTAAAGAATTTCATGATTGACCAGGTTCCAAACTAAATAGCTCTTTTTAGTACAACCTTCAGTGCACTTTAGGTATCATTAACACTGTATCAAATGCTTTTGTCTCCACAAATTATTTATAATTCCCTTGTAACTAATAAAAATAATTTCCATTATTTGAAAATTCTTATAGATGCTGCTGTGTCTGGATAAAACTGTCCCAAGTTTAGTAACTATTTTCATAGCCAGTATCAGGAGAGGGTGCTGGTGGTGATGGTGGTGTTAGTGTTTGGATTATACATAAACAACACCAGTAAAAAACCAAAATAAAATCTTCCACTCTATCTGAGAGTGTGAAGAGTAGAACTCATACCAAAGAGCACTCTAAATATGACACTATTCCTATATTATTTTTACAATATCTCGTACATTTTTACCTGTAAGGTCACAAATTAGAAAAGATGAAGAATACTTTTTTGAAAAAAATGAATTAATCAGTATTTTTCTGTAACCTTTATTCAGATAAGACATACCATAGCTTGACTCCTGGCAAACATTCAGATTGTTATTATTGTTTTTACAATATATACAAAACTGTCACTGAAAACATGAAAGACTTTATTATAGCAGGAGCAAGGGATAATAAAGTTTCACCTTGTAGATCTGTAATTGTACTTTATATTTGAGGCTCTAACAGTTTTTTTCTTATGCTTTAATGAAAATATGGAGTCCATTCTTTAAGGAAAAAGTAATATATTGATCTATTCTGCTAGCAAGCCTTACTAAAACCTAAGTTTGTGTCTCTGTTGAGTAGTTATCTATGAACAAAATATTTCACCAGTGCAGGAGAGAAACATACTGACTGATCCCTCTGGCCACTGAACTACGTAGCATGTAAATACAAATATTTTCTTCTAGTGAAATCCATCTTAGACCAGCTCCTGGTTTTCCTTTGTTTTCGTAAATGTAAGCCCATTTCTCTTCCTATTTAATCTTTTCTTCAACTCACTTAATTGACCTTTTCTACAAATTGATCATCTTTCACAGTAGTTCAGCATTAATTATTATACCTCTTTCTTCCCACTATATATCCAGAAAACAAAACACTATAGAAGAACTCACCATAGTTTTCTAATTAAGACTGAATCAAGGATTTAGCTTCATTGTTATGTATGAAAAAGACAGCATGCGTGTTGCTGAGCGCAGAATACATTTTCTGATCATTTGCATGTAAATCCATTAATTAGTTTATGAGGAAAAATAATTAAAAATATTGTCTGTAAGAAATTTAACACCTGCTGTACCTCCCTGCCCCACAACTTTCCTCACCACCAGGCCCCTGCCCATGGCACCCCTGTGTCAAAGCTGGTCCCAAACAGGTCCCAGGACCCCCGAGCCCAGGCAGGGTTTCCTCCTGCCTCTTCAAAGGAGAGTGCAGGTTTTGTTGGTACATAGTTGATTTTGATCACCATGTTCTTCAGCTACTGTGGATGGGTGAGAACTGCACAAAACCAGCTAATCAATAGTTATCTGGGCGAGGAAAAAACAAATAACCGAGGAAAGTTTTCAAAAAGTGTCTCAAGGTATTTGCTGCTGCCCAATATTTACAAAGACCCACTGGGAAGCTAAATCTGCCAATCAAACTAATTGGATTTAGCAGGAAATGATGGATTGAAGATGTATGAAAATAACCATCAGTGTGACTGAAAATGAAATGCCAAATAAATTTACAATAGCAGTCATATCTAGTATATCAGCCTCCTGTCTGCCTAACCTGTGGCAGAGAGAATAAATCATAAATTTTGGGCTCTTCTGCCAAGATAGAAACATTAATCACATATAGTCTGCAGGTTCTGCTTTGAATAAATGTAACTTCTGACATAATTTTTTTGGCAAAAACTGCAAAATTGTGTGTGCCAGAATTAGGTTTGTAACCAATATTTGTTCTTGTCATAGAAAGCATATCACATAAAATTATGTTAAAGTGCTCTGACAATCAAATAACCCATTTTTGTAATATCTCAGAATTTTTTATTTTCTGCCGCTTCTTTACCCTGCTCTTGCATATTTTAATGTGTTCAGAGCAAAGGAATATATTAGTATCATTATGAAGCTAATTTTATTATAAAATTTTAATGGTAAATTTTAATGTGGCAACCATCACATATTTTTATGTTGAGTTCCTTGAGGAGGTGCATTACAGCAGCCCTAATTATTGTGCATTCATTTCATTAGAAATCTGAAATGAGAGATTTAATTGTTTCTTTTAAAGAAAAACTGTAGTTCAACAAGATTTGGAGAGTTAGTCTAAAACAGCGCTTTTGGTTTATTCTCTTTGTATCCAAGTCAGTAGGCCCTGACTCTTCAGCAGCAGTTTGGGATCAGTACCAGTATCACAACTCATTTTACCAGAGTTAACAGCACAATATGATTTCCATTGAGCTTTCAGTCTTAAGACTGATCTAGCTTTTAGTTCCTGTTTTTTTCCATCAACATTCTTTCATTTCTGTACATCACGAGAAGATTTTTAGTGTTTGACTTCATTAACCCAGTGCAAGTAAATAGTTCAGGCGAGAATTACAGATACATATTTGGTAGCTTTGAAAGTCCCAGTTTCCATTAAGTTAATATTTCTTTTACTTTTCAAGACCTTCTGTATTTCACTGCAAAAGAAACTTCCCAAATAGCTGGCAGAACACTAAGCTGTTCACTGAACTGTCATACCACAAAATGTTTCAAAAAGTGTTCCTTCTTACCACAGCAGTCTTAAAACTGTCTTTCATAGATCTGCTGAGAAGTCATGTTCATTTTAGGTGAAGTAAATTTTTTTTAGACAGTTACAATGGCAACTCAGGGCTGCAGAACATTTCTATTAAGTTTTTGAAAAAATATTATTCTTGATAATATAGTAAAGTTGATATTGTTGTGCATATATTGCATTTAATTCCTTTTCTGACAGAAAAACTGTTAAGAATCTTCTGACTATCATGGAGTCAAGGTTAGTGCTACAGGGATGGGGCATAGTAGATGTCATGTATCAATTATACGTACAGGTGCATACTGTATATATTGTGCTATGTACAGCATACATCTATAGTATAATACACATATAGCCTGTATCTATACATACAGGATATGCTGTATATGGAGTGTATAAACCTTACAGATATAGTATATATACACATTAGTGTGTTATTTCAGGCACTGGAATAGGCTGCCCAGAGGAGTGGTGGAATGCCCATCCCTGGAAGTGTTCAAAAGGCATGGGGATGTGGCTGGGGACAGGGTTTGGTGGTGAGCACGGTGGTGCTGGGTTAATGGTTGGACTTGATGATCTCAGAGCTCCTTTCCAGCTGTAATGATCCAATGATTTAATATCTGCAGGTGATATTTATTAATGCACAATACCTATACTGTATGCATTTACACACATTCTGTTTGAATAACCCTTTCTGTTTCCTTCTTTTCCTGAAACAACCAAACTGAATCAAAGCAAACCTAAAACCATCGCCTCTAATGTGGGGGCTGGGACAGAGCAACATACGATGTGACCAATATGGTTAATCATGCGTTCTCCCTTTATTATCTCAAAATGGCTGGTTGTATACAGTTCAGATAGTTTACACTTACAGGTGTTTTCTAATTGGTGTACAAAGTAAGAAAGAATGCAAACAATTTCAAAGTTAAGGCAGCTACCGTGATTACAGGGCAACTATCCTATCTAAAACCTAAACACACCTTAATTAGAATTTTTTGCTGCGCAACAGGCTTTATCACTTCAGCACAGGCCTAAATTCTGAGGCCTACCTGGATAGCTCAAAGCTCTTCCATCAAACAGTCATGTCCACGTTCCCTAAGATATTCTGCTACACAAACCAACAACAAACACACCAGCATTAAACCCCTACCCACTGTCAGGAGCTGTCAAGTAACTCCAATGTGGGCTTTTGTGATCATTTGTGGACTTACAGAGCAACAACTCTGTAAATGGTGGCACTGTGGATCTCACCATGTTTTTAGTGAAACACACAGATGGTAATGTGTACGTAGTATTTGAATGTTGTGATTTGTATAGTCATTATTGACCATGTCACCAAACTGATAATAAATGAAATATTAGGAGAAGAGAAAAACATTCAAGACATTGCTCTTGAATTCATTTCCTTACTGTATCAGTCCTCCGGCACTCTGATGGCATCAGAATGGTCAGCTGAGATTGCCTGTGCAAGACCTACACTTCTCTTAATGGATATGAAAGCAACAATAACAGCAATGAATGCTTCAAGAAAAGAATTCTAGTCCATAGGTTGTCACCAGAGTTACTGCCAGGTCAGCTGCTGCTCTGTAAGGTGTCAGGATAGTCAAACATCAGTGACAGCTAAAAAGGATCAGCTATTCTTGAACTTGTCTCTGCTCTTCTTCTCCACATGCTCTGAAAGAATTTAAGAACATGTTCTACTCTCAAAATGAGTGCATCTAAATTTTTCCTGTCATGCAACAGAAACATTTTTCCTCTAGTTGAATGGTCAGATTTTGGAACTGCAATGAGATCAGAGAGACAGTAAACCACAAGCAAATGTGCTTTATATTTAGTGGGACAGATGGTCTCAATTACCATATCTTGTTTCTTGTGCCCTATATTTTCCACTTACCCTGTTAGACCTTTCATATATTTCTAATGAGAAAATTGGGTAGATTTAAAATTTTATTTTAAGAATTTTTTTTTCTGAAAGCCTTGGTTTAATAGATGAGTTTAAATTATTTTTCTAGGAAGAAAGCCAATATGAGACAAAGGCATTTTCTCAGAAGAGAAATGGAAAATATTGCTGTGTAGCAATTCAGTATGTTACTGTGTCGTGGTTTAAACTCAGCTGGCAACTAAGTCACATGCAGCCACTCACTCACCCTCCCCCAGCAGGGTGGGAGAGAGAATTTAAAGAGCAAAAGGAAATGCATGGGTTGAAATAAAGACAGAAAAATGCCCCACATGCCAGCAAAGCAAAACAAAGAATTCATTCCCCACTTGCCGTGGGCAGGCAGGTGTCAGCTGTCCCCAGGACAGCAGGGCTCTGTTATGCATAATGGTGGCTGGGGAAGACAAATGCCATAACTCCAGATATCCTCCCCTTCCTTCTTCTCCCCCCAGGTCTGTGTGCTGGTCATGGCCCCATGTGGTCTGGGATATCCCTGTGGCCAGCTGGGGTCAGCTCTCCCAGCTGGGAACCCTCACAGCTTCTTGTGCACCCCAGGCCTGCTCGCTGGTGAGGTGGGGTGAGAAGCAGAGAAGGCTTCGACCCTCTGCAAGTCAATAACTAAAACAGCAGTAACAAAAATATTATCAACACCATTTTCAGCCCAAATTGAAAACCCAGCTCCATAAAAGCTGTAGTGAAGCAAATTAACTCTCTCTCAAACCAAAACCAGTACATGTTTTTATCAAAGAAAGTTTAGTCTTGGGTTAAACCAGATTTTTACTCTATAGTCAAATATCTTAAGATTTTGACTAACACCAGAATGGAGTACAGTCTGTTCCAGGTAAGAAAATGAATTTTCCCTCTAGACACTTTAAAGTTCCATAGGAATTCAGAAGCTCTAATTGATTACAGAACAATAGCTTCACTAATGGCTTCAGAAATGGTATTTCCAGGTTTTATTTGTGTGTGTGCATTCATATTCTGTACAGCACTGTTTTTCCAAAAGCATTTTCACTGAGTCTAGCCCACAAAGAATGACATTAACATTGCATTTATTATCATTAGATGGTATGCCATTATTATAAGAGGTCAGAATAGTAACACCAGAGCCTGGAAATGATGCTGGTCTACCCGGGTGGAAATTGAAGCCAGTTGTGATTTTCAAGTGCATTAGTGGTATCACAGTTCTTCCTGTTCTAAATCATTTAACACTGGCTTATTTAGGAAAACAAAACATCTTGTATATTTATTAAAATATTTTTATTAATACAGAATTATACTTTTCAAATTACAAGGAATGTAGTTATGGCAGTCTACTATTGGAAAAGTTTATGCCAAAGTTATTAAATACCTGTTTAAAATAAAATCATAGATCAACTTGAAAAACAAATGTTTCTGGCTGTGAATTCATTTATTTTAAATGCTGAAGACTAGTGTAATTTCTGGGCTACTGCAATTCTTCCTTTTAAATACAATATATGTAAAATAACATCAGACCTGGGTTTTTTTTTATTGTGGCAAATTTTATGGCTTATCACCACTTTTTACTTCTGTGTTTTGGTTTTCAGTCATGAACAATGATACATCTAGCTTCATCAAAGGGAGCAGATATTTCTACTTGTTAACAGGAAAAGCATACTAGGGGCATGAAAGGGATCTCTTACTGAATAAGTAAGTGTTTCAGAAATTTTTAATTACCACACCAAATATTTATGAAAATATTTGCAAGGTTTTCTTATTAATAAACATGTCTCTTTGGTGGTTGGTTGGTTGGTTTGGGGTTTTTTTTTTTTTTTTAGTCTCTTCTGAAATCCCCTATCTTTTTTCCTATTTATATCATTAGGGTTGAATGCTGCTGTATTTCCCAGTGTGCCAGATGGTTAGAGAAATGAAGATACAATCACCTCTCCAGAAATTTACATAAAAATGAATGTACTGACATCAAATTAAAATCAAAGGAAAAAAAAACCTCACAGTGACCTTGACGAACGTGGAAAAAGGAGAGAGATGAGGGAAAAAAACCTAGCAACTGATGTAAGAGGAACTGTAAAATGTCTTCTACTGTTTTAGGTATGTCAATTCAAGAATTCTTCTATTATTATTTTTGGCTTTTTGTTGCTTGAGGAAGTGTAGAACATGGCCTGAAGTGTAACTATGCATTTATTCTGTTGCTACAACCCTTCAGTTAAAACATTAAGGAAACAGGTATTCTCTTTCTTTTTCTTCCATTGGTTTTAGGCTATGGTTCTGAGCTTCCCCAAATTTACTGTAATACAGGTTTCACAGAACTTGTCTTCATTTTGAATTAATTGTGTTAGAATATTTTTGAAGGACACAAGGCACCTGCCCGAAGATATGCTCTGTTATAGTTTAGTAATATTTAATATTTGATAGCTTCTGCTTTTCAGAAGTTTTCTTCAGAGGATGAGGGTTCAGGGAATGAAACAGAATATAGAAACTCCTAGTTTCAAGCCACACTATCAGAAAAATCTGCTCACTGTTATTACTAGTAGTCTTTATTGCTAAGAATTTGAGGACTCTTCATGACATGATCCAAATAGTAACTAAAGGCCAATTCTGAACAAATATTGATTATTACTGCTGATATTACATAATGAAACACAGAAAGTATGGCCCATTGTGTACAACTCAAAGACAATTTTTGAGTCTAGAGAACATGCTTTGAAGCCAAATAATTTTTTTTCAATTCTTTACATTTTGTTGATGATCAAATGTAGAATAGCTAGTCATGTCTCAAGACTGGTTGTTTGAATTGAGAGGCCCAGAACTCCTTATGGATCTGATGGGTATCTGCTTGTGGCACCTAAAACCCGAATCTAAAGCAGATCTTGGCTTAACCCATTTTTTTCTTAAAGAAAATAATCCCTTCTGTCTTTCACCTCACTATTAGAGGAGCTACAGAGATATAAACTGAAGGTAGTTTGCTAAAGGTTATGTTGCTTCTGCCGTGGTGTATTTCGCACACGAATAAAATGAGAAGGCTGCAGTTTCCAGTCAATCAACGTTTGATGAAATAGCAACACTTTAAAAAGTTCAGCTTAACAGTTGCCAGATTTAACTTGAAATATGGCATTTTTGTGCCACCTTCTTGAAAGTTCATAGCAACTGTTGAAGACAGTAAGGAAATTACTGGTAATTTTAAATCCTCAGCTTCATTTGACAGCTCCGTGCTTCGGGATTCAACTTTTTTTCCTTTTTTTTTTTTTTCCCTGTAGACAGCACATTCTCTGTGAATTCACTAGTTCTAGACCTGACACTTATTCATTACCTGGCTCTCCTTCGATTATGTACTTGGCAATTGCTCATATTCAGCCTTGGAAATGGGAGACATTGTGTGAGTGCAAATAAATGTAAGGTAGGAAATTAAGGTTATCTTTTATGGCTTTTAAAGTACATGTAATAGAATCTTTATCTTCCCACTGGACAGTCAACATCTCATTTGGAGCAAAAAACTCCCCAAAATACTACATTTCCCATTTGAAGCATCATTGAAGGGAAGCAGAGATGGAATATAACAGTTACCTCATCAGTGGCTCATCAGCTTTAAATTTGGCTCTCAGAGAGGCCTCTGTATATATTTCAGAATAATGCCAAATGCCAAGAGTGCTAAAGGGAACTATTTTTAATGTACTCATAGTTCTTTTGCCTTCTGTGAGGCTGGTTTGTGTCCACAAACATGATACATTTTGATTTTGTTTTGGGTTGAGATTTTTTTTTTCAAATGTAAGGTCGTTAAATACAAAAAAATGATTATGTGCTTGTAAAATAAATGTCAAATAAGAATTTTTCATATGGAAAAAACCCACATAATCTATAATATTTTGTGAGAATTAATAGACATAATATACTAGAGGATTACTTTTTATTATTTCTATTAATATTGTCTTCAGTCTCATTAAATCTTCCTTACTTTTTTCCTCAGAAAGCAAAAAGTAAGTACAATAAAATGAACATTAAGAAGCTTCAATGCTAATGGTCATAATCTATTTTAATCAACATTTTCAGGAACACACCTGCCCAAGTTTGAGATGCTGAACAATGTCATTTATGGGAACTTTTTTAGGTTGAATGGGAGAAGGAAATGGAATTTTAGGAGAAGCCTGTCATGTTGACTACCAGCTTGGTAACTGATATGAAGGGTATATGTAACTGAAAAATAAGAAATATACCTGCAAAGTAAGAAAGGAAAATCTCCAAAACATAATTATGTGTTTTCTTCATTTCACCTTTCTACCCTGCTTACCCTGGTATAATTAGCTCATGGTTTTCTTCACAGTGACCTCTGTGTCAGTGGCTAAGACATGAAAGAGCTGCAACTTATTCAATAACTCAGACAATTTGTGGTTTTAACCAAAAGGGTTTTCTTTCCTCCCTGGTGGCAGTTTTCCGATCCATTTTGGGGCCCAGGTACTCTTATGCATTGGGGTTTTTTCCAGGAACCAGGGCAAATAAAGTGATAAGCATCCCTCACCAGTCTCACCAGTCTGCTTGGGAGGTGGGAAGTTTCTATGCATGGAAAACAGAAGAGGCAGCTGGGAAAGGTAGCATTTTCCCAACAGCAGTCCCTGGAGGATATGTGTTAGACAGCAGTGGCAGCTGCATGGGTCAGAGCTGTAACTACTGATAAGAAGAGTCTTTTTCTCTGCCTAAAGCACCATCAGCTTTCTTTCATCACTAGTAACTTAGGAACAGAAGGGTAGGGCTGGATTTGTAGATGTTGCCTGAGAGCATCTTGGAGAAATGGAGCTAAAGAAATGCTTTTCACTCTTTTCTATGGGATTTTCTTGGCAGATAAAAGTCCTCGGGTTCAGTGGTGTTAACAGCATAAAGGGTGATTTAATCAATGGGCATCTGTTAGTGATGAATGAATCCTAAATATACCACTGGCATCACAACTGGAGATCCTCTCATGTGCTATCAGGGAAGACTTAGAGCCACAGTGCATCTGGTAGCATTCTGGGAAGGAAAACTGGGACTTTTAGGTACTCAAACTACAATTTAGGTTGTCATACTTTTTTCCAGATGAGTATTAGAACATTCACTTTTGTTTGTTCTTTCTTTTCAACTGATTTTCTTTCATTTTTTTACTTTTCCAGACTTTTTCCTTTAAGGTGAATATTTCTCAAGGCTTCATTTAGACAGCAATTTGTTTTGCTAGCTTTAGTTAATTAAAAATGAATAAACAGACATTTCAGAAGGAGTAAATAGATTTCTTACAAGGAGTCCCACAGGTAAGACGAGGAGTACAAGGTAATCCTGGGGAGATTCAGATTAGAAACAAGAGAACAATTTTTCACAATGAGAACAATCAGCCATTGGAATACTCTGCCTAGGGAAGTGGCAGATTCCCCAGTGTTGAACACTTTTAAGACTCAGCTTCATCATCTTGTCTAGACAGTGCTTTTGCCAGGAGAGGTTGGGCCAGATGATCCCTGATGTACCTTCCAAGCTGGTCTTCTATGGCATTTTTCTGAAGACTGTCACAGTTCCTTTTCCCATAATTTTCCTTACAGATTAGAATTAATTTACCAGTCTGTTGCTATCTTTCTATCTAAATGCTTGATTACAATTTTAGTGAATGACTGAACATCAATTTCATTGTTTCCTAATTTATCTTTAAAACAAATACTATTTTTGAAAGCACTTGATTTTTTTAATTGATTGTGAGTTCTTGACTCTCTTCCCGAAGTCTTTACCATGTGAAACTTTTTCTTCTGGGAGTTATTTCACAAAGAATAAGAAGAAAAAAGTTAAGCAGTCAAACTCTATTTGACATATGAGCTGAAATGCTAAATCCTCTGCTATCAGCTGTAAGCAGTTAGGCTCACAAGTGAGTCAGGGGCATAGTTAAATGGGATTCCAGCCAAAAAAAATGGAATTACTTATTGAAGTAGTTACTCAGATAGAGGAATGGGGGTCAAATGCTGGGCTGTAATGAAGAGTATTAGTATAAAATACTGACTCGATGAAAAGTTTTCAGAAGGGATTTATGCTTTGTCAAAGGACTTTTGTACATTTCCCTGCCTGGAATGATGTATATGAGACATCTTTCATAAAAGTAAAAGTGGAAGGATGTGATCTCAGTTTCTTTTGATCATTCCTTACAGAGTACTGAAATACATAGACAAATGAGATGGTTTATTAGTCTTGAAACTATATGATATTTATCTGCGTGCTTAAAAAACAAAGAAAACTGTATATTTGTATATTACAGTTGCAGGTACAATCCAGAACAGTGTGAAAACCATGTTGAGAAACATCGATTGTCATCCATCATTGAGGTTCCCTGTATCACTGACAAAGCTTAGGATAGCCACATGTAAAAAGAAAATCCAGATTAACATCTGGAACATCATTTTTCAGGCTTTCTATCGCCTTTTTGTTTTCAGATGTACATTTATTTTGAGACATGCCCAATGAAATAGTCCTTTTACCTTGAGTTGGACCTCTCATCCTAACTACTGCTGTCTTTTCCCTTCTCTCGTTCAAACTATGACCCTGTTTTTACCCTGCTTTAAAATTTTCCCTAATAATTAGTCTTCTCTCTCTCTGCCTCTTAAAATAACACTGTTTTCTTGTTAAAAAAAAAAAAAAGTATTATGCAATTAACTGCTTCTTCTGTCTCTTCATCCCCTTTTCCATCACTAAGTATATTGAACACCTCACCAGTTTGCTTTCCTGAACTTGCTGTTCTGGATGCTTTGGATGATTTACAAATCTGCTTGTCACAAACTTTGCCTTCCTGTTCCCAATAAAGTTATTCTCATAACGGCCATTATCTTTTCTGTGTTTGGTGTCCTTGAATATTCTTTTGGCATGTCCAAATCACCTCTAATTTTTTGTTGACATGGAAAATATGATCATACACTCAACTGCTGTTCTTTAGTAGCTGCATTTGTTATTTAATTACATCATTTGTTAGCAGTTCCTCAGAATTCACCTTCTCTCTGGTGTGTCATGATGCCATCCGTGGTAACCCAAATCTGATCTCTTGCCATCAAGGCAAGAAAAAATTATCTACGAGACACTGGTTTTTGTGGGGGGAAAATCAGCATTTTGTTTTCCTTGAAAGATTTATTCCTTTGAAGGCATATATTTAGAAAGATCTTCTGAATTCTGAAGAAATAAAAAATGCACCTTTAGACAGAGGTTTACAAAGAATCTTGGGTGATATTACTTTATTTATTCTGGCTGGCATGGAGCTAATTTCTTCATAGCACCTTGCATGATGCTGTATTTTAGATTTACAACCAAAGCAGTGCTGATAACTGTTCTGGTTTGAAAAGACAAACCAGTGGGAGACACCAAGTCAGAATAACAATTTATTAAGAAAATTAGAATAAAGGCAGGGAAAGGAAAAGGAAAGAAAAGAAAACAAAAGAAAATAAACACACTGGTTTAAACTGGCAGAGCCAGATACAACCTGGCACCCTGTTAGTCAGGGTAGCAGTAGCAGTCCAAAGGGATGATGGCTGCAGTCCTCCTGAAATGATGGATGTTGTTCAGTTGAGGCAGTGATCCAGTAAAAGGGTCTGGTCTTCCTCAAAAAGGTATGTAGCTCCTATCCACTGGGAATCCAGTGGAGAAGAAAGCTAAAGCTGTAGTCCCAGAGCCTCAGTTATATCCAAGATGGGATGCTTGGCTCCTCCCCCTGGGTGGAGTATCTCACAATTGAGATGGTGAGTCATGAGATAAAGCCTGATGGGCCATTAACAGGAGATAGTGTAGGAGCCAGTTATCTCTGAGTCATGTGCCCGGCACTGATGGGGCCATTAACAAAAGATAACACAGAGGGAGGAGGCAGGGATTGCTGTCCCACCTGGTTTTAACAGAAACCTGAAGGTGGTAATAGAATAAACCCCCCTGGACACATCTTACATTATAACCCAGGACAATAACACAGGGATGTTTTAGCTATTGATGAGCATCTTTTGCATCGAGGTCTTTTCTGCTTCTCACACTGCCCTGCATGGGGGTAAACGTTGGGCACAGCAAGAAGCTGGGAGAGGACACAGCTGGGAAAGCTGATCCCAGCTGCCCAAAGGGATGTCCCAGACCCTGTGGTGTTGTGGCAGAGTTGGGTGGAGGAAAGTGGTGTTTTCCCAAGGTGGCTGTGCCTTGGAGACTTTGGTCTGTGGGTGGGAGGTTGTGAGCCGTTGCCTTTGTGTCCCTTGGGGGTTTGGGTTTAGCGGTGTGTTTGTTTGTTTTGCTGATTTGGGTTTTTGTTTTTCATGTATAAAATAATAAAGTAATAAAATAATTCCGAAATTCGTACTGTTAAGGAGGATAGCATTATAAAAATATATTAAGGAGTTAAAATAAATTTAGACTAGGAATGAATATTGAAGGCAGTTCAAAACATGTGTTCTACTACAGTTTAAATCAGCCTTTCTCTTGCCTAGTAGACCTTACAAATCTGGATTTTCTCTTTTCTTGTGGGTGCATTCCCTGAAAAAAAAAACAACTTCCAAGTAAACAGATTTGGTCATTCATCTGGGGGAGGTTTGGTGGGGGTTACAATATTCAGCAAATGTGATACATATTTCCACAGAGATCCCCATCCAAATGACATAAATTGAAACTCATCAGATGCAAAGTCTTAAGAAAATTTTTTTTGAACAGTAAAATTATTTCTCAACATACTTCTTCATTGTAAGATGTGGGATTTTCTGTGAGAAGATATTACGAATGGAAAATTTTAAACAAACTTTTATTCACATCCCTGATTATGATGACATAACCAACTTCAATTTTTCGTGGAAACAAAATGTTCATTTTTAAGATAAGAAAATAACAGCCTTACTTTAAAATTTAAATTAAGTTCTATTTTTATGATTTTCAATTAAACTTTATATCCCTATATATTTTTTCCTGTGTACATAATATTTTTAGGTTATAATTAAGTTCAGGAATAGTCATGTTCACTAATTAAAACCTCTTCATGTTAGGTGACATTGCTTATATTACTGAATTTTATGTCAAATGGAGAATGTTAGCAAATGCTTCATTACAGAATTCACACTTCTGCTGTTGGGGTCAAACACAACAAAATTCTGCTGAGTTCTGAGTTTTTATGGACAGGATGCAGCAGCTTTTGTGATGTTATTGTATCACTTTCTGCCATTTCTCAAGCACACTAAAAGCTAACATAAAATAAGAGAGTGTTTTTTTCTTATTCTTATTTTGCCTCCAATCTGTATTTGAATTCATTGGGGTACTCTTTGATCAGTTGTGTGGATTTTACAATAGCAACATCTGGGATTCTTTGATCTTGCCAAATTGTTTTTATTCTTTATAGCACTCATTAAAGAAGTAATTAAAGAAACAGAAGCAGACCTTACAACCCTTAAAAAAAAGTTACCCTTGAACAATAAGAGAAGGAATTGAGTATAACGTCCTCCTCTATATTCACTGATAAGGCTTTATACCACCTCTTCTTATGCAGAAAAGTAGCTCTGCTTTCCTCATTTCGTTCATGGTGTCATAGGCATGTCCAAAAGGTCTACATTTCTTCCAGCTCAACCTTTGGAGAAACTTTGTGTTTGGAACAGGATTGTTCCCATTCTCACAAGCTGGGAGCCTCCATTCAGAATCATTCACCTCTCTTTGGAAATCCTGTTTTGCCTGGAAAAGGCCAGTCCTAGAGGACATGGCAGAAGTATCATGCTGGTATGAGCAGCAGGGCAGTAGCTGTAGTTTTAAGGGTTATGAGCATCTCCTGAGCTGCAATGTCAGCAGATGTGTCACTTGTTAGCACCGTTCATCCTCCGAATTCCTAAGGCACAGAGGAGAGCTCTTCCCAGATTGGGGACACAATCTGCAGTCAAGGAGAACATATTGAATTAGAGGCAACGTCTCAAACTTTATAGGCAAGACAGACTTATTTCAAAGTATGCTCCATGTAGAGGATATGTATTTATTCATAGAACTTACACGTTCTGAAAATTCTGGGAAGTAATTTATGCCATCATACTTTGACAATTCCCTGTCTACTCATTATACATGCGTAACTACTGCCCCATTGTGTTTCCATTTGCTCTGTCCAAACACTGTCTGTCACACTTTTCCTCCTCTCTTCAGCAATAATGGACTTTACAGCTAAGAAGGAGATTAGCAGCAGCTACAAGATCATTTAGAAACCACGTAGAAGCCATTTTTATTTTTTAACTTAGGAGCAGGAATTTTTTTTTTCTCAATCCCCTTTCATTATTCTGATAGCAGTTTGAAATCCTTCTTCCTCTTAAACAGTTTAATCTTGGCTTGCTCAGTATCCTATGCAAAAAAAAAAAAAAAAAAAAACTGCTC
>VZTN01024981.1:19396-70210 GCA_013400515.1 Erpornis zantholeuca
AAAAAAAAGCTGCTCTTGACTAAATTTCCTGACTTAGAATAAAAACAAAATGGAAAACAGTCTATAAAACTACATTACAGTCTACAAGCATAAGTTATAGTGCTATTGGAACTGAGAGAAACCTTCACAGCTCTTTCTTTAAAATAAAAAAAAAAAGCACGATACTCATCAGCAGCCAAATTTAAGTATTTTATAAAAAAAGGACAAGTCTCAAAGCTTGCATGACTGCAAATTCTAATTATAATAAAACATGCTGTACTTTTATCTGGTTTTAAATGTGTCTCCTGAAACAAAAGTTGCTTCAAATTTAATACAGTATCAAAGCATGCCTGAGCAATTCCAGTGACATATTTGGGAAAGAAATATGAGAATTATAAAGAAAACCATGGTTACTGTTCGTCAGAAGCATTCAGGTGTTGGTCTGTGACACTAAAAACTGTCTGAGCACCTAGGAGGCTGCAAAAGAAAATACTAATAATGACTGCAGAGGGCAAAGGAAGCAATGTCTGAAAGCTGTGAAGAAGCTTGCTGCTATAAGGCACAACTAGACTGCTGATGATCATTCTACCTCATTATTTCTAGAGGGCCCCTTCAAAGATCATTCTTGTATTGCAGCAGGCTTTATGCAAACAGCAAAGCATACACAACAGCTTAAATAGCTTCTCTAAACAGATAACAAAAACAACAAATGTGATAATTTTGCCAAGTTCACCAAACAGGCTGGGGCACTGAGGAGAGCCTCTCTTCTTTGGCTGCTTTAGAGCTGACTTATTCTCTCCAGGCATATCATCATTTTGTTCAAACATTTTTTTGGAGTTGGGGCAGGGTTTTGGGGTTGTTTTCTTTCCTTCTTTCTCACTTGTACACCTATGCCATCACCAACATTTTTGTTGGAAGAAACATGGTCATTTCTTAATCTGTCAAGTTATAGTAAAATTTGGCCTTTGAGAAGCAATCTCAGTTCCATTGACTTTATTCTTCCTTGCTATAAAATGGATGAAATGAAGAAACACCAGAAACCATGATTAAATTCAGGACAACATCACAGGATATCCTAGGCCCTTTTCCATTAAGAACTTCTGTTCTAGCACATCTCCAGCAACCATAAGCAGATCTGTCTTCAGCCATAGAGTTAATCTAAGACAGAGGTTTCCCAACCACAGTGTTTTGAACATCACAATACCCTTGAAGACAGCCCAAATGCAGTCCTGGTAGCACTGGTAGAAACATCACTCACCTCTGGGATTTCCACCTGTTGGCTTTTTTATGTGTGTCATGGAGTAACTCTGTGTTTGGAATTAAGGTCCTTCTGCAGTACCTGCTTCTTATACCGTGTGAAAAAAACCTGTGTAGACAAATGCTACAGCAGCAGGACCTGCATTTTCCAGCTGGAGATGCAGGAACTTGGCTAAAGGCTCAAACACCCTGAGACTGGGGCACTGTAAGGTAGCCTTTAGTGAGCGAGGTAGAGGTATTCCACATAATTTTTTGAGATCCTAGAGGAGAAGAATTTAGACATGGATGGGCAAAGAAAATGGGTCTCTATTAAGAATACACTAATGGAAGAAAAACAAAAATATACTGAGCTGGGCAAATGTAGGGCAGAAATCAGCAGTGGCTGGGACATGCATCCATCTTTACCCAAAGCCAACTCTCAAACCCTTCAATCTCACCTCTCCTATAGCAAATAAATGAGAAAAACAAAAGCACTGTCATTTCTCCAGTTATGCTCCACATAGGGAGTGAAAAGCTCTGAAAGCCATTTTCTGGTTAGCTTGGATGGTAAGGGCTTCACATTTGCAGGTGAATGACATGAAAATGTCATGATAGATTTTTGGTTTGTTCCCTTTTTCCTGGTGGAATAAATACTGCATGGATATACACAGACATGCACAGTCTCTCTCTTTCAAGTGAGTCCTTTCAAAGGCATATACACAAATTACCACTACAGTCCTCATAGTTTCTATTTGGTGATGTAGCAAGTATGAGTAAGGCAACTACAGCATCAATTTGTTTTGCTAAAACTGCTTGTAAGATATAATTTACATTGAAAAAATAATTGATTTTTTTTTTTCTAACAATACAATTTTTCAAGTTCTTGCCAGTTGTGGTTTCATTTTGCAGATTTTTTTTGTATTGGTTGGTTGGTTTGGTTTCTTTTGGAGTCATCAAGATATTAAAGATTGCTTCTAACAGCATATCTTTTCGGATTGAGCCATGCCAGCTGGAGAAAATTACAAACCACTTTCATGTTGCAGCATATTTTGAATGTGGCAATGTCAAAAGTGTCAGCACATTCTGTTGATAATAAGAAAATGTAATAAAAGTTAATGTTGCTGCCTAGACATATCCATTGTCCAGAGCCATACATCCAGTCATTAGAAGCACTACAACATTTCTGAAACCAGTAATTCCTGAGCTGCCATGTGCTAAATTTTTTTTTTTTTTGGTAACAGCCAGCCTGTCTTGCACCATACATGCTATACTTGAAATTAAATCTACCTTTACTAATTTTCCCTCATTCACTGCCTTTTCCTTCTCCTGTTGATAGCATTTAGTTCTCCAGGAACCTCTGTTTATCCATCCTAACCTTTTCCAAAATGCTGGAATGGCATCTTGAGCAGTCTGATGTTTCCTTGTTCTTTAAAATCAGCAGTGAAAAAAAATGTAACCTACTTCAAGAGTGGCAAGAACTGAAAAGTAATTACTTGTGCACAAAATTAAATTAAATATTATTTTTCATTTCAGAAGTTTAATTTCATGCTGTTTGCTGCCATTTTTTTTCCCCTGATGAATGACTATAGATGCTTTTTTTTCACTAGTCAGCTACCTTTAATTTTAGATAGATGTTGATTGGTTAAATGGGAAGTTAATGAAAAATTTCTTTAGAAGGAATAAAAGTCTGGCATGACATAATAGTTGATAAGACTAACTAAAAGTCTCTTCATAGTCATTGCAGCTCATCTGTGCAATCAGACTGCAGCAGTCCATAGTAACTCAGTTTGTCTTCCACAAGACCCAAACAATATATGATGGTAAAGCACATTCATTATCAATCAAGGGTGAAGAAATAAAGACTGAGGCACAGGAAGCCAGGTTTCTGAGTCATGTCAGCAAGACAATTCAATTAGGAATGGAGCATAAATTAAGACCAAGGCACCTAAAAGATGAAAATTCAGCTCAGGCTAAGAGCAGCAGACTGATGTTTCCTGCTATACTTAAATATCCTATTCTCCCTTGGTGGCTGCTCTCATTATTGGAGTACAGATGGTGAAAACACATACTGTTCAAATTTACTATGTTCATTCACAAGGATGTTAGTTAAGAAAATAGCATTAGTCTAAACATTATAGCTCCATTTATGCTCTTTTTATTTTTTTTTTCACTTTTCAACACTAAAATAAATAAACCTGCATATGCAGTTACTGAAATGTTCCGTGTACTTTCTAGTGATGGAAAGCACATGATGGCTGGTTTGCAGACACTCCAATCCATTACAGAAAAAGATAATTAAGATTACAAACCTTAAAAACACATGTAATTTCCTCAATGATTCTTAATGCCTTCTCTTGAGTCATTGCAGTCATTGTGCAAATATGTTATTATAGAGTTATGAGATGTGATCTTTACTTTATCCTCTCAAATTACTCTTCACTAAGTCAAGTTTGCTGTCACAAGGTTTACTCACTGAAAATGCTTGGTCACTCACTGATTTCACAGATACTAACAGCTACAGGACATTCGTGGTCCAAGTTAACAGTAGAAGTACAATATTTTTTATTAATCATTTAGGAAATGGATAAGTACTATATTAATAAAAATTGCAGATACTATCAAATCATAGACCTAAATGACCACCTGAAGTAATAAACCACAGCTATATCTTACTTTTATACAAGAAACCAGAAAAGCAATTGGACACAAAAGTAGAATTACATCCCATAATAACAACAGCCAAAGGACCTGCAACCAGGGATTTCAGCTTGCACTTAGCATACCACAGACAGGTATTCTTAAGGGCTTATCATCACCAGAAAGCCCTATTTGTATTTAGATATAAACTAAACAATAATTGAAGGCACTTGAATTTGAAATCCTCATTATAATAATCTTTTGCTAAGTCTGTATTTTACTGGGTAGCAGACAAGATTTCAACCCACATTACATTAAGTTGAACTTAATGCCTTATTCCCTCCCTGGTTTGTGGGGTTGTCTGTGTGCATGCACATGCACACATCCTAATCCCTTTCTTCTTCTACCTATGCCTCAGTTTCATCTCCTGCAAACCAATAAGCTATTAATTGGAAAGTGTTAACTTAATTTTTATTTCAGTTATAGTCTTTCTATTTCTACACTAAATATTGGCAGGTGTTTGACACCAATTCAACTTTTTCCTTTCCCTTCAGAATTTTCACCATTTTCCTCCTAAAACTAAATAAGGTGATAAGATTTTTTTTATCAGAGATTGCCTACTCCTCTTTTTATTTGTTCTTACCATACGATATCTGATTTATGCATCTGCTATCTTATTTTTTGCAGTGTTTTACAATTTATAAAGACTTTGTAGAGGTTTGCTGATTGAAATGATAAAAGGTCAAAAGACCCAAGTAATAGGGCCTGATTTCTTATTCAACCCTTGTTACCCTTTCAGTGTAAGAACACTGAAATCCAGTCCTGGGCACAAAGCTGATGAGTTGCAGAAACTTAATGTTTCACATCCCATTCTGAATGAGGATCAGTTCACCTATTCCATTCTTTCTCCAGACAGCCCCTAAACACAAGGATGGCTGCTCCATCTGATCCAGAACTGTGCCCCACAACAGTGGGAAGTAAGAGCAGCTGGTCTAGGAGGGGTACAGAGCACAAACCTATGTCACATCCCAGCTTGCAGCTCATAGACAAGCCAGCTGAGGTTCTTTGTGCTGATGAACACCTCACTTCTGAGAATTTTTTCAAAGGTGCTTTTAGTATGCAAATCTTTCTGGCATGCAAATTATCCTGGAAAAGTTGTTCCACAGTTTAATTATGCACAGCCTGAGAACTTATTTTTGTCCTTAGTGGACCTCCAGTGCGATTCAATTTGCTTTTTCCAGTTTCAGCAGTACAAAACCGGTTTGTAATGCACAACAGTGTTATGGCTGCCTTTCTCCTAGTCAGCCATGTTTCATGAGTCTCCTTCATATCCCCTAAAAATAATAATTCTCCAAATTACGAAGGAATTCTGATTCACCTGGGCTACATGGCAAATCAGCTCAGTGTTGGCAAATGTATGCAAATCAATCAATTTCAGCAGAAGTGCTGACTCACAGACGTTACACATCATGTTATGTCACCAGTATCAGCACCATATTTTTCACTGCTTCCCACATTCTCCTGTAATGGGCACTCTATTCACTTGGAAAAGCAAGAAAGATGAGCTGCCAAATTATATTTGCAACTCTTACCACAGTTTATGGAAAACTCCACAGATTCTCCTTCAGATTACCATGCTTTGTAGACAGACTTCAGCTTTATCACCCAAATAACCCTGAAGACTTGTGGTTTTGATAAATTGAAGCTTTGCTCTGTATTAACTGTGACTTGTGTCCTTCCTTTCTCAGTCTCATGAGCAGCAGCTGAGAGAAAAGAGATCACTGAAGCCCTTTAATTACAGAGCCGGAACTGCACTGCTTTCATTCTCCCAAAATAGCAAAGCTTACATAAAAACATTAGCAGCATGAAAATGCAGAATATTGGGAACAGCTAGCACGACAAAGATTCAGTAAAGGTAAACAAAAACTGCATTTAGACAACTTTTGATGCAGACAATTCTGTAGTTAACAAGAGAAACCATCCCTCTCTTCATGGTAATGTTTCCCCAAAATCAAGGCTTTCAGGAACAAGCCGTCTTCTTTAAAAACATGGATTATTGATACTTGCCTTGTACTAGTGCTGCTCATTGTACCAAAGTAAAACATAGCTCCCATGGAAACCCAGAGCATCACAAGTCTTTGCTAAGTCATACCTCAGCAATGACAGAATTAAAAGAACCCAAGCAACAACAGCAACTGCAAAACCTTAAGGAAAAGTACCCACTTTTATTTTTCTGCTCAGGTCAAAGTGACTTTAACCCTCACATGGTTCAGTGTAGTACAAGATTGCGTCAAACTAATGGGAATAAGGTAGGTTCTTAATGTAATGTCACCGAAGAGAAGTTGAAATAAATAAAAGTTGGGGATATTTTTTATAAAATGAATACCTACTAGGTGAGTTTTCCTTCTAATCTGTGCGAAACTAGCAAAATTTGACTTTGACATATCTGAAGAGCAGATCAAAGCAGATGACTTATGTGTAGAGGCACTTTATCCCCACGAGTAACTTTTGAGCATCTGCCTTGACATAGTGCTAGTAGGGACTACTCTGCTGTAGTCATTACCATTGTAAAAGACCAAGTGGAGCTCTTGGACACTGTGGTAATTAGAAATCCTATGGCACTTGTTAAATGTGTAAGAGCATTAACATCAGAGCTCTATTCAAAGTCCCATTTTGGTGATTATCGTTAGCTGAGTTTCAACCTTTTCCCGTTTCAGCTGGCTGTCAAATTTCTCATTTAACCTCCTAAAGAGTAGCAGGTTCATTGCTGTTGTCATCCTGTCACTGGTCATGTGCTGCATGCAGACACTTGCAAAAAATGGTGTATTTTTTTTAGTGGGAAAATTTGGATCAGTATTTACCATCTTCACTTTTTGGCAGCTTCCTTGGGGGGATTCTCATCTGAAAAGGCAATGATTTAACACTGAGAACCTGGCTGGTGCCTCACAGCCCCTTAACCCAGCAGCAAGCCTCCCCCTGCCCCTGTGTGCAGCTGTGGAGGGGCAGGCAGTGCTCAGCCATTCCCCAGTGCCCAATGCCATGGATCCCCGTGTCCCGTGACTCCCAGAGCTGCCATCTGATAGCAGGCACCCCCGTGGCATCTGAGCTGCACCCTCCACACCAGCTGTGTGATGTCCCTGTGTGGTTATCTGGCATCTCCCTGCCACTGCTACGGCACTGAATCCACCACAGGGAGTGTTTAAGAGCATCAGTTACATTTTACAGACACAAAGAAATCATCACAGACATCCAGGCAGATAAGACCCCTTCATCAGCTGAATGTAGATCAACCCTAGCTCTTTCCTGAGCGTTGAATGCAGCTGGGAGTCACTCTCTGGTCAGAGGATGAGGAGTCTGGTCCAGGAACTGACTTGTAGAGGTAACCATGAGCTGCTAAAGGTGAGATCAGCAATAACAAAAATTTGCTGCCAATGTTTTACATGCAAACACACAAAACACATAATGACCCATATCTAAGATATTTTCATTCTCGAAGTAAAAATAGCTGCATTTTGAAGCCCTGGATTTTCAGGGCTGCCTGGGTCAGGGCAGAAGCCAGCTTGTGAGTATGTCATAGATTCATTCAGGTTGTAAAAGATCCTTGAGTCCAAGCTTAAGCAAGTCCCTATGTGCCACATCTATGAGTCTCTTAAATACCTCCAGGATGGTGATTGCACCATTTCCCTGGGCAGTCTGTTCCAAAGCTTGACAACCCTTTCAGTGAAGAAATTTTTCCTATTATCCAATCTAAGCATCTCCTGGCCCAACTTGAGGCTATGTCCTCTTTTCTTGTCACTTGTTACCTGGCAGAAGAGGCTGACTCCCACCTTGCCTCAACCTCTTTACGATTAACAGTAGAGAGCAATAAGCCTGAGCCTCTTTTTCTCCAGACAAACAGCCCCAGCTGCCTCAGCTGCTCCTCATCACACTTGTACTCCAGACACTTCCCCAGCCCCACTGCCCTTCCCTGGATGTGCTCCAACCCCTTGATGCCTTTCTTGTAGTGAGGGGCCCAAAGTCAAGCACAGGATTCGAGGTGTCCCCAGTACCAGCATGATGGTCACTGTCCTGGCTCTGCTGGCCACACTGTTGCTGGCACTGGCCTTGGCCAGCTGGGTGCTGACAGCTCATGTTCAGATGTCAGTTGACTAACACCCATCAAAAAGCCATGTCATAGATATTAGAGGATTTGTTTTAATTCCATTTAGATGACCCAGAGAAATAAGACCTGTGTTCCTCTCATAATCTGGTGACTATTTTATCTCAGGGATTGCAGGATAAAGGGGAGGGAAATATTACTGATCACTGTGGAAGTGGCACAGCTCGAAGCCTGCATGATATAAACAGAAAGTATTTTTCAGTAAATGCCACATGACTCACACACCCCAGTGAATGTCCTGTGCCACATAACACAATTCCAAGCCACTGTGGGGCACAGAGTGCACCACCAAGGGGAGGAGGAAGAAATTTATCCTTTGATTGTCTGGATGTTATTTGGTCTTAAGCAGTTACTCTGTGCACAGCTCTGACTATACTTTGTACCACACAGCACTGGGTGATGAATATCAGGGATATATGAGCTACATGCTATTCCTTAATTTCTTTAGCTGAAGAAAAATGAGACTAACTTGTTTTGGGAACAGCAATTTAGCTGAATTATATATATTTATAGAATTAGCTATTTTATTATTTAAACACAGACACCTGTAGATGCATTAGTGAGCCAAGATTAAATGTATAAAGGAATAATCTATTTTACATCACTGCACCTCTCTGCAGTATACTTTTGGATACTGCTTTGGTAATTAAAAACTTTATGAGCAGTTCATTGTAGGATAGTAAAAATGTGTTAAAATCCATTAGCACAGATTGAATATATTCATGAAATGCTTCTTTGGTACAATAATGAAATTCAATTCACTTTTTTTCCCCTCCTTTTAGTAAGAAATTATTCCATTGGAAAGACAGAATAGATAGAGTAAATTGTGAATAAAATGCTATATAAATGAAAACAGTTATTTTAAACGAAGTCATGCAAGCTTTTTATTTATGCAGCAACTTTAATCTAATAAAAAAGTCTGTGCCATTCTTAACTCTTAGGGAAAAATCCCAACAAATAGCAGATGTGAGCAAGATAAACTTGCACTCCCACAGAAGTAACTGGGAAGCAGCTATTGTTAATCCTACTACTACTAAAAAATTGTCACATTGGGAAATAAGGAATCTACACAATAGAATTCAATGACTTCTTTTTATGTCGTTCATTTTTTCATTGCTGATTTCATGTGCATTTTATAAGTCTGCTTCTTTTTCTCTTGCTCATGAACAGGCCAGAACAGACAGATAAAAAAGTGTTCCTGGGAGAGTGATTCTAAAAGTAAAATATGGTGGTTCCTAGCAGCAACACAGAAATACACACCTAGAAAGGAGAGGGCCACTGTAATGCAGACATTGTTGTTGGTACTCTGTTTGGAAGATTTCCTCAGATTTTAACAAGTAGCCATGGTCATTTTAGAATCAGTGTCAATTGCAGCATACATCAGAACCAAAAGATAGATAAAATTAAGCCACAAAAGCCAATTACAAAATCCTAAATATCACCTGCTTTGTTTTCCTCAGAACTCAGGATCACATGTGCAGAATTTATGCTGACAAATTCCTTTGCAAATCTTTCCTAGTAACCTGTAATATATGGGTTTTTTTCATTATATGTTACATACCCATGAATAAGAAAATTAGAAGTTCAAAGATCAAATAATATATCTTGGCAATTTGGTATGAGATATTTGAAACCGAATGAGCACATAACAACACTACTATAAATATGTTATTATTAAGGTCAAGTATAATTGATATGAAATCCAGGTGAATAAAGGGATAGTTTCCCTCCCCTCTACTGAGGGTGTAGACAGCTTTTCCTTTTAAAATAACACAAATAAATGCTGTAGTTTTATTTTTCTTCCTAGACTCCTCTCTGTCTCCCAATCAGTTCTGAGGGATTCACCAGCTTTACATTGATTTGTAGCTACATTGATGTGTAGCCTTCCTTCCCAGGGATTCTGAAGGATTTCTTCTTTCCCAGTCACGATGTCATTCCTAGTTGAAGCAGATCATCTCTGCCTGGATTCAGTTTGTGCTGTCTGGCAGGGCTGCTGGATCAGTTCCTCTGCAGACAATACTCAAATTTACACCTGGAAAGTGTGGCTAAACCGGTGTGGGGATTTGCTACCTCAGGTCTGGCTGTCCCATATCTCTTTCAGTGATGACAGATTTATTTTCTGGCAACTTTCAGCATTCACAGTTCTTATTTACTCATGGATTCCTGGGGAGAGTATGCCATATGCTTATTATAGAGGAAAAATCTTTAAAACAGGATTGTAAGTGGAGGATAAAATGGTATTATTGTATCTAGAAGTGACCCCTCTTGGGGATAAGTTTAATTTTTTGTGTCTCGGCACTGCTTTCCAGTACCAGCCGTTGGAAGAGGCGAGAGGTCACATCCAGTTTTGGGAGCTTGGCTGGGGCTGTCCTGAGGAGGGATGATCCCAGAGGAGTTCAGGCCACAAGCCCCTCAACACCACCATGTGAGCAACCTCCTCCTTGCTTCAGATGACAGGAACTGTCTCCCATCCCCTTATCCTGCCTCTTACACTGGCCACTGACAGCATCAACAGACCAGGTATTTGTCCACATTCTACAGAAGAGTTTGCCATCTCCTTAGAGCAAAAGGCAGACTGAAGCAATCTAAAATTCAAGTACATTAAAACAGTCTCTGAAACAGAAAGCAGACATTAAACAGAAAGCAGATTTAAAGCCAGGGGTTCCCAGGTGCTCACTGCTGTTTGGAAGATATCTGCAGATTAACATGGATAAGAATTGTTAACAAGATGAACACTTTGGAGAAATCCCCATAAGTGATACAGCTGCATTAATTATCATAAGGAAACTGTTGTGCATAGGAACACAGAATTAATTTTCATTTTAGGCTTCAGAACATAGTGTAGCTATGTACTGCATAGCTATTTCTGTACATTGCTATTCTGTTCTGGTTAGCAGCTTGGAGAATAACACGGGAGACAGAACACAGAGTTTTTCACATTTCATCACAACTCAGAAAACTTCCTCTTGTCAATTTGTGCAATATATTCTCCACAAAATAAAATTGCCTTGCATTAAGCAAATACTAATTTAAAATATAGTTGGAGGGGAAAAAAGAAGCTCAGTTCTTTCCTTATTACATCTTCATCAAAGTCAAGCAGTTGCATAGAAAAATAAATAGGGTTGAATATCACCTGAACTGCTTACAGACACATCTTACTTCCGTGTCAAAAGCAAAGATTTAACTAAATTAATTCACTTTTCTAAAAGAAATAAAAAGTAGGTGTCATATTTCCTAGTCTAATATATATGAAGCCAAAAGTAAGATGCCCCTGGGATTTCTTTCAAGAGACTTGCAAAATTTTGTTTCCCAAAACATAAGAAATATGTAAATTACTTTTTACTTTGTATAAAATCATACCCACTGCCAATTTAAAAGGCAGAATTATCCCACTGAATTCTGAATTCTCAGCAGGAATACTGAGATATCTCAGCACAGATAAAATTAAATTTTCTGTAAGAGAGTTGCCCAAAGTGAACAGTGCTGTACAGCACTGCAACTTAGCTTTTCATTATTAAAAATATGCAATAATAGATCTGCAATTTTTGGATAGCAGACTATCCATGAATCAATATTTGTTATGCATGAGAATTTCCTGAATACTCAGGATAAAAAATTCATTAGTTCCTTAAATTCAATGTGTTCACTCTTTGCTATTAGTATTTTTTGGTTGCCCAAAAACTTTTTTCTTTTCCCTTTTGTCTTTTTATTTTATTTTATTTTTTTATTTTTTTGGTGGATGATATATTCGTCAAAAAGATAAGTCATGCAGTCCTAGTAGGAGCCTCTGGTGGCTAAACATCAGACTAAAATTGAATTTAGAAAGATTACCTCTTGGTTTTTAGCCTGCTGACAGGGAACATTAGGGACGTGTGGGATAATTTTAAAGCTTTTGAAAGGTAACCAAGGAGAAAAGCAAATCCATGTTTTTGTAATTTTAAATTTGCCATTATAAAACTCTTATGGATTCAAATATTTAGTTTTATTTTCTATTGGAAGAAAACCTATTGCCAAACATATTGCAACCTAATATACAATCAACAAAATTTTAATATGTTCCTTGATTCACAGAAATATTTTAAAATATGGTTACATATTTTATTCATTTTGCTAGTTTAATTTTGCCTCACTAATAGCTACATCATATTATAATTTATCTTAACATTTTTTAAAAATTACTTCTTGCCTGCCTATTATGCTTAGAATACATTTTCAAGATATTCAAATGGAAATTTCTTCTTTTAGAAGGCCTTTCCCTTTGCATTGTGTCTGACCCTGATGCCTACAATAATTTCCCAGCATAAGTTGATAACTTTTATTTGTTCCTTTACAAAAGCAGTCAGTCATGTGGATAATGGCAATGAAAGGTACTGTAGTAAAGTAACTGTCATTAAGCATTCAAAAAAAATTTTCATTAAAAATATGTTTATTGTATTGTTTGAACAGAAGAAAAGCATGCACGGATCAGTAAAACTCTAAATATAGTTAATTTACCAATGGAAAAGTGTGATACGGAAGAGTGAATTCCGCAGTGGTAACCTAACTCTTACTGCACTTTCTTCCGAGGTTTCAACAATAATAAATTAATTAAAGATGCCTAAAGAAATTAACTTTAACATTGTTAAGGATGGATGGAAATTTTACAGATTACCAATCACTGGATTTCTACACTTAGGCAATTTTATTGTTAGGACAATTGTAAGCTGAATTAGAAAGTGTTGAATTAGCAAACCTTTTCTGCTGAAGAAAAGCAATCACTTCTTTTGAAATGTCCATAAGTTATAAGAATACAACTTTTAATATCTAGTGAAAACAGGCAAAGCCACAGAGGTAAACCACTGCTGAGTGTGTTTTCCTGTCCTGTAATCCACAGACCAAGTTGTACCCTAACCAAGGAGAAAAGGAAAAGACAAGAAGGATAGAAGAGGAGGTGTGGAGCGTTGCAGGAACACATCCTGGCTCTGCAAGACATCTTTTAGAGACACAACTCGAATTGGACCTTCGAGAAATCTCTTGCTGGTCTTGATAACCAAACTGCATCGGACTAATATCTGCAATTGTTTTAAATATGGAAATAAAATGTTGAACAGAGTGTTGATAAAGCTTTTCAGCAGCAGAGACCAGAACCCTCTGATTATGCAAGGGAAAACTCCTGTACATGGCTTAATCTCCTGTACAAGGGTTAAAAAGTCATGAAACTTCAGATGGTCCAAAACAGGTTTGGTTTGTTTGGTTTTTTGAACAATTTTTCTTCAACCTTTAGATCTATAAACTCATAAAACTTACATGCAGTTTGTAAGTTTTATGTTCGTATCTTTGGGCAGATGAAAGATTAATTCCTTCTGTTTTATTTGGGATAGGACTTCACTGCCTTCCCATCCAGCCAAGCTGGGGCCCAATCAAACATTAAAAAGAAAAACATTTCCAAAACTCATATTTACCATCTTTTAAAAAAAATCTGAGACTGCCTTTTCTCATATTTTTTTTCTGAAATGGATTTTCAAGAGTGTTAGACTGTACTGTACCTAAGTACAGTAATATTTTTGAAACATTTGCAAAGCCCAGTGACCTTTCCCAGCATACCACACAGAAACTTGGTGAGATGCATGGGAGAGTTCCTTTTTGCTTCCTCCTGCTTCCTTTTATGTCTCCAAAGCAAATCTTCCATGAGGTTATTGTGAATATTTAGTGTATGAAGTATCACAGTCACAGCCCATATGAAATGGGAACAAGCATGGTCTGTAGTTGTTACACTACCAAACCAGTTCTGCCATGGACAGCAGAAGGGACAAGTGCGAACTCCACATTCTGCAGGAAGAAGTACAGGAGCAGAATAAGCTTACCAAAAATAAAAATAACATTCAAGGATGTAGAACCAGCTGTTGTTTTAGGAACTGTCCAAACAATGCAGACAGTGGTGAAAATGGTCTGTTAGTGTCCAACTCCAATCTTAGCAGGCACTATTAAAATAGCACTTACTCCTCCCCTCAGTAGGCATGGCTGTTCTTCCGTGGAATTCCCAAAGTCATGGCACTGCTTTCCAATGAAATAATGGAGCTAAAAGGAAGCATTTTGCAAAAAGTGACAGAGATTTCATTCTAAAATGAAAATATCATGAAAATGAAAAATTTCAAATTCATCATGGGGGCAGGACAAATACAATTGGTTTTACGTAATGGTCTGAACTTTATCTGATTGCCTCAAGTGAGTTTTCCTTCTCTTTACAGAACACACTTCTTTAATGTCAGGCTGGCTTTCTTACAGCAGCCTCTTTCCCTAAAGCAAGTTCTGTAAAACTGAACCTGGTGTGGTTAAAATGTGCCTGCTGCCAGCACTCCAGGAAAAAAGCAGTCACTGGGGTACACTTCAGCTGAGTTTCCTCTCATCTGTCCAAGCCATATCCAGTGCTGTGTCTGCTGGTGTTCCTTATGCTCACAACTCCTTTCTTAAAAAGATATAAAAGATTAGGGTTGGGTTTTTGTTTTTGGGTTCTTTTTTTCACTTTTCCTGATTGTGTATGTCTTGGATATCTGATTTTGACTTTGTTTCAGTTCAGCCCTTCAGCACCCTGTACATCCAGAAGATTTGTCCTGGCATCTTTTGTCCCTGTATTTTGGTCCAGACCACTGTACTTCCAGAAATCCCATGATTCCCCTGTGTTTTCAGCTGTGGGAGTCTGTATTTCCTTCCTTTTGGTGCTGATTTGTGTCATCTGTACTCATAATTTCTTGAAGTAATGCCAGGACACACCAACAACATACTAGTAGTAGCAAGCAATTTTTCTTCATGAAAAGATACAGAGAAAGAGGCAGGAGGGCAAGACAGAAAATGCAGAAATTGTTGAAAATTTGGGGTTGGAACTGAGATGGAATGAATAATTAAGTTGAATATTTGAATATCTGCTTAAACTGTTCATAATTGTGTCAAATTGTTCATGAACAATTTGGAAAAAAATTTTATGGTCTCACTGACCTTATGCTACTGGTGAAATTTGTTTTAAGCATGATTTGAGCTCCTGAAAATACCCTACAAACATCTCTGAACCATCAGGAAACAAAATTGTCCCACAGTATTTAAACTTTTTAGCCTCTCTATGGCAAATTTTGAGTAAATAGAAATAAATAAAAACGACAGTCAAATTTCATTATTGCAGCAAGTACATTTCCCTATGCTACTTCTGTACAATGTGGTGAAACTTTATCCTTTCATCTCGCAGAAATTACTTGCTATAACACACTCTTTGATGAGAGCAGAGGTTCATTTGGAAAATAAAAAACCCTCTGCCTCTAATAAATTTTGCAAATTGCTTTCAAAAAGAAAAAAAAAAAAATCAAACTTTTAAAATACAGACTTCGAAAACAAACGACATACAAGTCACATTTGAAGGTTCCTTTTTAAAGCAAACATTGATTTACTCATTACCAGTAGTAAATGATGTAAAATTGCCTACATATCACTGTAAGTTACCTAAGATAGGAATCCTTCTAGTTTTTCTGTACTACGACACAGTAGACTCAAGATAATTCTAAGCAAGATCTAGTAATAGAAACTGAACACTGGGCAAGGATATTCTTGCAGTGTATAGTATTCTTGAAATAAGGAACATTTCTTTTAAGGATGCATTATTCCTTCCTCCAAGCATCCAGTTAAGCAGCTGCGTGCAAACCTTGAATCAATTTTTATAACAAAGGCGAGGACGCAGAAAAAGGAATTTAAAGTAAGTAGTCAATAAGAGGTAAGAAACAACCTTGAAGTGACATAAAAAGCCAAAAGGATGTTAGAACTTCAAAACAAAATCAGATGTCCTCTTCAATGTGTAAGTGAAAAGGATATTTGATCCTTTGTACATCCTTGAAGTGCCGTGGCTGAAAGTAATGCTTTGCACTGTAATGCTTCATTAGTTCAAAGTGCTGTGTAAACATTAGGTAATGAAATCTCACAGTATCTCTGCATTATCTACATGTTTTCTTGTCCAAGGACACACTCCAAGACATGTACTGCACAGAAACCCTTGCTTTATAGCCCATGACCATTTCTTTCACTTTACATTGATTTTTAGTCTATCTCAAGTACATAACTGAAATAAATGTTTTTATTGGAAGTATTATACAATATTTAAAACTGTATTTGGGAGGGTTTGATCCATAAAAAAAAAACATTATTTTCTTTCTCCATACCAACACCTGCAAAATCAGAAGTGTAGGGTGATAAATCAGATGCTTTGTTTTTTGTGATGTTATTGACGTGCAAATATTCCGCATGACTCTACAGAGCAATGTGCTGCACTCTAGTTCACAGAGAAAACCACAAGCAGGTGAAGTCTAAATATATCAGTCTAAGATGATTTGATCGCATAGAGTGTGAACTCAGGTGTGAAACTGGATAGACAAATGCTGAAAATCAAAGTTCCAAACTCTGCAAGGAAGCAGCTCAGTATACAACCCAGTTCTGCAAAGTTTCTATGTCTATTTCAGTGAATTTGGTTTTTCTAGCAAACTTAAAGCCAGGGAAGCAGGCCTGAATAATAAGTTCGCTTTGCAGAATTTAGGTATTTCAGTGTGCTAAGGCTAATCCTGAGAAAGGCTACAGAAATTATTTCTCTCTTTCTTAATCCCTATTATATGAATATTTCTGATGTTCAAATATTACTATATTGAAAAGAACTGCTGTGTTTTCTGTATTTGTCATATAATGATCTCTTTTGACTTGGGTGCACATGGCCTCAGGCTTTATTAGGCAAATATATAGGTATTTGTGGGCTATGAGTGTGTAGGTTAGTTCCTCACGTGAAAGCATTGCAGCATCAGCTTTGTCCCATCTCATCTGATTTTCTTTCATGGAGAAGGTTTTCTATAATGACAATCCTCATGATTACCTCTGGTGAATCACCAGGTAGTCACCATTCTTGTGGCCCCTTGCTGGAGAGGGAGCAAGGGCTGAAGTGATGGGTGGGTAAAATCAGATCTTGCACCAGCCAGGTGCCAGGGTTAAGGTGGGTGAGTGCCTGAGCACAGCCCATAGCAGCAGTCAGGCAGGCACGGCAGGGTGGGCACAGCACTTGTCTTAGGATAGAAACACACCAGCAGACTGACAAATCTTTACATAAAAATGAGAATTAAGCATGGCCAAAGTACACGGGACAAGTTTGGGGTCAGGCAGCTCTTTCACCTTTATTCATCCCCATGGCCAGGGGTGGAGGCTGACAAATGGCCACGTCCTCCCTCTAGAGAAACCCTCACACTGCCTTGTGCCCTTGTGTCATTCCAGGGCAGAAACAGAGTAAATCCCAGTCCTGTGTGTGAGGTTGTGCGTACAAGTACACGAAAGAGAAGGAGATGAATATTTATATACGTGTGTATGCACACCTACGCACACACTTAAAAACAATAATTCAGTGTTAACAGACATTCTGCAATTGAGTGGAGTACTCGGCAGCATGCTAGATCAAAAATCCGCCTTATAAAAACTAGGGGAGAGAGACTCTTGTGGGATTTTCTGAGAGAAACATCATTAAAGGCTAATAGGAAGTTAGACCTCAAGACCTCAAAGAGAAAAGAAATTGGAATTTCAGCATTGAGAATAGTCAAGAGAGAAGAAAGAAGATTAAAAAAAAAAAGAATATAAAACATTCAGCCTTTTCTCAGTTCTCAACTTAACTACTGCATACAAAGCATGTGGAATGTAGGCCAGAATTCCTCAACATGTAGAATTGCTATTTTCTTCTTAGTACACTATTTTACTTTCTTTATTTCATTTTCCTTGCATTTCATGTGAATTTTTTTCCAAGTACGACTCTTACAAGATACCACTGCATATTGTGGTGGGTCGACCAAAGCTTCTCTGTCACTCTCCTCCGCACTTGGACAGGGTAGAAAAAATATGCTGAAAGATTTGTGGGTTAAGACAAGGACAAGGAGAGATCATTCACCAGTTACCATCACAGGAAAAACAGGCTTGACTCAAAGAAATTAATTTAATTTATTACCAATCAAATCAGAGCAGGATAATAACAATAAAATGAAATCTTAAAAACATCCTCACCATTCTCTTCCCCCTGGACTCAGCTTCACTCCTGGATTCTATAACTCTTCCCCCTTAGCAGCACAAGCTAATGGGAAATGGGGGCTGCGGTCAGTCCATCACACGTGGTCTCTGCTGCTCCTTACTCCTCAGAGGGAGGATTCCTCACACTCCTCCTCTGCTCCAGCATGGGGTTCCCCCCACAGGAGAGTCCTGCACCAACCTCTCCAACATGAGTCCTTCCCATGGGCTGCAATCCCTCAAGAACCACTCCAGAGTGGGTCCCTCCCATAGGGTGCAGCCTTTCAGGAGCAAACTGCTCCAGCGTGGGGTCCCTTGCAGGGTCACAAGCCCTGCCAGCACACCTGCTCCAGCATGGGGTCACAGCATCCTTCAGGCTCCCACCTGCTCCTGGTGGATCTCTGCTCCCCCATGGATCTCCATGGGCTGCACCAGGGGAACCTCAGCTCTGGTGCCTTGAGCTTCTCCTGCCCCTCCTTCCTCTCTGACCTGGGGCTCCTCAGGGCTGTTGATCTCACATATTCTCTTCTCTCCAGCTGCAGCTCAGCAGGGTTTTTTCACCCTTTTAAATACATTACCCCAGAGTTGCACCCACCATCACTGATGGGCTTGGCCTTGGCCAGCATCGGCTCTGCCTTGGAACTGGCTGGTGTAGGCTTTGTTGGACACAGAGGGAGTTTCTGGAAATTTCTTAGAGAATCCATTCCAGTGGCACCCCTGCTATGAAAACTTTGTAATGCAAGCCCACCACACACACAGCTAAAAGTTATCAGTGGCATTTCCTATGAAAACAAGCATTTTCTAAAGAAATATATTCATAAGTGTATAATATTTATAGTATATCCTGACATATAATTAGACTTCTATAAATATATCATAATTATTACTTATATATTTAAAGCATATATCATATTTATAATATAATTATACATCTTATAGATAAAAATATTTCTAAATCTTGAAAATCTGTAACAGAGAGAAGGTCATTTTTGGGAGGAGGAAAGCAGGCATGAAATAGTGAAAGAAAATGTTAATTAAACTTTTTAATGCAGTAAAATGAGGACCAAACCTAAAGCTGAAAAAAATCTGCATCTCCATTTTCAGAAGAGTTTTACTTACTGGAGACGTTTGAGAGCCTGTATCATGAACTGTGCAGGTATGTTAGACCACCACAAACTTCCAGACCTTTTCCCCTTACTGAAGGTTCAAACTATCCTTAAAATAAAAAATAAAAAAAATGTTTTGGCAAGGTTTACATATTAATAGGACTTCTGTTAACTTCCTGAAGGTGGCCTGTTAGGGTTTTTGCAAAGCTGGCCATATCTGCCATGTCCTTTGGACCATGCACCCCTCTGAACTGCTGCACACATGCATCTCCCTGATGCTTCTGCAGAATGCAAATGACTTCTGCTGGTTACCATGGGGACATGACCAAGGACCATGGGATGCATAGCAACAATGCTCCTATTTTTGCCATTTTCACTTCATGACAAGGAAAGAGGAGCTGCAACGTATCCTAGAGCTTTTCCTTTCTGTTTATTTATTTTTTTTTTCTTCACATGCACACAGACACAAAACACTTGCTCCATTTTAGCTGACGTATAATAGATACAGGTTGGATCTTTAAAGCTAAGCCTGAAGTCAGATTAGTTTATTTTCAGCTACCTAAAGGAATAACAGGAAATTATTACAAAAACTATTATACTTACGAAGTATAAACTTCTTGAGTCAGTAAAAGATATCTGAATTATGATGTTTTTTTTACAAAAGCAAGGAAAAACCCAAACTTGGGATTAAATCAAATACATGTACACAAATACATACTTTGAGAGAGAGAGAAATCTAGTCTTTAAAAGAACAAGAACTAGTCTACAATCGAGTTAGATAAATTGGACAAACACCAATGAACAGCTCAAGGGTTGTGGTTTTGATCTGGGGCTCTTTTTAGAAAAGAAACAACACTCTGGTAATTAAAAAAATAAAAAATAGCTGTTATCTTAATATTTTTAGAGACAACTTACTGGCTGTGCTCCCCAGATTCTGTTTCTCACTCTTAAACTTACTCTTCTCCCTGTAAGATCCTTTCTATGTCAGTAGAAATGCATATAAGCACTGTTACAATGAAAGTTTTCTGGCTGGATAAGTAATTGAGTAACAAGACAGAAATCAATGTTGCTTAGTCATATGCTATTTCTTCATTCTTTTATATAATTAGTATGAAAACTTTGATTCTATTAGATATCATTTTAATAGGTAGATCTAATTATGTTCTCAAAGGATAAAGATGATGAAGACTTAAGCTCTGCTGGTGTGACAATTCAAGCTGTCAGGCTGCCATAGCTTGCTCTGCTCGTGGTTCCTCCTCCGCTGAATCCTTAGATGAACAAATGCTCTGTCATTGCTCTATTTTAGTGCCACTACTCAGCTGGTAACATTTGATAAAAACATTTCATTCTCTGAGGACTATATTGTTCTAGAGGTTTTGTGGACACAAAAGCAATAAATAACTAATTAGGTCAGCAAGAAGACATGGCAAGCTGTAACTGCCTACATGATGACATCGATGTAGAAATACCCTGACTTGTGATTTCTAGGGCAGCAGGAAATGGCTTAGCAAAAGAGACAATCCTCTCACCGTGCTTGGAGAATTGAACAGAAGATATAGCAGGCACCTGAGGCACAGACTCACAATTTCCTGTGAAGGAGTGCTTTGGTTCTGGATATTATCCCTGGAATACAGCCCTCTGGGCATCATCCTCTCCCACATACGATGGGGCAGGGCTCCTGTCCCAGCAGACAAGTACCACAAGGCAAGGGACTCAGTCTTGCAAAGATGTGGTGTGCATAAGGGGCTAAATCAGGGGGATAAATCTTATCAGAGCAAATCTCAATTTTTTCCTTCTCATAATGTGTGATTAACACCCAGCACCAGGAAGGTACTGTAGTAGCCCTGCTGCAGAAGTTGTTTCTGATTATTTACTAGGGCTCATCTAGAGCTATGGACACTGAATAGGCCCAGAAGAAATCACAGTTTTGTAGCTGTCTGTGCCAAATTTTAAGATTAAATCAATCTTCCACTACAATCTTACACCACTCATCCCTGTCTCTCCCTTCCCACCTTCAGCAGCCACCCAGGAGGTCCCTTGCCAGCAAGGAGCTGATGGAAATTTCCAAGGCCAGCCAAAGAGGACATCAACTGTGCAGCTCCCAGGAAACCAACAGCTTTCAGCATCTCAAATACACTTTTCCAATTAAAATCGTGCTCTTGCTCTTTATCTCACTGTCCTTCTAAGTGGGAGATTAAACTCTGCAAGTGGAATCCAGATGAAAATCTGCAATTATCAAGGGGGATAGGGTCAAATAGCAAATAAAACAATGGAAATTAATATAATACTCTTGGACAATGCAGTTTGATTGCAATTATATGAATGTCAGTAAACTATGCATACATGGCAGATTTTCCACCTATTTATTTAAATAAGAGCTACATTTATGATATCCCATAGAGGATCATAAATATTCAAGGACCTAAATTTTCATTAGGACACTAGCAAGTAAATTTTCACAGCGATGCATAGGGATTTAACTGCATGAGTCACATTAATGTCACTACTTTGAAAATTTACTTCCCATGAACTTCTAGAGGATGGGGAAAAGATGAAAAATCTATTATAATTTTAAGAAGAAGACAGGAAAAAGCTTGTCATCACTTTGGCACTCTGGTACTTTAATTGCAAAAGAATAATTTAAATCATATCTTCAAAATTAAGCTCCATTTTAGGCACAGACACAGATGGTGACATTCCATCAAGAGTTTTTGCTGCACGTTATTAGACAATGTACTAATAGGCCTTTTACTTTCCTGGGAATATTAAGAGTAGGCCAATTCTGCATGACTTCTGGGAGAAGTGTAATGTGAATTCTTGGTCATGAAATTAGCAATCAGACTCTGTATTTAGGATTTGAAATTTAAAATCTGCAGTGGGATTTTTTTCTTTAGTCTTTTGAGAACTCAGTTCCCCTTGGGCCAGTTATTAAGTTACATTAATGTAATTAGAAAATTCTGTCTTTCTCACATGAAAAAAGAATTATTATTTTATGGGTGGTAGAATTTTAATTCAATAACATTTTTTTGTCATGCATAGCATTACCAGTCTGCTTTCTCTTGCTCTGAAATATATTTAAAACAAACTTTATATTCATGCTGCATTTTTCTCTTATAATAGAACATATGAGAGCAATCAGAGCATTGCTAAATATGTATAGTTTTCCTCAAAGAATGCATCAGAGATTGTGGAAATTCATGCATCACTGCTAATTTTGTATTTCAGCTGGGAGGAACAAGGAAAACCATGGGAGAATCCCTTACTTTGAGGTTATAAATTTTCAGACTCAAGAGGTTAAGAGGGGAGTGTGGTCACGAACAGACACTTTGTGTGGGCATCACTAGAGAAAAAACACAAGGTGAGTGAACATCCTAGGTCCAAGTTCAGTGCATGGACATGTGGGAAGCTCCAAATTCACAGCTGCTGGTTGGCATGAGCACGGGTCCTTGTAGGTAGAAAGAGCAAATAAAGATGATGCAGATACCTCCAAGAGGTGTTTCTTTGCACCAGTCTCTGCTGCAGAGGATGAGTGGATCTACAGCTTTCTTTGCCTGTCAGTGAGGATGATGAGTGGCAATGACTGAGCTACCATAAGGAAAGGTGCTGAAAGAAACTGATAATTGAAAAGCTTCAAGTCAACAGGCCTAAAGGACAGACATCACAGAATTCAAAATCTTGACAGGGCAGAGCAGCTAACAAACTGCACAGGCTTTAATTAAAAGTTCTTACTATATCAGTAACTTAGAGGGTGGCAAATTTTATATCTCTAATTAAAAAGGCTTTATAAGTGATCCAAGACGTTACAGATGAATAAACATTGCATCTATTTCAGGAAAGTAAAACAATAAACACCTGAAAGGCCAGGATGTGATAACATAGCCTAGCCTGCTGAGTTTTCTGAAGAGTCTCACTGATATGCTAAAATTCAGTGAGTGTCTCCAAAGCAAGAGATAGCAGGCAGTTTATTCAATCCTCTGACAAGGTCCTGCACAGGAAATTAGTAAGGAAACTAAATATTTGTGAGCTAAAGTATTACTGTGGATGAAAACTGTCTAAGAGACAGAAAAGATTAGAATTAAACTGTCAGTTTTTGCTAGGGGAAAACACAGAGTGCCTCAAAATCACACCCTGAGGCCAAGGTTTTCTGGCATAATCATGCTTTGGTGTAGCAAAGCAAGCAGGTTGCAGAAGTTGTGTAGATTATGGAAGTTCGGAGTGGAATGCAGGGAGAAGTGAAGGACTTCAGTGAGACCAAACACTGAGCTCACAGAAGCTGTGTAGGTTCAATATATTTGAAGCACAGAAAATATGCACCTGGGGGAAAAAATTTAGATTCCTCCTATATTTCAAACAATATTAAATAATTTTCCTCCTGCTTCAGGGAGGAAGAATGCAAATGCAAGGAAAATGAGAGTTGGCATATTATAAATGGATAAGTGGAAATATCTGTTCAGAGTATTTTCAGTAGACTGTGGAACTCATTGCTGCTGCAAGTCATCAAGACTGGGAATTTAAAGAGACTCTGACTTGCATTTTATGAAAACAAGAAATTAATGCTTGTACAGAATTATAATGACTAATTCTAAGGAAAAGGAAGCTAAGGGATGGAAGGGATTTAACCTTGTGTCAGCTTGCACTTGTCTTTAGTAAATCTGTCAGCAGTTGGGTTTTACATTATTCACAGTGGTAACTAGTTCTGCAAAGAGACTGTTGTTTCTTGATCTAAAAATTACTTTTTGCAATTTTTTCAGCTTTCAAAATTTTTTTCAGCTTCTTTTCTGGTTCCTCAGATTCAAGTTGTAGAAGAGCAAGGGGCAAAGTCAAAAGAGTTCAGGGAATTTTTTTTGCCTTTTTCACTGTCTACTGAAGGGCATTCAGCACTTGCCATCACCAATGCAACCACAACAGCAAGTGGAGAGTGGAAGAAAACTAATTTTAAATTTAATTGCAGAAGCAATAGAAATATTACCAAAGAATAATCAAAAAATATTATAAGGCAGAAACCAGTTCCCAGTGAGAGCAGGGATGTTTAAACATGGGACAATGAAAGTGCAAATTATGACAGAGAAAGACCCAAGACTTGGCAAAATGTATAACTAAAATGTCCCCAAGATAATGATAAATAGTTAGATAGCTTGGGACAAGAAGGTGAGTCTGGGGATGGATTGAAATACAGCCATGAGAAACCAAGCCTTTAAAAGTTTGTTCTCACATGTGTCTTTGGAACCCTGATTTATTTCATTTTCATGTGCCTGCTTGACATCTGAATCCTCCTATTCCTCCCTGTTTCTTCTATCTGGAGGTTGTGACAGGAGTGGAAGGTGCTTCAATTACAGAAAAAATGAGCTACAAACCTGTGCCTGTTTTTCTTCCTCACAGAGTGACTAGCACGTTTCAGGTACCCAAACCTGGGGAAGATAAGAAAAATCAAAAGAAGTTTTAAATGTATGCAGAGAGAATCAGAGCTGCCCTAGACAAGCAAATGAAAATTTCCTAACATTAATCTACACAGCAAAGAAGATTATTTTGCCAGTTTAGTTTTAAGTGCAAAATCTTTCATACACCTCCAGAGAGGCTCTTTACAGGAATATGAAGATTTTAATGTGTCAAATCAAAATGTCACTCCCCTCCCCCTTACATAGATTCATCTCTCTCCCTCTCTTTGTCTGCCTTCCTCTTCATGCTGGAAGTTTAATCTGCAGTTTGACTTCAAATGCAATAATTCACTAGCCCTAGGCATGTGCTTAAAGGACTATGTATAATTGTAATTCTGAAGAGATTAATACCTTATATTGATCCCCTATTTCTTCATCTATCTTGACAGCATGTAGTAATTTTTAAGCAAAGGAAAAGTGATTTGTTTTCAAAAGGGTCCTGGTTTATTGCCTATTCATACAGTTGTTAGAACTCCTGTATTCTCCTAAAATCAGCGTGGTAGAGCATGCAGAGTAAATATGTGTTTAGATTTATTGGTTACAGTTGAGAGCATATGGGAAAAGCATAGTCTAGAAAGAAAACCTGCAGAAGTGTCTGTTGGTTTGAAAAGACAGGCTTTCTGTGCACATACATTTTTTGCCCAAGTTCAATGGCTACATTTTACAGGTAATGTGGATATCTTCTATTCCCTAAATTGAGATGGTGTTTCTTAATTGTTTTGAATGTATTGCATGTCCTAACAGAAGTGAACTACATTTTTGTCTAGTAAACAGTTTTTTATCTCTGAGGTCATTTATCTGGCCATTAGAATAGTGCACTTTTTTTTTTAATAAGCACTTTAATTGGAAATGCAATGCTAATATGACGAATGGGCTTCATTATATTCTTCAGGGTGTAAAGAAAGATTAACTAAAAAAAAAATATAAGTGATTCTGCAGATACTTACATGTGTTTTGTTTAAACATGCCCAAAAAGTAGACTCCACAGTGTGAAATTAGGAACTCTACAAACCATTCAGGGAAGCACTTTCCATAAGAATTGCCTCAATTCCAAGAAATGCCAACTACTTTCTACTTCTGTTTATTTAAATGACGACTGTAGCTCCTTGCAGTGTATCTAAGTCTTTATCACATAAATAAAAAAGGCTCTTTTGATACATATGATATATCTGCACTGTTTTTGCAAAACTATGTATCTCAGACTTCTATGAAGAAAGACACTTTTAAAAGCACAAATACACATGACATTGAAAGTTTGATATGGATGTTTCCAGAGAAGGAGAATTTAGGAATATATTAGTAAACCTAGTCATACAAATAAAAGTGGTCACCACTTAAAATTGTCTGCTAAATCTTTATAGAGATGTAAGAGAAAACCCATTCTTTGAGGAAAATAAATGTGAGCACAAAAAGGAAAATATTCAGATTGCTGTAATATCAAGAAGCAAATGACTTAGATGAAAATGACAATATACAATCTTGCACTGCATTCAAAATTCTCTCAGCCACTCCATAAATAGCTTTCTCTATGTGCATTTAAAGTGAATTTTTGGAGCTCTATTGCACTGATTGTTAATTCCAACCTCTTGACTATGTGTTTTGTACTAAATGAATCCACCCTTTAGTTATGATATGGAGGCAATATGATTTTTGGTCTACAATTTATGCATAGAATATCTATGCATAATACTGCTAGCTCAAGCTGTATTCAGAAAATTACATAATTTGAAATATCTTTGGTTTTGTAAATTTAAATTAGAAGCTTGCAAAGTTTTCCAGTCAACATGATATTTGCAGGAAGATAGGAAAAAAGTATAAATATTGTTGGCTGGCACAGGCTGTGTCTGCAGTAGCATTTTGTGCCATTTTGCAGAGCAATTCGGGCACAAGAGAACTCCATTTCTTTCAGATGAAATTGGGCAGGAAACCTTGATTCAGGTACAGGTTTAATGCACCACAAACCTGAGCAACAGGGGCTCAGGACATTTCCAAACCACATACATGGTGAGGGCATTCAATTCTGCAGACCAGGCTAAATGTAACCTAAAGTAAAACGTGCAAATTGCATATAATATTGGGGCTCCAGCAGCAACTGCTTTGATCTAATGCTGTGCTCCTGCTGAGCTACCCCCTTGCCAATGTAGGCCCAGCCTTATGTGTGCTTTCAGATCATCAGCAGTGCCCCTACTAAGGCCAGAAGCGTAGATCAAATTAAAATAACAGACTCAGAATTAATCAAAAAACTTCATAGTTTTAGTCACCTTTTTCTTTTCATTAAGACTTCATGGTAGCAAGGCCAGGTATAATTAATGAAGAAGTCTTTTCTCAGCCAGGATTATTCTGAGGTATAAGCCTGATTAGTTTTCACTCATTCTTTGACTCATTTCATGTTAGTTATATAGAGTTAATGTCAAAAATTACCTATTATTTCTTTCCATTGAAAAACTGAACTACTGAGATGAGAAAGCATAGATTATCCAGACCAGAAAATTTACATTCAATGAAGTGTTTTATTACCAAAATAAAGGAGGGAATGTGATTTTAAGAAAGTATTAATAGGAATTTTGCTATTGTTCCCATATTGCAAGTTTAAATGAGAATGTCAAAACTGGGCACAGAAACTTTTTAATGCAACAGTGAACGAAAAACCTTTTCCATACAATCCAATTGGTGCTACAAATATAAGAGAAAAATAAAGATTCCCTAAGGCAATAAATTAGATTTTTCTGCATATTCCTCTTATGTACAGAATATTTCCCATGTCTGTACATGAGTCTTTTAAAGGTTAAAGTACTGCAAACCCCATTATAAGCATTATTGTGTATGTTTTCAAAAGACAAATGCCTGGATGATAAAAGCCTGACTTTTTGTTTCTAATTTCACTTCATGTGTGACTTGGTGAGACGACATGACCTGGGGAATTAAATTTCACAGAGGCTAATAGTGACTGGCTCAGGTACAAGAATATATTACTTGCTTCTGTTCACAAATAATTTATACAGGCTGTAATCTAGCATGACACCCCTGCTTAGATGATGACTGTGCTATTGATCAAAAGCAAGAGTTGACAATTTTTCAATCTTTAACAAATAAAAGTTTTGCCATCCCATTGAAACCAGTGATTCAGCAGTGATACTTTAAAAGACATATTCAGTTATTGTATTCTGTAAATCTTGGTGACATAAATACAATCTCTTCTATTGTTAGCTTCTACTCTTCATCTACAGTTTCATTCACAATCTTTTCCAGGTCTGTCTGTAGAACACCACAAATACTTTTGCAGCACAAATTTTACTTCCTAGTCCTTTCCACCTTAGATGCATCCCCCTCAGATGTGTTCACCTCAGATGTGTTCACCTCAGATGTGTCCACCTCAGCCCCTGGCAGCCAGAATCAAAGTTTCTCAGCTGGCCCTATACCTCTGTGGCTTAGTCTGCCTTCCTGTAAATTTATAGCTACACATTGCATTACTCCACTGATTTATATCCATTCTTCTGTATTTCTGCAGGAGCCATCATGTCAACTCTCTCCCTTCCTTTCCCAGGCACTGTGCCACATCTGTCGTTCATTTCAGAAGTTTCACACTGCTGAGAAAGCATTTATGGCTATTTCTGGCCAGCTGCCCACTATGCTTTTAGGGGACTTGTTTATTTTTTAAAAGAAAAAAAATATCCTAAAGTCATACAGAAGTGACAGAAATTTTAGCAATAGCAAATACTCTTTCATTTGTTATTGTACAGAAAACAAGTTGCAAAACCTGAGGCTTGTGTTTTATATCTCAGGGTTCCAAGAATTTGGAAGTAACCTCTGAATGGTTTGCAAATTGCTGAAACCCACGAGGTAGCTGATGGAGGAGACTGCACAGTTATGTTGAGAGAGGTTTAGAGCTGAATTAAGGTGCTTTGCAAAAAAAAAGTGGATAAAAAAATTTCCTTTCTTGGGCATAATCAGATCTGGGTTAGTCAGATAAATGTCTCTGCTTCTTTTCATGGCTCTGTCTCAAAAAAAAAAAAAAGAAAAGTAGATGAAAGTTTTATGAGTTTTCCCTAAATGTAGCACAAGGTGTTAGTTATTTTATCAGCTCTCAACTTTGTACAACGAATGCTACCCAGAAGCAGTGGGATTTGGTGTAAACAGTAGGAAAATGAGCTAGAAAACCTAAATTCTCCTCCTAGTCTTGCTCAGTAGTTTTGGCAAAATTATTTCTTTGCTTCTCTGTGTTTTGAGCATTATGTAAATGTTGGTTAATACTTGTAATAGGAAGGAACAATAGCCAGATTCCTGAAGTACAGTGGGAGAAAAAAATGTTTTACTTTCCTCAATACAGAAGAAAACAATCTGAACTTCAAGATTCCCCAGAGAAAGAGGGGGGAAACTGTTCCTATAAACCTTTGAAATAAATCCTGTAAAAATGCACAATACATGTTTAAACCATATTTAAGGATATTAGATGTACATTTTTAGACGGCCTTTTACATTAAAAAAAGTGATTTATTTTTTAAATTACAGTAACCTAATCACATAAATATGTGCAAGGAAACGTGCCATAGTTATTGACTAGGAAGCCATAGCTGGATAACAGCCACTCCAGATTAAAGTCACCCTTTTCAGCAAACTTTTTCCTCTCAAAACTCTGCCTTTCTTTTGCATCTTTGCCTATGGAAGCCACAGGCTGCAGGGGTAATTATTCAAAGTGTAATGTGCCTCCCTTATTTAAAAATCATTCATGTTCCAAACCTTCAGGGGGATGCACTGAAGCTTAATATATGTCACAGCAGCCAAACAAACATATTGTCAGATCTGCTGTCAGGACCTCCTGCAAGCAAATTGATAGCTCATTTTCTAGACCAGGCTTCTAAGGCAAGCCTCAGGTTTTCTAGGGTCTTATTTTCATTATTTTAAGAAGCTAATTTTCTCTGCTTTTCTTAAATGACATGGTCAGAGACACAACACACAGGTCAAAAGTTATGTGCCTGATTATAATTTGTATTTCTAGTAAATTCTGATATTTTGACAGCTAGCTTATGTGATATCCCTTGTGATATCAGAGTGACTGTGGAAAACTGTGCAGGAATACACACACTTTAGCAAAGACCAGTTGAACAAAGATTTCTACTTGTACCTGGGGATACTCAGTGTCTCCTTAAGTAGTTGCAGGGATCTCTGGAATTCCCCAAGTCCTGCATTTGAGGAAAAGCCACAATCAAAGCAGATGGTTTGTGTCTGAAAGTGAAAGACATAGAACATTTTATCTATCACTCAATCAAATGAGGAAAAGGGAAAAAAAAAGGAAAAAAAGGGTGTTTCTCACCTTGCTGGAATGGTTTTGCAAGTTCTTAATCCAGGAGCAAACAAAAAAAAATTGGAAAGGGTTTCTGCATCTTCTACCAATACTTGCTCTAATTAAGATACTCTAGGTCACTTTCTCTATTAGAGCAGCCATTTTTTACTTATTCTTATATGGGAAAAAGAACATATGGCATTGGAGGTGATAAGCTGAATATTTTCATCTTTGGACCAAGTGAAGCTACATATTAATTGAAAAGGAAAGAGATCAACCAACAACAGGCAGCTGAGAAAGTCTCTCTAAAGCAGAAGCTGTTAGGCCATGACCTCAGCAGCCAAGAATAAATCCATAGGAGGGTGAACATGAAGTGCTATGACCTGCAGGTACAAAACATAAATCACAGCCATACAAGACCTTACTGGAAGCCAGTGAGCTATGGTCAGTGGAGTCAAACTGTTTTCTTTGCTCTGTGAGGGTTAGCAATGGAGCAAAACAAAAGGAGGATGAAGCTATAAGATTTGGACTTTTTGAGATTAAATTTCTGAAGCTCTTTATTTATTTAGAGGAATTTATCAGAGTGGCTGATTGCTTTTCTCCTGTTTTAAAGTGAACAGTATTCATTTCCTATCTCAAGGTAAGAAAATGACCTTTCCATCTTACAGGCTTGTGGGACTGACACTGTTAGAAAAGCTCTCTAGTTGTTAGGAAGAATTTTCTTTTTTATTTTTTCTTTTTTTTTTTTTTTTACTTCTGCCAATCAGTGAAGCAAAAGTTACAGACAAAAAAATCCCTCTGAAATTTTGGAAGCTGCAAAGTTTTCACAGTTTCACTTTGGAAAGAAGTGAGAACAGAGTAAAGCAGAATAAAGAAGTTTTTCTTATATATTAGTCAGCAAAGAATAGCCTATCTCTAGGGCTCCCAGTTTTCTGGTACTGAGACAATTTTATGATTCTGGTGAGACAGCAAATATGACAACATGGTAAAAATGGCTCTGTTGAAGCAGTCTGTGCATGAGAGAGATTCTCTGCCTGCATTCAGGAGACCCAAGAGGTCTCTCAGCCATGTGCAGTTCCTACACCTCGAGGTTGCCTCTCAACTTTCATCTCTAAATCATGGGGACTCCTCCTGCAGTTTTGTCAGCCCTGGTGTCCCTGCAGGTCTTGCCTGCTGCCTTCAGGCAGTCTGGCTCCCAGCTGAGATTTGCTGATGACATCTAAGGGAGATGCTGAAAGTGCTGGCAGAGTGATGTGTGTGGGGAAAGGGCTGAACACACAGATACCTTAGTGGAGGCTTTCACAGAGGCAAGCAGGAACAAAAGGGACAGTCCTCATTTCCACAGTATGAGGAAACAAAATGCAAAGCAGATGAGATTCTTTCTGAGTTTTCTGTAGGCAGGGCAGATGAAAGGAAGGTCTTGAAGGACATCACAGGCCACAGAACCACACATCAGGACAAACCAGTGGTTCTGTACGGGGGCTCCATGGCAAGACTTGACACTGAATTGCTGCAGCCCACAAACCTGACCAAGCCACGCTGCCTGAATGTCACACCACGATCTGTTCTTCCTGCCTGTCAGCTGAGGGATCCTCCAGCCATCTGCCTTGACTGTCTCAGTCTGTGGTGACTGCCTGTCCTACAGGCATTACAGAAATGGCAACTAATTTATGCATATATGATTTTGCTTTAAACAATCTAGCACTGACACTGATACCAGAGAAGTGACTGCAGTGTAGGAATTTGCTGGATTAGGTTTACTTTTACAGACACAATTTGCTGCCATATGTCTGTCATACCCCCATCTGAAGGCTCATTGGACTTTTTACCACCTACTGTCTTCAAAAAATGAGCCTTTGGAATTTTTATAATCATTTTATCTTTCTGGAAAGCACCGCAACATGATAAAAATAATAAATTAATATATATGCAGGAAATGTAATAAGGAAACATAAGCACTACTTTAATCTAGTTATTTAAACATTCTGCCATTATTACTACTGGAAAATAACACTATAATCCCTCCAGATGAGTCACAGAAAGCTCAGTTCCACGGTAAATAACTTTGGAAGATGATGTCTGAAGAAAGCTTAGCATTCCCCAGATTCTGGAATATATATGCCAGCCATCACTTAAATAGCACCTGGGATTTGTTTTGAATAGAAGCAGCCAGAGACTTATATTGGCAAGAACAGCTGAAGAAACATTTTAGACCTTGACCTTCAACACTGATAAGGAGACAAAGATGTTTTCTGTAGTATTTACTCTGAATGATGTTTGTCTTTCTGCTTAGCTGCTACCTCCAGATATTCCTTCTGTTTTCTCATGTCAACCCTAACATGTTTTCTCCCTTAATCCCTTCATATTCTTTTCTCCTGTGTCACCTCTTTTTCCTTCTTTGTTTTGTTTTGTTTGAGTTTTTTTTTACAGCTAAATCAGTTTTTTCCTTCTTCCCATCCAAGTTTAAAAATACAGAATTCACCCTGGCAGTTGCACAGTAACAATCTGCATGCATATTACAGTTCATGCTATCCTTAGAGCATAAGCTTTTGGGAACTTGAGCTATCTTCCTATATTTCTCTGTATTATATAGGGCTGGGATCAGGGCTTACTGTACCAGGGATAATAATAGCATATTATTATATGCTGCAGCTTTTCAGACGCCAATAAGATAAAACTAATTTTCAGAAGTTCTAATTCATTTAACTAGGCATTACCTTTGCCTACGCTCAACTAAGAAGTAGAATAACAGAGACTAAATAGCAGCTTTCAGTAAGGTCTTTATACATTTATCTGTAGCAAAGGGACATTTTATCCTGTGTATTGATACATGAAATCATTATGCACTTTAAAATAATTTGCCATTCCAACAACATTCTTTCTTTCTTCACTTTAACTCATCTGCCTAGCTGACCTACTGGCTAATGAACTTGTCTTCAGTGTGGATATGGGTACTATCATAGCTCTCATTGTTTTGCCATAGTTTCTTATATGCCTCTAGATATTTATTATTCCAATTTTTTTTCTTTTCTGTGGGTCAAATTATAGCTCTCCTGAAGACAACAACAAAACACTCTGACTTCTCACCATGATCACTGTGGCACAGGTATTTTGCAGACTCTTCAGAAACAGTGTCCAGGTTTCTGTTCTGTTACCTAATATCTCTGCTAGGGGTTGACATTAACCCAAGCAGCAATTGGAGCTTTATCTAGCACAGGTGCTTGTTTGCACTCCACAATCTCCATGTCCATCAGCTTAGGTCTCCCTGCCTGGGAGCATAGATATACTGCAGGAGAAAAGAGGTGGAAGGCTTAAAGTGAGTGCTTAAGTGTGATGCCTTAGATTTTAACTTTTATATTTTTCAAATCCTCTACTGCTAGTGTAACTCTGAAGTTCCTGTAGCTTGTTCAGTGCTGTTCTCTCATGCTCACACAGACACAAGAAAGCCTCTCCAGCTCTCCAAGGACACCCAGACCCTCCTAGGCCCAACAACTGTAAACCTTCATCTTGGGGAAAGGAGGGCAAGCTTGGGGAGATTCCATCCTTGGCTGGGTTCTGCTTGGGGAATTGATGCTGATATCAAAGTGTGAAGAACTCGTGAGCTGTCATTGTCCATGTTGGGATGCACTGAGGCAGGAGCCTCTGGAGCCCAGAGTGTACCTCTGAAGGCCTTTCCAATCAATCCCTCCTTTATTCCTTTATTCCTGTCTAGTGTCTGTTTCTAGGTAGCCATTTAAGGCATCAAGTGAGGATGGGGGCTGTGCTCAGGGATTGTAACATTCACTGAACCAGGCCTTAAGAGAATTTAGAAATGTGTTACAGTTGTCCATCCTGGCCACTTGTGGTGACACCACTCAGCTTTGCCCATGCCAGGCTGAAGGACACAGAGCTTGGCTCTATGGCCCCTGTAGAGTGATGGGGCCTCTTGGGCCTGCTCCCACAGGGCCTGTAGCTGTGGACATTTTTCAAAGGCATTTAATATTTGCCACAGCCAAGACGTGTTGGAGGTGTCAGTAGTCTAGACTGGCCCCAGGGGGCAGCAGGGATCCCTGGGGGCAGAGCCCAGTGCCAGAGATGCACCATGCTGGCTGTGTAGGCTGGCACCCAGCACACCAAGGCACAGGCTGTGAGTGCAGCCACAGCAGCCTGGCACCCAGCACACCAAGGCACAGGCTGTGAGTGCAGCCACACCAGCCTGGCACCCAGCACACCAAGGCACAGGCTGTGAGTGCAGCCACACCAGCCTGGCACCCAGCACACCAAGGCACAGGCTGTGAGTGCAGCCACACCAGCCTGGCACCCAGCACACCAAGGCACAGGCTGTGAGTGCAGCCACACCAGCCTGGCACCCAGCACACCAAGGCACAGGCTGTGAGTGCAGCCACACCAGCCTGGCACCCAGCACACCAAGGCACAGGCTGTGAGTGCAGCCACACCAGCCTGGCACCCAGCACACCAAGGCACAGGCTGTGAGTGCAGCCACACCAGCCTGGCACCCAGCACACCAAGGCACAGGCTGTGAGTGCAGCCACACCAGCCTGGCACCCAGCACACCAAGGCACAGGCTGTGAGTGCAGCCACACCAGCCTGGCACCCAGCACACCAAGGCACAGGCTGTGAGTGCAGCCACACCAGCCTGGCACCCAGCACACCAAGGCACAGGCTGTGAGTGCAGCCACACCAGGCTGGCACCCAGCACACCAAGGCACGGGCTGTGAGTGCAGCCACACCAGCCTGGCACACCAAGGCACAGGCTGTGAGTGCAGCCACACCAGCCTGGCACCCAGCACACCAAGGCACAGGCTGTGAGTGCAGCCACACCAGGCTGGCACCCAGCTGTGACCTGCAGGCTCACCTGCACTCCTGTGCCAGGGACGGTGGCCAAGTCTCACCTCCAAAGTGTCATTAGGAGATTGTGCAGTGACAAACAATGACACAAAGCCTTTGTCCTGTAAAAATTAGAGAATTGCCTGAGAATGCAGTTTTGAGAGCATTGCATCCACTCAAAGAAAGGAATAGCAGTGGGGCACTTTTATTGAAGCACAAAATATTTCAATGCACATTTTTACAGTCTCTGAATAATTTAGGAATGCAAACTCGATAGAACTTGTCTTATTATTCCAATACTTTGTCAAGGTTATCTTCATTACACAGTGGTTTACCACATATAGAAAAGCTGCAGTTTTGATTGGAAAAGGCTATTATAGCATCCAGAAGCCCCCTGAATTATATGTGCCCATAAAAACCATTTGCAGTAGCTTTTACTGCATTTTTCTTGCCTTTAAACTCTCTGTCAGTTTTGGATATCTCAGAAGTCGAATAGTGCTTTAATATGTGCTGAGTATGGAAAGGAAAAAGCAGCATTGTGCTATTAAAAAGTTTGTAAATTTGAAGAAATGGTGATCTGGAAAACTAGTCTTAGCACCAAACAATTGACAAGGATACACTGAATATCAATGTGTGAACACATAGGTCAGCTGCACAGCATTTAAAAGCCTGGTACACTACATAAATTTAAAAAGTGTTTCTGAGTTGACCCTTCAATGTGCAAGAAAATGCCCTTCAATACAGTTCCCTGAAAACTGCTAGGAGATTGTGCCTTCTTTAATGCTTAAGAGACTATTGACTAATATGTGATTCATAAATTCATTTCTGGTGCGGACTCGTAGGGAGATAAGTGGACTGATCGTGGCCTTGCATATATTTTCCAGCTGCAGAACTATCAGCTCACCCGTGTCTCCATCAGCCTCAACAAACCCCATCATGAGCAGAGCACGTTGCTCTCTGCAGCTTCTCCTTCTGGAAAGACAGCCTGGGAGAGAAAATAGCTCCAACTCTGCACAAAAGGGACAGAGAAAGTGATCTAGCAAAAGAGGCGGAATAGAAGAAATGAAAGAGCCACGAGGTGTATGCTCAAGGTGTGTGTGGAGGGTAGGTACATCAGTGAGAGGCTTACAAAATGCTGACATTGTTATGGCCAATAGTTCCTATTCGCCAGATACTTGAAAAAATCCACCATTTCCTTGCTTCAATTTTCTTGATTCACAGCATCAAGGGAGAAGCACAAATTTTCCCCGAGTTCTGACAATCCCATTTTATAAACAGGGAAGCCCTGTGCTGTGACAGTACAAGCTGCATGCATTTCAAGTCTCATGTTCAATTTTCTCAAAAAAAAAGGCTTCTCAGGCTTTTCCAAATAATAGCAGATAAAACAGTGTGTGTGTGTATGTGCACACATAGACAATAAGTATTTTTCAAAGTTTTTTGTGTGTGCAACTGGAATGTTACAGGCAAGAAAAGCTGGCTTGAAGGAACTGGGATTGGTCACTGAGGAAAAAAAAAGAAAACAAAAAAGAAGAAAATACTCTGACTTACATGCCTATAGCAATTACAGGAAAATGCTTGTACTTCAGCTACCAGCCTCCCTGAGACTTACTCCCTAACAGCAATTTAGAAATTTATGATGTCATTATTATTACAGTTTTTCATCCTACATACTTCAGTAACCTGCAGTGCATTATTATGTGTCTCCATAAATAAAATTCTGTCTTTTATATATGCAACAACCCCCTCGCCTTGCATTGCAAATTCCATTCCAAATTGTGCAAATTCAGAGGTGCGTAAACTTCTGCAACACATAGGAGTTTAGCAGATTTATAGTGCAGTAAAAAAATAAAAGTCAACAGCATACCACCAATCTGTTCAAAACCAGACAGCCAAGAAAACATGTATACTTCCCAGGCTATTGCATATGCACAGCACTTCTGCCTAGCACTGCCTTCCTAGCTTCATATCCATCTTTCCTCTTCATGCCACCCAAAATCATACTTGAAAATGGCAATACAAATAATGCTGGAAATAGATCACCTTGCAAATGGTTATGGTTTTGGAACCTACATACTTTTCTTCCCAAACACCAACAGGTTGCAGTCCCACTTTGCCAGATGGAGGAACCCAAGTGATCAGACCAGTGAAGATCAGAAAAAAAAAAATATTTGCACAGCAAGAAATGATTACACCATTGTCCCTGATGTGAAACCCACCAAAAACCTCTGCCTGACACACTAAGGCAGCTCCTTTTAAAGGAGTGTCTGTTCATTGGTGGGATGTAGGGCAAAGAGAATTGTGGGCTGGAGCAGATGAGACATTTAGGATCATGCAATATCTACTGGATGCTTAGGGGAGAGAAGGCAGGATGATAAAGGGAGACATCAGGAAGGAACAAGCAAACAAAGAGTATGAGGAAGGAAGATCAAAGGGTGCACCCACAGGTGCAGGCAGCTGAATGGTTTATTAGCAGAACATTATGTTTGATGGCTACAGTCTGTTCCATTTTTTTATTAGATCCTACTCCTAACTCAGTGTTGGGTGAGCATGCCCCCCATTCAGAGCAGGGAGGGGTGCAGACTGCCTTGATGTGGGGCGGAACATGGGCACCTCAGGGTGGGGGCACAGACGAGGGCTGCTGCAGCCACCCACAGTGTATGTGCGTGGGTGTGAGCAGCTGGAGAGCTTCAGATCAGAGCAGCAGGCAAGCAGGAAACAGAAAAGCTATGAAAGTGGTTTTCCTTTCCCTGAAGATGGTTCAGGAGTGGCTGGAGCTGGATCTGGGATGAAACAAGCAACCTCTCCTGGGTCCCACAGACCAGCAGGCTCAGCTACCTCAGACATAGCTGAGCTGTTTGATCAGTCATCATGGTCCAGTTGGGGACTTAGGGCTTAGCACACATAACTGCTCAGCTGTGCTGGCTGCAGGGCCTGGACATTGTCACTTTGCTACTTCTTGCCTGTGGTTTATAAAGCAGCAACAGGAAGGCTGTCGAGACTGCCACGCCAGCAGTGCTGTACACCTTGTCCCCAGTCCTTCAGCACAACACAGGGGTCAAAGAGAGACTGAAGCACAGAATTGTCAAGAAAGTGTCTGATGACTGTGATGGAATTAGCTGCAAGTCATTACTGCAGCGTTGAGTAAGAGCACACCTGCTGGTGAGAGAAAGCAATCGAAACAGGAAAGGAACTAATATTTTCTGTCTGCTCTCAATTGACTTCAAGATCTAATAAACCTTTTCAGCTTTTCTTCTATAAAAAAGAACGTTTTTCAAGTAGCCATATGATATCAGCTTCAGAAGTACAGTTTATCCAGAGATTTATTTCTTTTTAATTCAAAGTAAGTTAAAGATACGTCTAACAGAAGATTCCCAAGATGTAAAATCAATAAATACATTTTTATAAAATCTACACAGCAGAAGACAAAACACACACACACACACGATTTAGATAGATAGAGAGATAGAGATATAGATATGGATATATATATATATATGATATGTTAAATCTTCCTAGTACACTAATCATAAGACTTTCATACCAATCAATTCATCACTTCAATTCCCATTAAAGCAGTTTGGGACAACAAATGAAATTTGCTGAGCAACCAGAAGGCCAACAATTTTTGACAATGATAGTCCAAAAGGGAAGGAAGCAAGTTTCAGAGATGATCTTACATCCTTGAAAAAGTATTTTCAGATTTGATTAGGTAGCAATTAGGGTGAGTGCCTCTGTCCATTTCAATAATTATGGTGAACTGCAGAAATACTGCTGAACTTGGAAGAATCCAGGATTTAAAGCAATTTATAATGCTCTGGAGAACCATTGCACATCTGGATAAACTATACAACAATCTTATTTCCATTAATTATTAATGGACCTGGTCAGTCACATCTAATAAAGGAAAATCTGATTATTGCCTTACATTACATGATACTCCTAGAGCACAGTGTAAGAGAAGAGTTAGCATCCCAGCAACTTCTCTGCCTGCATTTAAATGCATGTAAAATGGAGGCCAAGCTGAGGAAAGGGTTTCTCTAACTGCAAAACTCTGACAGACTCATAAATGTGACTGACAGGAAGACCTCAGTGCTTCTGGGCCTATCTGCAAGTGCAAGTGACTCATTCTGAGGGACATCCAAGGCTAAGCACAAGGGCAAGACTGAAGGTGAGACTGGGAACTTCTATTCAGAAGCAGGGAGGAAAGGCAGATTGTAGTGCCAGGAGGAAGGAGAAAGGAATGACTAGATACTCCTAGAGTAACTGCTTATAGGACAAATTTCTTCTCATTTGTGATCCCTCCCTGTCCATAATACACCATTTGTAAGCTGAAAAACCCTACTCTGCCTGCTGCTGCTGCTCTGTGTGAGGGCAAGAGGGAAACTGAAAGCTGTGTGAAGAATAAGTGGCCATTGACAGCAGGTACCATGTGAACACTCAGATCCCTTTTTCTGCCCAAGAAGACAGAAGCAAGCAGTAAGATGCATAAATCTACTCTCTGCATTCAGGGGTGAGCAGATATGGTTTTACTCATCTGTGTTACTGAGCACCTAGCAGAGCTTTCCACAGATGAGGACCTGAGCCATTGTGCAGCCATAGAACAGAAAGAGAGTTTCCTTCCCCAAGAGATTGCAGGAGATAATAGATAAATAAGGCAGAGGGAGGCCACAAGTCCCACTAGCAAAACAAGCTGGATAATATTAGTCAAAATTAGAAACTGTGTTCTCAGAAATATTACATAATTTCTGATGACCCTGGACTGGAAATCTCTTCTCCCTCCACATCAGAACCATCAGCCTCCAAGGTGGCCTATCAACAGTTTGAATGCACCAATGATCATCAAGGACTGACACCAACATCACAATTCTCCCCTACAATAATTTTCCTCTATTATTAAAAAGGATCATCGGAGCAAAATTGGAGCAGTATTTGAAATGAATATATTCATACAATTTATTAGTCAATGTAATAAGTTTACAACCTAATCTATTCCAAAAGAAATCACACCAAAATAAACATAATTAAAACCACCCGATCTGACATATGTCAGGACAAAGTATGTATTAGCAGATAACTACCACTGATTGTGAATCATATAACAGAAACGGAAATGAAAATTTTGTTAATTTTAAGAGGTGTCATGCCTACTTCTGATTCTAATCTAGATTATATTAATCTTGCATTTTAATGAACTGAGCCAACAAACAGACACAGTAACGGGCAGCTGTTCATAGAAGCAATGCAATTTAATTTTTTTGTTTGTTTTCCATACTCTGCTGTACATCTGTGAAAAAATAGACAGGAAAAAAAAGTCAATTCCATATACCACATGGCTACTTAAGCACTTCTTATTATGCCTTCCAGGAAGACTTGTATGTCTTTTCCACCCAAAGCCTGATCCTGCTGATTATGTTTCTGAAAGAAGCCAGGAGGGATAACCCAGCACTAGACTTAGAGAAAGGTATCCAATATGCAAATTCAAATTCTTTTTCTCTCCCCCTGCTAAATGGAAATCCACATTTCATTTTCTAAGAAAACAGTCTCCTTGAAAGTAAATGAGATGTCAAATTTTCAATTAATACAAAGCAAGAAAGCATGCTTATAATTTTTCCTTTTCTGCAGCAGTGGTCCCCCGCCAGCTGAAAGCACATCACTTGAATGTCCCTGGGAAGCTGCTTGGTCATCCAGCCAGCACAGGTTTAGAGCTTCTGAAAGCTAACCCAGGACTGGAAGGAGTCACATGTCCTATGCCCAAAGCATGTCTGGCCCCACATCCACTTGTCCCCTAACAGCTTCTCTCTTCCTCGACCATTCTGAGAGTGCCCCAGCAAGTGAAGCCTGGGGAGGTGTTTTAGGTGTCAGAACCAAGCCTGTGCCTCATGGTGTCCTGTATCAAACAGGCTTGCCAGGCGACACCACGGGTTAGAGCAAGGGACAAGCTAGCACAGCCTCTGGGGCATCCTGAGCTTTGGGTGGTCGCTGGTGACACCACAGGTTAGAGCAAAGTTCAAGCTAGCACAGCCTCTGGGGCATCCTGAGCTTTGGGTGGTCCCTGCAGACAACAGGGTGCAGCTGCAGGGCAGCCTGCTCTGCTTCTGGGAGAAAGCTGGGATCCAAAGTTCTTGCTGCTCGAGCAGGAAACAGAGAGTGTCAGAAAGTGTCCTTTACCTTCACCAGGTACTGCTGAACCTGCACTCTGCCGTCCCTGGGAAGACACACGGAGCAGGTCAGTGGTACCAACAACTCAGCACTGCACTCCCTCTGACAGCTTCTCCAAATTCTCATGTCAAACAGACCCCTAAGCCTCACTTCATACCCAGAGGCTTGTTTTTCAGCTCATTCCCCAAGACTCTAAAAAGCCTCGCAGTAAATTTGTAATGAAATCATTATCTTTTATGTTGGTATGACTAAAACACAATTTGGACACTACTGAGAATGTTGTATATGGAAACACCTGTATTTGTTTTTCTGCAGAGACTAGAATGCCAGAAGCTATCAACTATACTAGGTAGCAGGAAGGGAGTAAATATTGAGCTCAAAATAATTTTTGATACACAAATACAATGCTTGATAATACTGCTGCTATTTAGCAATGCTATGAGAATTCATTTGAACACAGAGATTTACTAATTGCAGATGCACCTTAAAGCAGACTTTTGTAAAATGAAATTCACTATGTATATTACTTGTTTCATACACTGTGTCTGCCTTTAGAAAGTTTAATAAAACTAATTTTAACATATTTTTCATTTCTGACTCAGGTGTGTCTCTGAGTTGTCACTTTGACTGCACAGATTCTCGACACAGTATTTTTTTTTGCATCATTCCCACTTCCAAAGCTTGTGCAGTAGAAGATAGAAAACCCATTCTTGTCTTTTATTCTCACTTGTATAAAGAAGAGTGGACATAAATATTTAATAATTCTTATAGATCACTGAGACTTTGTGAAAGAATTGCAAATCCTATTTTTTTTTCTATGTATTTATCTTCCTATGTATGTATCATTTCCTGTTCTTCCCTAGCAAAGTTAAGAAGTGTTTGCTTAGGTCCTAGTAGTATCTCATCAAGTATTCCTTAACTAAAATTGCTAGTTTTGACAACCTCAATTCTATTATTATGTCTGCCTTGCCAACAAAACACTGCTAACCTAGAGAAGCTTTACTTCTCATCTTCTACTTTAAGCCAGTCAAAAAAGGAACAATTTTCAAGTTGTGAAAGCACATTGCCATGCTCTTCTCTGCTTCCCAATTTATCATAAAGATATACTAAATGTTATGATTCATATGGTGAAATGCAATGTATTTAAGTTTAAGTTAAAACTACAGCAGTGACTAACTACCAGCAGAACAGACATAAGATAGAATTTGAGTTTCTTTTTCTGTAGTTCTTTCCTTGATCAAGTGTAACCACATTTTTCTTGCACCTACAAGTCTCTCAGATAGATGGATTATACTTAATGGCCTGCCTTGAGACATGATTGTTAATCCTCAGAGGGAGAGACCAGAAAACCCTCAAATAAAAAAAACCCCAAAGTTGATTTATAGATTAGACCTCTCTTCATAACCCTGATCGAGGAGGAAATACATTTTTTGGATTGTAAAGAATTTAAATGAGCATAGCTTTATGATGGATTCTTACCGACACATGAATGAGTAGAAAACCAGTGCATTCCTATTCTCACCTGGACTGGCAGATCACAGGAGGCAGATTTAGTTATTCTAAATCAAGGCTATAACTTCTTCAAAAAGCTGCATTGTAATCAGAAATAATAAATTTTAAAAATTGAAAGAATAATTAAATTGTAATTCCCGCCTAGAAGGTCAAGTGAGTAGCTTCAGTTTTAAGTCAAACGTGTTAAAAATCAGTCATCTAACTTGAGTTATTAAAAAATAAGTTAAGCAAATAAGGAAGTGAAACTACCTTGTAAGTAGTTTAAAAGATAATTCAAAGCCAATGGTAACACACTTTCTTTTTTTTTTCAAATTAAGAAGAATATTTATAGTCTTTGAAAAATTACATGCTCATTGAAACAGTTCAGTGATCTATAAACTAAAGGAAATAATTTTGGGGTATTTTATAACATTGTGGTCAACAGTTAAAAGGTAAACAGGATATGCTAAAAACAGTTTTTACAGAAGGCTGAAATAAAGCATTTTAGCATTTCTAAAATGAGCTATTGGATTGATGTTCACCTTTGAACAGGCCAAAAAACAACCCTACCAACAGCTTCTCCTCTTCGTTACCCACATGACTCTTCTTGGCTTTCAATATCATATGAAAAAATAAAGAGAAAACAATATGGGAGAGAGTAAAAATGAGCTAGAGAAAGGTCCAAATGCACCTCTCCACAGCCATGGCACGGTTTATACCAAATAGCAGGCACACTCCTAATCCAGAGCCACTCCGAAATAGCTCATCTGCCCTCCTGGAGCTAAGGTGCCAAACCCTTCTGTCCATTTCAAAAGGAAAAGATTAAATCACGCATCCCTCTCTTCTGGACTGGCAAAGAGACCCATGAGTGCTGCAAATTCACAGAGAGAAAGTTATACCCACAGTTCCTCAGCTGTGGAGCAATACTTGCTCTGCTTACCCGAGTCCTGCCAGTTCTAGCCAACAACTCCATCCAGCTACAATTTTTAGGTAAAATAGCACCGATGCACATATTTATAAAGGCAATTAAAGTTCATCTGATTCTTCTAGGTTGAGAACAATTTTGCATTCAGTCTTAGCTTCGGAAAGTAAAAATAATGATGTAGATAATTTCTTCCTATTCATTAAGGACAGTGGATATTTTTATCCAGTTGGACATTTCTGCAGCATTTGGAAACACTATTTCAGGGTGACCTGGTGTTATCTCACACGGAGAAAAAAATCCATGCATAATGTATCAGAATGTTTTTTCAGGACCACAGAAAAGAAGCAGTGACAGCCAGCTGTACCTCCAGTGCTATAGCCTTACTGCATGGGGTATAAAACAAGATCCTGTGGAGAGGAGAAGAACTGGTGATGTTGTGTGAGCCTAGTCAGATAAAAAGCATTAAAGTAAACATCTGCTGGGTATTATATAGCTCTGCCAATGCATCTCTCTGTAAAATCATCCCACTGTTAGCAGGACCTGTTCCTTTATATGATGAATTCCTAAATGAAAACCAGGTTGCTGAGGTGGGACACGAGGATAAAGGCTGATAGCTCAAGGGAGGCTTTAAAGGAACCATACTCCTTCTTGTTTGAAAATATGTGCCACTTGTAGTCAGGGTTTTTTGCAGTTCTAAAAACTGTAATGTTTGCACTAATACCAAATGCTGGTGTGGATACAAAGCATCATGCTATCCTAACAAACATATCTGGCTTTATTCATCATTTCAGTATCACTTTTCAATGATAAACTCACTCATAAGTTCATTAGGAAATTGCATGAACAGGAATATACAAAAACTGACCTAATTATCTTCTCATTAAATAACACTTGACAGTCTTTAAATATACAGGAGTCTAGGACATACCTGAAGGTCCAAGTTGAATAATGCCTTTAATAACCTTATACAGGCACAGCTGAATTTTATATTACTAAATAATATGCCTTAAGAGTTTATCTTAAGGTAGAGAACAGAGTCCATCAACTCCTGCAGGATCTGGAAGATAAAAGAAGCAGTGAGTAAAGGTTTGTGATATTGCTCAACACATAGTGAGAGCATCCAGCACACTGAAAAGTGCCTACTTACCAAAGCCACACATTTGTTGCGTACTCTGAGGGGACAAGAGAAACTGAATGATGAAAATACAAGCAGTGTGTGGGAAACCTGTAAATAAATACATTACTTAATGCACCACTGGCAAACCCAGTGTAAGAGAGACCACTGTGTAGATGAGCAGAATAAGAATTCAGGTACAGTATTTGCAGCAGGAAGGTAAGAAGGTTTGGTTTAATGCAGATTTGTTGCTAATACAACCAGGATTGTCATACAGACTTATTGCTAATAGAATCACAGGATCAATAAGGTTGGAAAAGACCTCTGAGATCATTGAGTCCAGCTTTTGATTGAGCATCACCTTTTCAGGCAGACCATGGAGTGCCACATCCTGGCTTTCCTTAAACACCTCCAGGGATGGTGACTGCAGGACCTCCCTGGGCAGCCCATTCCAATATCTAATCACTCTTTCTGTGAAGAAATGTTTCCTGATATAATGTTATGGACCATAAAAAGAAGGTAGTTATTCAACATTCCTCCAATATAACCCTAAGCTGTTTTCCATGAAATTATGCTGATTATATATACATATATATATAATTTTTAGTAATCAGTTATATTGGAGGAATGTTGAATAATTACATTCAACATGTAATATGTTGAATATATATATTATATTGGTAACATCAAATTCCCTAATAAATTGGCAATTACATAAATTGATTTCTGATACATATGCAGATATAAATGCTGGTATGTTTGGTATTAAATTGTTTAGTGTGATACCTAAACATTTTAAAATGAAGTCTGATTAAAATTCTAAATGAAAATTAAAAGACAGCTTCTCCTTAGCCAAAATAAAAAAATATTCTTGTTTATATCATAGGGATTCTACATCAAATGGTATGGGTTACAGTTTTATTCACAAGACTCTGGGCATGAAAATTGGAAAGATATTTGTTTTTTCCACAGACTGCCATTCAACAAAATGATTTTTTTATCTGTAGTAGGAAGCAAGGCAATATATAAGAAAAGTATCACTCTGAGATTAAAGCACTATGACTATGACGAGTTAGGGGAATTTTGTAATTCTGACAGCTAACTGATAATATTGACTCAGATTATACCTTGTCATTATAGTGACAGTAGATTGGCCTTTTCAAACTAAGTAGATTGCTCTCTTCAAATGAGCACCTTCTGACAGTTTAGGTGATTTTTCCAACACTGTCCCCTAGTCCATATTGAGCCCCCAAAGACTCTTTACACTTATTTCAGGACCACACACCAGTTTTCTTCAAGCTTTTCTCAGCCGCAGGCATCTCACACTTCTTAGCCCCCAGCCATATTATATAAAGATCCTCTGCCAAGATCATCCAATTTCCTGAGAAATCTTGCATTAGCATATGTTTCAAAAGAAAACATTTGCTTTAATTGCTCTTACTTTGCTCCCTGGCTTCAGATACATCTGGAGATGGGGAGCAGAAGCAGCTTTTAGTATTCCTCTCTAGGCAGGACTAGGATAGGCTTGCAATCTGGAAAGAAATATGGTCTCAGAGGTAATCTTTGGGTTTTCCTAGAAGCTCCTGCAGGAAGATTTACAGTGTTTAATCACATTTATATCATTATACTCTGCAGGTATATTTTTAACTTTCTGCTAAACAATTATTTCAGAATGCCACAGGATGGCATGGAACATATGTGCAGCAAAAAATAGTCTCCACAGAAAACATAAGAGATCTGGATTCCACGGTGCAGTTATGCTATGCTCACTCAGCAAAGGCATCACAGCTTGGCCCAACTGCTTTTTCCCTGAAAACCCCTAAAGTACTCATACAAAAATGGCATTAGTAAAACTTAGTTTGCACACACTAAAAGAAATACAGCAAGTGTTTACATTTCACTGTGTTTCTGTACATCACTGCCCTGTGCTTCTCAGGGGCTGCAAGGAGCAACCAGGCTGCACAACCCAGCCTGTGCACCACCAAGAAGGCAGCTTTGCTGTGGTCCTGCCCACTGCTAGCATCTGCAGGGGCTCTTTTGGATCAGGAGAGGACTAAAGTGGTTTTTCCCCATCTGCTGCAGAAGGGTTTTCATTGGGAAGGGGTATCTTCTCCTTTCAGATGAGCCTAAACCAGAATCTGTGTCCCAAAAGTGTACCTGATCTGGTCCAATTGATAATAGGGTTTCAGTCGACAGGAGGATACCAAATTAACTCTGAAGTAAACCACTCCCTTTGGGGGTGAATCCACCAGGGCCTCAGTGCTGCTTGGCTGTATAAATCCAGTCTTACTGGGCAGCACAATTTGGTGACACAGTAGAAGATGTGTGGAAATACCATGGCAGGATGGACCCTGATCTCCCAAGAAGGGATTGAGAATTAGTGGGTTTTTTAAAAAAAAACAAACAAATGAAAACCCCCAACCAAACCAAAATAACAAACAGAAAAGGAAGTGATACATTCCCCTGAAGTGTTCAGTGCCAGGCTGGGTGGGTCCTGGGCAACCTGATCTAGTGGGTGCCATCCCTGCCCGTGGCAAGGGGGTTGGACTACATGAGCTTTAAGGTCCCTTTCAACCCAAGCTATTCTATGATTCTGTGAAAGAGAATGAGTTTTATTTCACTGCAGATGGCAGTAGATGAGACCCTTCAAAGATCTATAAAATACCAGATTCTCACATTCCCTAGGGATCCTGACTGCTTAATCCCCTACAGCTTCTAAAACATTTGACCTACAACTAATGATATTATTTATTACCTGTGTCTATCTGCAGACAAGCTCCATATAAACCTCATTTTATACCTCCTGGGTAGCTCAGGAACACTAATCTACAAAGCACAGTTATGGAGTGGTCTGGTAACAACAGGACTGTACTAAATTGTGCCACGCTGGGAGTGTTCAAGGTGTTTGCTAGAAGTTTCTCTTCAAGTAACACAAACACCAGCCTCATTCACCTTAAGAGGTCAGAAGCAGTCACAACACAAAATGACTCAGCTGATGATGTGGTGAATATCTGTTGGGTATTTGTCTGGCACTATTATGCCAGCTCTCCAAGCTCCTGTGAGAAAGTAAATGTCAAAGGCACCTTTAACCCAGGAGCTGAGCATTTTCAAGAGCTGGTGTTTAATATATTCATGCCAGGCTAAATAGGAAGGGTGACACAGGTAATCTGACTTCTTCTGCTACGCCGAAGCACCATCTGTCAGTGTAATGAAGAGGGGCACGTTGAATCCAGATTACATTCACCAGAAAAAAAAAAAAAAAATCACTGAAGTTTAGACCAGGCATTCAAAGGCCAATCCTTTCCCTGTTGACTTCAGGCCAGAATGAGATTATGAGCTGTCTTAATTCATCTCACTTCCAACTCTTGTAAGCAGGGAAATAGAAACCTAAATAAAGAGAGCAGTAAATACTTTCTGTGGTGTGCAGAGAAACAGAACTCTTCTTTGCCCTCTCAAATACCTTTTGAAACAGAATTAACTTGGCTGCTATGTTTCTGTGCATCTCCAGAATAAGATGCCACATGCTGGTAGGGTCATCCTGCTGAAGAGAGAAGGGAGTGGCAGGGAGCTGCAGGTTAGGGAGACAAAGTGGAGAAGCTCTACTGATGTGAGGATTGGTAATCCCTGGGGACAGCACTGCAGGGCCCCTCAGTGCAGGAGTCACCCTCCCGAGAGGCAAGAAGAGAGGGAAGAAATGCCTTGTTTCCCTGGAAGGTAGGTTTTGTTTAACTACCTGCAGGGGAAAGGTTTAGCTCCTTTCTGCTGTGTCCCCTGCAATCTATTGTATTTGGTGGGAGGTTGGACTTGATGAACTTGAAGGTCTTTTTCAACCTTTATGATACTATGATTCTGTGATCCTGTTAAGTCTTGCTGAACTTGTAGGGGGTTTCCCACGTAGGAAATTAACTGTGAGCTGTTCAAGCTGATGTGAGTGTGAATAAAATTGTCAGGGTCAAGCAGCACTGGTCAATCACCATTTGGAAGGTCCACAACACTGAGAAAGATTTTTTTTATTTTTGAAATCTATATACTTTAAGTGTATCATATCTAAATGATATAACCTGATCTACAGTGTTTGAAACATATTTTGTACAATACATTTCCAGAGGCTCTTTGAGAGGTGCAGGAAGGCAATAATGGGCAGCAGAAGGTGAAAATAATTAGGAAAGTTTGGAAGACACCTTTTCTCCTCACAGAGTCCACAGATAGTTGTGCACTGATTTTCTTTTGCCATAGACTCTTGGGAGGAGAGATTTTTCCCCCTAATTTTTAAGATTTTCACAAGACTTGATGTCCCACAAAAGGGAAATATTCATTCTCAAGACTAAGGAAAGATGACAAAAACTCTACTTCTCCCAACATGTTTCAGGATTAAAAACCCATGTCTAAGTGTGGAGGCTGATTGGGATAAAACTTTCAGAAACCAGAAATAGAACTGATTCAGCACCATTACTTCTTCCATACTCCTTTGCCTGAAGGGATTTCCAAAAGCTGAATTCTTCTCCAGCTGATTTTGGGCGATCCAAATATACAAAAAAAGAAATATTTTTGCTTTAACTTTATATACATAATTATATAATCATAAAATACTCTATGCATTATATTTTATAGATATGTCATTATATCGTTATAATATGTAGCAAATATTATAAAATAAATCACTATTAAATTATATAATATATATTCTATACCTGCTATAAAATGATGTAATAATACATTTTCTTCACATATGCAAAATAAATTTACTATAACTATTGCTTTAATTGTGTCTACACTGGATTTTACTTTAAATAAAGAACAAATGGATTTTGAGTACTCTCCCATCCACAGAGTACGATGATCTCTGTCCTGAGTATCTCTTGGTTCTCAGCTCTCACACTGAAGACAGGTGATATATTTCCCTCTTAAATGTTTTTGTCCTCACCTTTATTTCAAACCCTTTCAAGAGGTTGGCAACTGATCACAGTCACAAGTGACTACAATCCCCAGCTTCAGGACAATGGAGAGTAGCTGGAACAGCACCCAGCCCTCTGTTAGGTGCTGTAATCATTGTCTCCTCAGTCTTGAACCACTTGCTTTGGCAACATGGTACAGCTCTACCACTGACAGGGCTTGACTACTCAGCTCTCCACTCCTACTGATTTTCAAGCATGTCTGAAAATTATATATATCATTTTACAAAGAAAGTTTCATCATGAAAATAAGGGAATAAGAAACTCTGAAGTTTACTCTGAAGACAATCTGCAGCCTTGGTTAGGTATATACTGAGTACAGCTGAGACTGCAGTGCTCCTGAAGAAGTCTGGTTGTAAAAATAAACTTTACAGACCAAAGAAATTCAGTGCTCCATGATGCATTTCACAAATAAGATATTAACTTCTAATCAGAAAGAAAGACACCGCAATCTTAAACCTATCCAACTATAGAAAACATCCAATTTGGGGAAAAGAATGCCAGAATTTCATTAATAGTCATTAAACTAAAACAGAGAGCTTGTAATGCAACATATAATACAGGTTGTAAACACATACTCCACAATGCATTTCATTTCTATTTCATCTCTATTTCATTTTCCAGATTCACATCCAAAACCTAAATGTAGTTACTGTTGTGTGAACTTAGCAAAGAGAAGCATTAAACTCTTTTGTTGTTCTTTCAAAAGACAAATTGAAAGATAAAGTGGATGAGTTAAAATCTAGAAAGATCTTGTACATTTGGGCACACTGTCACTTGTGGATGTACACTTAAATGCTTTCTTTCAAAATATACATTACAGCTTGTGCATATGTATGAAGGAAATAATATATACTTACACAGAAATATATTTTCTTAATTATTAATTTCAAAATTAATAAAGATTTATTTTATCTTAATTTTCTTTTGAAACACATAAAGTAAAATTGCAGAAAAGAGTAATTATAAATTATTTTTAAACTACAAAACATTGCACCTACCGGTGTGTGGCTATGGCACAGGACAAAAAAGAAATGCATCTTAGTGAAATAACCTCTCTGTTCTACATTGATGAAGAAAATGGATACAAATGCATGATGAAAGGCTGCATGACAAATTTTATAGTGGTATTGGTTTTGCATGGCCTGGTTTTTGGTAGCAGGGGGCTGCAGAGGGCTCCTGGGAGAAGCTCCTGGAAACTTACACCATGTCCAGCAGAGGCAATCTGATGGCTCTGAAGATGGACATGGTGCTGGCCAAGGCTGGGCCAATGAGAGAGGTGGGTAACACCTCTGTGATGACAGATTTATGAAGGAAATCAAAACAAAGTCGCTCAGTTTTTGCTGCTAGTCAGAGTAGAGGAGGAGATCAGAACATGTAGGGGAAAACAACATGAAGACACCAAGGTCAGTGCAGAAGGAGAGGCAGGAGGTGCTCCAGGTGCCAGAGCCGAGATGCCTCTGCAGACTGTG
>VZTN01024981.1:70380-127619 GCA_013400515.1 Erpornis zantholeuca
TGGGAGGGCTGTGTGCCCGTGGGAGAGGCTCTCGCTGCAGCAGGTGCGGTGGGGCTGCTGTTCCTGAGAGTGGACCCACGCCAGGGAAGTTCACTGAGATCTCTCTCCCGTGGGAGAGACCCCACGGCCTCACAGGGGAAGGACTCCTCTCCCAGAGCAGAGGAAGGAAATCTCAGTGATGCACTGACCAAACCCCCGTGCCCTGACTCCCTGTGCTGTCGGTGGGAAGGAGGGAGGAGCTGGGGGGAAAAGGTGTTTTAATGGTTTATTTTATTTCTCATTATCCTCCCCTGATTCTGTTAGTGTCGAATTCACTTCGTAGCTTTAAGTTATGCCTGTTATGTCCTTGAAGTGTTTTCTCCCAGTCTTTATCTCAACTAATGAAGCCTTCCTTAATGTTTTTCCCCTCTCTCCTCTGCCCAGCTGTGGCAGGGCAGGGTGAGCAAGCAACCCTTGTGGGTGCCTGGTGTCAGGCCAGTGCCAAACCATGGCAATAGTCTAATTCATTGGAGTATATATATCTCCCCTTTACCAAACTCTCCTTGTTTTTCATGCATAGAGATGATCATTTATTTTTCTGTAAAAATACACTGAGTGCTGTATTTTTCTCTCTAATCTGAGAATTTTAGTGCGTCACCAAAACCACTCTCTGAAATGTCTTGAGTCTGATCTTTATTTTAATTGAAACAGGCTGGTAAAGTAATGCTCATACAAGCTGCTAATGTGTGTGTAGTTTATCTTCATTTAATGAAATGTCAGGTTTAGGACAGAATAGTGGAGTTTCCTAAGCTGTGAGGAATTTCAGAGTAATGAGATTGTGTTTCCAACATTGCCAGAAATGCTTGAACTTTCTGAAGTAGTCAGAAGGGCTGTACATGGGGTGAAGCACTTTGCCTCCTTATAATTTGTTCCCCTTTAATTCTGAAAGGCAATTCTGAAAGGTGTGCTGTCACTGATCGGCATGCACAATTCACACTGAGGCCACTGGGGGCTGGTACACAAATCAGCATCAGTGGATGTTCCCAAATACGCCTTGCTCTCAAAATAATTGAAAAACGTGGTTTTACTGTATAGTTCTTCACCACAAAAAAGAGAAAAATAACCCCTGCCCACAATGATTCTATTTCTTTTTTCCCCTTAGAAAATGCCAGAAATGTCAGTGCATGACCTTGTATGGGGCAAAGCACACTACTGAATGACAGGCTTTAAAAACAGCTTGCTGTGCTGCTGGCTAATTCCTACAAAAGAGGGAGAGAAATAAAAAGGCAAACAGCTGATAATTTCTGATTACATGGAGAGGAAACTTCTCATTTTGATCCTCTTTTCTGTCATAGAATCATAGAATATTAGCAGTTAGAAGGCATCCACAAGGATCATTGAAGTTCAGCTCCTGACCCTGCACAGAACAGCCCCAAGAATCCCACAAAGAGCCTGAGAGCATTGTCCAAATGCTTCATGAACTCTGCCAGGCTTGGTGCTGTGACCACTGCCCTGGGGAGCCTGTTCAGTGCCCAGCCACCCTCAGGGTGAAAAACCTTTTCCTACTACTCAACCTAAAATATCCAATAGCCCAGGTCACCTGTTGAATTATAGCTAAAATTATTTCAGCCTATTCTGTATGGATTATTCCTAAACAGGGGTACATGGAGATGGTTGAATTATGGCATGAACTGAATAGCAGGCAAACATATAAAACAAAGACATGGTGCATTGCAGCAATACAACTGTATTCAACTACAGCAGTTCAAAGGACTGCCTTATAGACTGATCCAAGAAAATGACATTTCCCCTCCAACACCCATCTACGTAATTTTGCTGAAACTGCTGAAAAGTAGAGCATTCTTCATAACAGGTGGAAGTTCAGTCTCCTGGGAGGCAATGAGACTCTTCTTCTTATCTTCATGGCTGTTTGCATTCTATTTTCTTACCTTCATTACTCAGAGGCGTCTCTATATTTACCAATTTTGAACAATAACATGAAAATATACATGGTAAACTGAAGCTTTCAATGCAGCTCCAGAAAAAATTTCCCTTCCTAAGGCAGAGTGGAGTTTCAGGACTTTCGACCTCAGTATTGTGAAGTACTGCAAATGTATCTACTTACAGTATTTTCTCATCTATGAAAGGAGAAAAAAAAAAAGAAAAAGAAAAACTGAATTTGAAATACTCTAGAGTAATGAAATAAAATGCTATAAATACAATATATCTTTTATATCACAAAGTTCGTATGAATCAAAAGAAGAGCTGTGGAGAAAAGGCTATTGAACTTTCCTTGGAAGGTGACAGAAGTAAATCTCCCACTCTAATTTATGAGCCAGTATGGGACTAGAATCTCTCCAGTCAGAAGACATTAAAATCTATATATGAAATGCAGGAAAAAAAAAAGGGGAAAAAGAAACACCCCAGAAGTTCTAACCTTAACAAAATCAGACTCATAGACTTCAAACACACAAAAATAAAAAGCCAATGGATGCTGTAATAGAGGAACAGTGGCCTTTAGGCAGAAAAACTCTCTGATATATGCTGATAGGTGTTTATCCATCCTTTAAACTAATGAGATACTGTGCATGTATTCTAATACCATATGTTGAAAGTGGCAGAAATTGTAAACAGTGGTATGGTGATGTGCATGTTAAGGATTCATCACATTGGATTCTTAGACTCTTCTCACCATTTGGGATTTTTTCTTTTATATCCCATTGCCATCCCATTGAAAAGAGAACTTTGGTTAAAAGGACTTCTAAGATTTACAAAGCAGAACTGCTCTGTTTGAGCCTTAATCATAAAACCTTGTAGGAATCTAAAGTGCTCCCAGCTTGCTGATGTTTGGGGCTGGGTGGGTCTGTAGGACTCTGTGGTGGTGAGGGCACATGTCCCCAGCAGGAATCTGTGAATTCCAGTGCTGTAGCTACAAATGATGCCTTAGGTTTTAACTTTTATATGTTTCCAATCCTGCACTGCCCAGTGTAACTCTGAAGTTTCCTGTAGCTTGTCAAGTGTTGTTCTCTATGCTAAGATAGACATAACAAACCTCTCTAAATTGCTCTCCAAGGACACCCAGAACAAGAACTGCAAACCACAATCTTGGGGAGAGGGGGGCAAGCTTGGGGAAATTCCATCCTTGGCTGGGTTCTGCTTGGGGAATTGGTGCTGATATCAAAGTGGGAAGAACTCATGAGCTGTCCTTGTCCATGTTGGGATGCACTGAGGCAGGAGCCTCTGGAGCCCAGAGTGTACCTCTGAAGGCCTTTCCAATCAATCCCTCCTTTATTCCTTTATTCCTGTCTGGTCTCTCTTTCTAGGGAGACATTTAAGGCATCACAAAGAGGAGCAGCCTGAGCATCTGGGGCTGTGCCACCCACACTTTTTCCCTGCAGGAAGGATCTATCAGTACATGGTGGGCCTTGGCCACTGCTCAGCACCCAGAATGTGGCAAAGCAGGGTAACTACTAAGTTATGAGCTGCTGATTAACAGCTTACAGTGTAATGTTAATGATGCTATCACCCTGTAATTAGTGTCATGAGGTTTATGTAAGGTCTCTCACTCTTCTTATATTCATGTAATTGACCTCCATTAAGCATTTTTAGACAACTTGTTAATTTCGTAATGCAAACATTGAAAACAGATGGTCAAATTTTTAGCTTTAATTCTACTGGTTTAGTTTCATGCATTAAATGTCTTGCAGGGATGTTTGTTTTGCCTTGAGCCACTCTGCAGTGCCACAAGTTGCGTGTCCCCTGAGCTACTTGTGCATTTTTTAAAGATCTCAGTGTTTCAGGTAATTGGACTGGGAACTGTTTCCTGTGCACTGGTTGCAGATTAAGGAAATTAAGGGAGCAACAGTTAGAAAGGTGCATTTCTGATTTAATTTGCTGTCTGGAATGACAGGGCTATTCAATCAATTTCGGAGCAGTGCTTTATTATTCTGGAAGACTGCTGGCCAGGGAAGTATAACTAACTTTTTAGCTGGATTTGAAACAAACATAATAGAACAGGGAAGCAATTGGCAGTGTTGCAATATAAAGGAACTGAAGTTTTGCAGAACAAGCTAAATTCAATAGGTTTTGACTTTTAATTAAAGAGGAAGTAGTTATTTTTAAAATCCTTTCCTTGCAAGGCATCTGCAGATGTGAACAAAGATAGAAGATAACATGCCTTTTTTTTTTTTTTCCAGAAAATGGGATTATGAATAAAATTATACTATAAAGAAAGCAAAAAAAGAATTTTTACAAGTGGAGGGTAGATAAGTAGGTATGAAGAAGTTCAAGTTTAAGGTGAGTTTTATTGCACCCTTGGCAGATTAAATAGTAGTAGTTGTTAATGAGGATAAAGATACTTTCTTTCTTCCCTAAAATCCATCAATGTAGTTTGTACATCTTCTGGAAAGGAGTTTGAACAAATATGTGTTAGACATTTGGTTGCTGCCATTTGATTATCTTGCTCACACCTTTATACCGAAGAAAGTAGTAATGGAAATGGAGTGGATCACTGATTGTCTCAGAAGCAGGAATGCTGTAGCATGCCTTGCCATTATTGTCCCACCTTGGATTAGATTGAAGCTTGAACACCATGCAGAATTTTATCTAAGGTTTATAACATCAGCCATTGTCTGAAATAAAAAACTGTTATTTCCCCCCAAAGTTCTCAATACAAAAATAAAAGATAATTTTCCTTTAAATTTATAAATACTGAGGAGACTCAAAAAATTACAGTAGGCATTTTAAGTGTTGATCAATTCATTTTGACTTGGCTCAATTTGAATTATAAAGGAAGATACATTTGGTACTCCGGAGGAGTTAAATTTTATAAAGTAAGAAATGTTTATAAATACCTGAAGGGAGAGTGTTAAGAGGATGGAGCCAGGCTCTTTTCAGTGGTGCTGAGAAATAGGGCAAGAGGCAAGAGACAAACTGGTACACAGGAAGGAAAACTGAAATCTCCGTGAATTCTGAAATCTCCAAATCTCCAAGGTTTAAGACTATCAAGGATCTGTATGTCAAGGATGGAGAAAAAAAGGATGAGGAAAGAACACTCGGTCAATCAGTCCAATAAAGGCACCAGGAATAAGCTTTATAAGGTTTATGAACAGGAAAACAACAATTAGTGAGCTCTATCTTAGCTATCAAGTAATGTAGGGCTTAAGCAAGAATTGCCAGAAGTCAAGCTGAGAGCTGAGACCTTACAAAGAAATAAAAGAAACAGTTAAAGAAACAAAAATAGATGATAAAACGTGGGGTTCCTAAGCATAGAGCCAGCAGGGATAATCTATGCAAGTCACAAAAGTCAAATTAATACTCGCAGTTTTCATTATAAAAGCCTCAAAGACATAAAGGCAAGACGTGAAATGAAAACAGAGCTGTTGAAATGACCATGTCAGAACTGAAAAGAAAATTCCAGGAACTCTACAGAAACCTGAAAGGTGCAGCATAACAAATGTTAATTTTGGTAACAAAAATCTCAAACTAACAAACTAACTCAAGTTTGGGATTAGTCGATATAAAAGGAGAAAGTATTTAAAGCAATAAAAAAAAGATGAAGAGATTGAGAAATTATTACACCTGGCAACCTGATGTCTAAAGTATGCATATTTTTGGAATAAATTTTGAAGGAAATATTGCAAACTGAGATGTAAAGGGGAAACAAGGATAAAATGTAACATAGTTTACCTAAAACAAATTGGCTTCCATCCCTGAAATTCTTGCATCCCTGGGTTTTCGACATATTTAAACTAGTGAAAGAACATATGTCATAAATTAAAATGCAGACAAGGAAGAGTTAAAGGAAAGGACTGAAAGATGTAATTGCTGGGACTGAAGGGGAGATATCAGCCTTGAGCTATTAACAATTATTAGATTTTAATATTTTTGTATTTAGTCTACAAAAAAAGAAAAAAAAAAGAGAAGTTTATTGCTCTGTAAAAATAGATATCAGAAAAAGTATTAACAAGACAGAAACTGTATTAAAAATAATAATTTGAATATGAAAAAGATATATAAAATGTTTTTAAAAGCAATTTACTGAAATTATAAGGTTTCTAATTCTTAGAGTTATGGACATTTGGGATGTAGAACAGCTTTCCAGTAGACATCACTGAAGATTTTAAAAAAGCCAAAGCAAGTCCCCAGTTATTTATAACACTGTTCTCTGTAAGATTATGAAAGTCACTGTATTATGCAGTGACTTTTGTGGTGACAGGTGGTTGGTGTTGCTCACCTCAGAGGTCCTGTACAGTCCAAAGCACCTTAGTGCAATGACCTAACAGTTTTACAGCTCTGAAAGAAGAAATATGCTGTAGATTTATACCAGCTCTGACTTTAACTGTGGCTTTCCAGCACTGGACTGCTAAGTCTAAAGGCATTTGTCTTGCATGTGCCGTAGGACAGCACAGCTCTCACCTGTACCTGAGCTGCCTTCCAGCTCTGGGACTGCCATTTAGTGACACAGCACGAGCTCTCCCATAGCTCACACACTTCAGGTAGAGAAGCAAAAGTTGGGTTTATTTTAAAATTTTTCAGAAGATATAGTTTTTGTGAATATGAATGATGAAGATGAATAGCATTGACAAGTACAAAATTTGATTGGACAATAGCACACGTAAATCAAAAAAACAAGGTCTGAAATGCAAATCAAAGACACATGACTGATGGTAAAAAAGACCCCAGAAATAAGTACAAAAATCTGCCAGAGAACAATAAAGCTTTTCAGTTAAATTTCCCTAAGCACAAGCCAAGACTAGAAGTGATTAAAGTCATATGTTCTCGAAGTGATATTTTCCAAACTATTAGCATCTTAAATTTCATCTCCCTAGTAGAGTGAAAAATGAGCCAAGTCTTTTAAAACATACTCCTTTAATGTATTTAGATATGGCACAAAAGAAATTAATTTCTTTTTTCATGTGATTGACAGCACCAATAAAAGAGGTACTCTGACTTTTAAGAGAAATGCTTCTTACAGTTGTAAAATTGCATTTCTCAGTGTCTGCATGCATTTTTTTTAAAGAGGCCTCTAATGTTAACAAGTTACATCAAGTAGAAGATGTAACCTGATTAAACAAGCTCCTTTCAGGCTTTGAGAATTGATTGTTGAAAATTCTTTTCCCAACTCTACAGCATTTTTATACAAGTAGAATTTTTTTCCTACCTTTCACCCAGGGTCTCTCTCAGAAAGCAAATCAGGCTTTGATCTTGAAGCCAAGTGATGTTGATGGTTTCCAATGTCAATTCACTGAGGTCAAGTAAAGCATATGCTGGCATTTCTCTCTTTCCCTCTTTGAGGGCACATAAAGTGATCTCTTCATTGTCTTTGGCTAACAGTTTCATTTAGTTTGTCAAATCTGAACATCTTTGAGATCTCATGCATCAGTAAGATCTGTTAGAAATTATTCATCAGTGTTATTTGCAGGAAGATAAAGATAGAAAAATAGAAATGTAAAAAAGATAAATTTCTTTAAGACATGTTTAAGACACAAGGTGTGGTGGTGCATCCTTCCACCATAGCACCCCCAGGCCTGGTCTAGGATCTCAGGAGCTCCTGACAAGCCTTGACCAGACTGTTTGGGGAGTGAAACATCTCTGACTGTACCAGAGGCTCTTGCATGACCCAGGTGAGAACAACACTGAGAGTAACAGGAACATCAAATGCCCAAGCAAGGTGGGGAACCAAGGATAATCAGTCATCCCTGATGTCCTGCTGTTATCACAAATCTATAGTAAATCATTTTTATAACTGTAGTAAATCCTAATTAATCACTTTACAATTACTCAATTAGCAAATGATTAAATGCTGCTAAATCCTTTTGCACCCTTCCTTTTGTGTTTGCAACTTTGCTCCTTCTTACCACCTAAATAATTCTAAATTGACTCTTGTCATGTTTTCATTTGCAAGCTTCATCCATGTATTAAGTAATAAAGTGAACCTTACCACTAAAATCTGCAAATTCTACAGATTCATATTAAAACCTGCTTTTTCCCAGTACCTTTGGCAGTGCTGCTTTAATTGGTGGTCAAAACCACTCATTAATGACACAAGGCTATATGAAAACACATAAATTAGCTCAAACGGGAAGTGAGCCTTAAAATCTGAATTACCCCACAATATGGTGTTTTCTCCATCTAAATGAAGAAAAAAGGGGCCTGCTCATTATTGTTCTCTTTGTGGTGTAATTTTAGTGTGTTGTACAGAAATTTTCAATATTATTAGATGTATTTTTTGTCTGCTTGTCTGTTATAAGTATGTATTCTTGTGAAATAAGAGTGGGAGATAATAAGGAAATGTCACTTGAGGAAAAAAAAGGAGAAAAAGCAATGCTGACAAGTATTGAAAAATTGAGTAGGAGCTCAAGACCATCTCTGCATGAAATTTGACATACCTTAACTCTGCTAGACACCACAATGGTTAAGAATAGAAGGCAACAGTTATCTAAGCACTAAAAGTTGTCTTCAAAGCCACAATTTAAAAAACAGAAAAGACATAGTGTTATTTTCTTCCTTCTTCCAGAGCTTTGAGAAGATTTTCAGTGATGCTGTTCAGGTCATGAAAGCAAGGGAAACAGGCAGGAGCAAGTCCTCCTCCAGCCTCTGCTGCTTCTAGTCTGTGAAGTTCTAAGCACCCTGTTCCTTTCATAAGGAAAAGATTTTTTTCTTGGAATTTGATGCAATACATAACAGAGGCACAACTAGGGAAGGCAAAAGAAAGGAAATACCACCACCAGTAAAACTGAAATGAAGAAAAAAATTCACATTTGGTGTAGCATGTGTGTGGTAAGAAAGTGCCCTCGTGTTGGCAGGCATGAGTCTGAAGACTGAAGCAACTGCCCTTTCATGAACTTTGGGAATGTATTGATCAGTCCAGGAACCAAAAGGCTTAACTGTGAATCACCTCATTTAACAGAGACTCTGGCTCAATAGCTCAATGTGGCAGAGCATGTGTAGTACGAGGGGATTGCATGTATGTTCTCCTGCCTAAACAAGAAAATCTTATTAAAATGTCTTCATCTTGTATTTTTTTTTCTTAATTTTTAAAGACATACAAAAATAAAATTCCAAATATCCCATTTTCAGTCTTGCAATTGAATCAATAAAGCTGCAAAACCTTCACTGTCAGGATCTCCGAAAATCAGGGCTGCTTCAGAAATGGAAATGAAGGATATTTTCTTGGACTTCAGGTTTCTGTCATACAAATTCCTTACTCCTTGTGCCTGCTTTAAAAGCTCTCCTAATGAATGTGGAAAATAGAGGGCAGATTTATGCCACAGGGCTGTTCCCATGCAAACAGCAACTGTGGGATTCCTCTCTCACTGAGCACAAGATAACTCATTATCAGTCTTCAAAATTCCTATCAGGAGTATGCACAAGAGAATGTGTTTAAGGAAACAAAATTAGAAATGAGGCCTATACCATTATCATTTTTCATGCCTTTAAAAAGATAATATAAACACTACTATACAGAGTAATTTGGATGCATTTTTTACTAGGCCTGGCATTCTCAGAGGCTGTAAAATCTCTTTTTCATGAGCAACTATAGACATGGATTTCACAGAAAACAAATTTAAAAGACAAAGATAGAAATCTCTGCTGTTTCAGATTACAAAAGTATTTTGGAGATATTTGGACGTAATGGAGATAACAGAAGAGTCTTGGAAAGCCTAATACTTAGCCATCACCCTTAATAAAAAGCCAAATACTACCTGATCTAGTAAATTTACATTGCAGCAATTATGGAAATGGGACAGGCTTATTTCCTTTCCATATTTTAAAATGCTTTCTCAATCATATTTATTCAAAATCTTCGTGCTTTTCTTCCTCTAGCTGGAAAAAGCAGAAGACAGAGAGGTGTTAAGGAAAAAAACCATTTGTCTCTGACTTGTCACAAAGACAAAGTTTTGACCATTTGTTCTTTACTTCAAATATTTAAGCCTGAAATTCATTCCTGTCCATTCTTTGCTCTATTCAAACTCTTATCATACAGGGACTCTTAAACTTTGCTGAAAGGCTTTATTGGCCATGTGCCAGGTCCCCAAGTCTGCAGCTAAATTAAATAAAATAAAGCAGATTGTCTCTGCTCTAATACAGAAAGACTATGTGACTCAGATTTATAAAACATCAGGTTGCCTACTGAAACCCTTCTAGGAGATACATAAACACAAGCTTAAATTTCTCTCTGGAGCTTAATCACATTATTCCCTTTGCCTTTAGTGGGATTAAGCCACGTGCTCACTGCTTGTGATTAAGCACTCCCCTGCCTTTTGCTGCCTTCTTCTGTCAGTGCAATGGGGCTTCACACCCACCATCCACCACCAGGTGCAGGAGGACTCCAGGGAGCATCAGCACCCGAGACCTGCAGAGCACATGCTGCAGCCAAATTCGCCCAGTGGCATGAGTGGGGCCTGTCCTTTGCACCCCCGTGGTGAGCAGCACCTGGCCTTAAACCAGAGAGCCCTCATTAGTGAGCACCACGACTCCTCCTCTGGGGACATGCCCTAGTTTTTCATGAAATAAAAGCTAAGTGTGCAGAGAGATACCAAAATCATCCCAAAACAGAAACGAGGTGCACACATGCCAACAGGGTTTGCCTGTACCAGCAATGTGGTTGCATTTGCATTCTTTTTTCTTAGGGTTTTGGTTTTTTTTTTTCATTTTCCACCAATATTATCCTGTATCCACCTGGCTGCAGCATTTTGTGCACACTGCACACATATTTAGAATCGATAGACAAAAATCCCAGAAATGCTTCAAAACAGAAAACTTTTGAAAATAATATGTTGAATTCAATTAACTGAAAAACAGAGCCCTTGAATAGCTGTTCCAAAGGGATGTTTTTTGAAGACCAACACAAAGCTTACAAAAATTGATTCTCCAAAGGTCACTTTCATCTTATTTTTCCAGTAGTTGCAGAAAACAGAACACTCTACATCTCTAAAATAATTACAGAGAAAAATAAAAGTATTCCTAAGTTCTTGATATTGTGCATACTGAGAGTAAAACTGTCTTTAGAGACAAACATAATTGTAATTCATGAAAAACCACTTAAATGAGCAGTAGGTAATTCTTTGAAAGAGTTCTCAACCTTCCTGAACTACTTCAAAATTCAGTTTGGGTGTTTTAGAGACCTGAACCCACTCTGCTGGTTTTCTGGCTAATTTATAACTGAAGTTTGAAGCCTACTTCTGCAATTTCCAAATGCATAGGTTCTCATAATAGTTTTTTGTGTCTTTGCCTTTGGTTTGCATGTAACAAAGACCAGTTTTAAAAAAAACATTATTTATTTGTGTTTATAACAAGGATTTCCAAAGCATTCCCTGCAATTTCACTTAATTTATGATCTATAATCACAAACTAAGTTGCTGTCCTCATCCTTGTGCGTGCAGGGACGTGTTTGTGGGTGATGTATGCAGAGGGAATTGCATGGTAAAAGAGCTCTGGCTCTTCAGGCAGAGCTTACAGGACAAGCTGAGGTGGCTCCCGTGGGGTGTCCCCACCCAGGGCACTGCCAGGTAAAAGAAGCTTTCTAGAGACTCAGGGCAAGGTCTGGGTTTGAGTGTTGTGGCCTTCCCTGAATTTCTAACTGAAAACTGAGTGTTTCTGATGCCTTAGGTTTCAAGTTTTATATTTTTCCAATCCTGCACTGCCCAGTGTAACTCTGTAGCTCCCTGTAGCTCATTCAGTGCTGCTCTCTCATGCTCACACAGACACAACAAAGCCTCTCCAGCTCTCCAAGGACACCCAGACCCCCCTAGGGCAGAGAACTGAAAACCTTCATCTTGGGGAGAGGGGGGCAAGCTTGGGCAAATTCCATCCTTGGCTGGATTCTGCTTGGGGAATTGATGCTGATATCAAAGTGTGAAGAACTCGTGAGCTGTCATTGTCCATGTTGGGATGCACTGAGGCAGGAGCCTCTGGAGCCCAGAGTGTACCTCTGAAGGCCTTTCCAATCAATCCCTCCTTTATTCCTTTATCCCTGTCTTGTCTCTGTTTCTAGGTAGCCATTTAAGGCATCACTTCCAACAACCACTCTCATACCAGCTTCAGGTAGTCCACTGCATAAAGAAACAAGTTTGAGAGTCAAAAGTCTGTGACATTGAGTCCCCAGTCTGCCAGAGTCCTTACATGGCCTGGGGTAAGTCACTTAAATATTTATCCAAAACTTTATCTTCCTATTTGTGCAATGGAATAATTCCTTGCTGCTCATATGGGTGAATATTAAGCATTTCAGTGCACTCAGTGATAATGGAAGCCATTAAGTACCTAAATCAGCAACTCTGCATTGATCCATGATCCATCTGATAAAAAAATACCTTACCAGCATAATCAGCAAAATATCATTTGCCCTCTTTTGGGAATACTTTTGCAATTATGAGGCTGAAACTAATAAAAGTTACTTATGTTTCCAAGGTAGATTTGTACTTAAGTCTTTTCAGATATAGACTAGTTATTCCCCAAAATACAACAGGTTTTATTCCTTTCAAAATAAAGTGCTATAAATACTATTATAATTGTTTCTATTATCCACAAAGGAATCCAACCAATGTCATGACTCAGATAGAACTTATTCAGAGTGTCCACATGTCTTCACTTGTCTTCCTATTGTCCCTTTTTATTCATTCTATTATCTAAATTATGCAAGTGGTTTAAGTGCACTGCTGTGATTTTTTTTTTCCTGCCTTGAGTAACTGGTTGCTCCTTTCTGATCATTTGTGTGCTGAGCTGAAGTGGCCAGAGCTGGACACAATCAATGAATATATTATTATTTTTCCTTTCTGCAGGAACAAAAACATCTTACTATATGACTTGTTTTCTGATGGCTTCAGACCTACATAAGCACAAGGTCTAAATTCAGCTTTTCAGATTGGTACACAAGCAAAAAGTCACATTAAAGTCACATCAAAAATTACATCCCTGATAAGCCTTTTTAAACATATCCTAATTTAAGGAAACACAAATTGTTCCTTGTAACACTTATCTCTAGAAACTTCCTCTCTAACAGATGAAAGAACGAAATGTAAATAAATTGCGTCTGAATACTTAAGATGTCATTAACATATTTCACTGTGTTTTAACATCCCCCCAACTATTAACAGGGCCTTTGAGATAGTTGTCTCCTATGTCTTTGTCACCACAAAGTAATTCTTGCACACGGTGCACATTAGGCTTCTGAAAGCCCAAAGGACAAAGGAACAAAACAGTTTCTGTTTCTCCTTATTTTGCTTTTCTCCAAGGGCAATGGCATAAATTAGCACAGCTACACAAGAGTCCACAACCACCAAAGCAATACAAATTGCTCAATTGCCCTTCTCAGACCAGCTCACCAGAGCTGCGACCCAGCAGGTGCCTGTGACAGGATTTATAACAGGATAGCCACAGCAAGGATAGTGAGACAAGTTTAGTTAATTAACTAAGTATAGCACCAATTCCAGAGAGCACTGCCTCAAATATCCCTGTCAGGGAATTCTTTAAAACTTGGAGTATCAGCTTTCCCTACTTGCTACTAGGTTTTCTTTTCTTAGTACATCAGAGCACTGCACACCATCTGCAGCCCCATTGGAAAGCAAATTTGCAGCCCTGGTTTGCAGTGCAGCTCCACACTACCACGGTCACCCCTTCTCAGATTAGTCTTGTGCTGCTCCCACACACTCATCCTCTAATAATGGTGATTCCCACAGCCTTCTCTCCATTTGAATGTAAGTTTCAGCAGTGTCAAGTGTAAGTCCTGCTTATGATTTTTAGAGACATCAGAACTTTATAGAGCTACTTTCCTTTTTTCCTCTTCTGGTTTTCAAATTAAAATTTAGGTTCACCCAGGATTATACAGGAATTAATTTATTAACAGTTGAGACAATATTTCATGTTTCTGTCAGGTAAACTTCTACCTCATAGTTAGGACCATTTTCCCCTGTGCAAGAAGACATAACATATTCTGAAACCAAATATTCAACCCTTGCATTGCAAGGACAGTTGCCCTCTTGCCAGACAGAGTGAAGCTCGGTTAGGAAAGTACATTTCCACCTATATTATTTATATCTCTTATGAGGGAATTTTACTGAATTGAATTTTATAGAATTTTAAAGACTGCTTTCAGAAATCACTTAAGTTAGAAAATCATTACATATCTAGACAGTCTGGCTTTGCTGCAGTGTACTGGGAGGCAGAGGGACAGATGCTGGCTGACTTTTATTGGTTTTTACCCAAGCCTTTGCTGTATTATCATGGCATTTGCTATATCATCACATGAAATTAATTTGCTTAAAATGCAGAAGTCAACGAAGGTATCCATAATTTTTATTTTTTAAAAATTAGCCAAGTCATTAGAGTTTGAATGTTAGGGTGTGTATGTAAAGTCAGGGTTGTTGGTCATTGACAGCAGCTACCAGAGAGAAACAAGCTCTAAAACCATCTGAGGACTTTTCTAGGTTTGTGATAAACCCTACAGAGTTTTTTCCAGAAGAAGAAAAACTCACATGATTTGGAATATTGTTACAAGATCTCTTGGGAAACCAAGATGATTAGACTTAGTTTTCTGTTTTTGCAGTGAAACAGTTTAGGGACATTTACATATACTGCTGGGATAATTACAGTAAAGATCACAATTTCTTAAACTGTTAGAATGTTTCTGGAGCAATTTTGTGACCAGGCTTCTCTTCTTAGAGGAAAGTATGACTCCCTTCAACATCAGTCAGGAGTTTCACAGAGTAAGTAAATATACCTCTATGTGTACATACAAAGATTAAAATCAAGATGTTCTGTAAAAATCCATACAGATTTTAAATACTTTGGTGTAATGAAAAGGTAGAACAAATTGCTTAAGAAGTTCTACAAGATTGACCCTTTATTGTCTGTTTCTAAAACTAAAATATTTTCAGCATTATCATGACATGTGAGGAATTCACTTTAGTATGAATCAATATAATTTTTCATTGTCACATGTAATGGGCCATATTATTTAAATTCATTCAACTAACAAGACCAGTCTGCAACAATATAATTTTCCAGTTCAGTAATTTTCTTTTTTAACAACTCTTAACGTTAATAAAGCTGTAGCCGCAAAAGCATTAGATGTATTGGACATAAAATAAACTACATTTTAACAACCTCAGCAGACGTTGCCAAGTCCTGAAGTCAGCCAGGACAATGCACTGCACAGTCTCAGTACAGAAAATAGCATTAGAGGGAGCAAGATCTTGTCATTAATGCTGAGATTATTTACTTGAGGTGCTTTTGTGGAACTGTACTTCAACTCTCTACATGTCCCCAAGCTCCTTGGGTGAGACACAGGCTCAGTCACACTTTCACTGCTATCAGAAGAGCTCCTCCAGTGGGTCTACAGCTGCTCCTTACTACCATATATGCATTTAATTGTAGGTCATATGGGGCAATAACTGTGCACACTGTGGCTAAATGCAACAGTTTCCACCCCAAAAGTCTTAAGCAATGTTCTTCTTTTTAGATTGTGAAAGCAAGGCAAGCTTTCCTGGAGCACACCCCAGGAAGGCTGTTTCCTTTGACAAGAGGAAATCCCAGTGTATTTTCAACTGGCTGTGTTACCTCACCAGGGTTCCAGCAGGCACACCAAGAGGAATTTCCCAAATATTGCTATAAAAAACACAAGCAAACAGTCAGGCAAAGAGAAAGTCATGATCTTCTGAGGTACAAAGAGCCACAGATACTTTTTCATATAGACATACCCACAGGGTGAAGCACACTCATCTGCTGCTCCCTACATCCCAGGGACAGTGCCAGCCCTGATGAAGATTCCCACTACTATGCTCTTTCACTGTGTTCATAGTTTGGTTTTGGTCCTGTCCCATGTGATATTCAGTGTCAAACAGAAATTCACTTTGTGCTGTGACTGAACTCCAGCTGTGCCTTGACACTGAACAGCTGCTGCCTCTTGTGAGACACTTCTTCCCTGCACTAAGAAGCTCTATAAGATATAACTATTTAAGTCCTTTGTGCTAGTGATTTCTCATCCCATTGAAATGAAGTAACAGCTAAACAAATAAATAAATAAATACAGTAAAAGGGACTTCTCCTTATGAGTATGTGGGAATCGCAGGAGTTTATCCCACATACAATAGGATAAATAGGATAAATGAGTGGAGGCTTTTTGGATTAGATTTCTGAACAAAATAGGGTAGGCTGTGGAATGTATAGTGACTCTATTTCTATCTAGGATGGCTAATATATGAACATATTTTTAAAATTAGAGATGCTAAAAAAAAATTTCAAAAAGAAAGGACAATTTGCAGCAGTTCTGACTCACAGTATCAAACTGGACAAAAGAAGAAGGAGCATGTATTTTCCTTAATGAATCTTTAGTTTGAATCTATCTGTACTTCTAAGAAAAAAAGGAGTAATTTCAGCTTCCTGACAGTAAAATGCAATCTTTTATGAGAAGCTGAATGCTTAAGTGCCAATTACAGCAAATAAAAACTCTTTACAAAATAATAGCTTTTTTTTTTTCCCAAAGTCTAAGACAGGAGTAACAGATGTCAGCGTCTTACACTGAAAGGAAAGAAACTAGGAAAAAATATAGAAACCTACCTTTTAAGAAATAAATTCTTGAATAAAAACCATTTGCTAACAACCACTTCCCCCTGCCCAATTTCAGCCTTATATAGAAGAGTAAGTGAGGAAAAAAACAAAACCAAAGAAGCTGTGTTTAGGAATCTTGGGAGTTCAATTAATTTTCATTGCATGACTGACAGGTCTCCAGTACAAGAGGAAAGCAGGTAACTCCTCTGTGCGGGTGAACTGAAACTGTAATTCTTTAGCCATGTGAGTTAGCAGTGCTAGATAATATCCAGTGAAATGACTTTGTCTCAGTCCACCTGAGTTAGCTGTGGGATATTTTAGCTGGCTTTGTACTTCTGTGACATATTTGTATTTCAATAAAGCTTTATGAATGGAGGCTCAGCCAAGAGTCTCCAGTCTCTTTTATGAATTCTTGTGCTCATCAGCATTTTCTCTGCTGAACAATAAAACAGGAGAACAACAAAGTCACAATTTTTCGGTTTATTGCCATGTCATTATATTTGTCACACTAAAGACCACTTTAAAGGGTGGGTATTTTAATTCTTTTGAAGAAGGTTTCAAGTAATCAATCAAAATGTTACATGAATTTCAGGTTCCCTTAAAACACAACAGAGGATGTTTTCTTCCTCAGTCCCAGAGACTTTATTTATTCTCCTGCACCACTACAGCAGCCCCTCAGCACATATATGCACTGAATGAGGCAGACAACCCATAAAACAGCTGTTAATCACCTTCAGTGGCCCAGCTGCCAGAGTTTGTTAATTCAGGGCACACTATTCCAACTGCATTTGTGGCTTCAGGACCTGGCCAGCACCATGACACTGCCATATTTCTAAATTACTTTCCCTTTTGCTTTATAGAAGTCCTTTCCTGATATAACTCCTCAGAGCCTGAGAAACTCCTGCCAAGGGCTAAAGGTTAGTTTTAAATAAACTGACAACACACCTACAACCTTGGTCCAGATGCAGTTTATTTTACTTCTTACTACACAGAAATCAGGTTATGTCCTGTGAGGAGTCTGTCAGCGCAAATGGGAGCTGCAGTAAGGTCAGACCTGGTATTTCCTGAAAACTACTGGGACATAAAACAACCCTGACCAGTCAAGCCAGGGATGTGTGACATTAAAGACTGCTGGGAGTAAAAGCAATGCACTCTCTCTTACTACTTGAAAAATCCTTTTCTTCCAGATGTTTAGTCCTGCCACATTCTGCTTAGTGACAGAAGCAGAAAAATCTGCACAAAGAGAGAAGGCACAGTCTGTGTTGAACCTCATTTATTGGGAATAAAAAAAATTGATCTTTCTATCTGGTTCAGGGGAGGGAGAAAACGCTCACGTTCATGTCCTACACTTTGGGCTTGATCTTTCTCTTCTACCTGGGCAATAGACTTTCAGCTAAGCTCTGCACAGGAAACCAATCAGGACAATGCTTTTAGAATGTATCCATGTATATTTTGCAGTAATGGGGCTTTGAAAGTCAGCAGTGTGATATGTTTTGCCCTGCTGGAAAAATGTTTTTCTTTAATGGATGTATTCTGCATTTGTTTTTAGTATTTTCTATGGAAAATAACCAGTTTTGGCCATGTGACTCAGACAGTTTGTTGAGTCAGCAAATGACCTCTGTTCACTGTAATGCTTCTTTTATGTGTATATGTGTGCGTACATATAATTACAATCACAATTATTTTTTCTCAATTAATGCTCTGCCAAGGAAACTTGTGGCAGAGAAAATGAATTCCTTTGCCTGCAACAATACATGGCTTTTACTATAGTGTTTCAGAAACTAGGTTTTGTGTGAATTGACTGAAGAGTAATTTTTTACTCTACATCTACAGAAATCATTCCTTCTCAGTTTCAAAATAGATTTTTCAACACTGTGCTTTGACACCTTCCTCAGAATTTCTATTCAGTACAGTGACAGCTCAAATACTATGTTCATTGGGAGGTGGAGAGACACCATTCTTAGAGACTGACATATAGAAAGAAGTAGCAGTGATTATGTATGCTTATATGATTTTTTTCTAACTCACTCCATGTGGTTTTCACACTACCTATTGTATTCTTTAATGATCAACAAGCTATTGAGTCTTTTTTTTACCTTGGCACCACATTTAGCAATCCTAAATGCTCAGAACTGAAAACCTGCAAAGAAAACTCCTCACAGTCTTGAAGGTTTTGGGTCTCTCAGGCCTTCTTTCTCTTACATGGGTTTGTTTCAAACACAGAGTGTTTGTTTCTGGAGAAGGATGTGGAAGTACTCATTGACCAGAGGAGCAGAGAGGTTTCTTTTCAAGCAGCCATTTACATGTGGGAGCAAAGAACTCTGTAGGCCTTGCAGGAGAGGTGCCTCTTAACAAAAACACAGTGGAATTCACCTGTCCTTTCCCTTCATAAAAATTCATCTGTTCTTGAAACAGAGTCAGACGTGATGTGGCAGTTCTGTGTAAAGTTGGGGTCCACTGGTGAAGAAAGGGAAAAAGACCAAGCCAGGGAAATGTGCATAGTCTGCTACATCTCCTGTACCTGCAACAAGTCAGCCTAGTGGTTTAGATGCTTTTATTAACTTTGGAGAACAAATAGCATAGACAAGCCATTAGGCAGTAAAGGAATTTAAAGCTGAACAGAAGCTCTACTCTGTAACTTCCTGTCTCCTTTTCCACTGCAAGACAATCACATTATGTATTGTTTTTATAAAAGAACTGTGAATCACTCTAAATAAAGTTTATTCACTGTTAGCATTGAGAAAGTAAAAGCTTCTTTACCCTCAGATGACAGGACACATTCCCAGACTGAGTTCACTGCCAATTATGGGCCCATTGCTCTTTGTACAGCACTTCCCTTCAGCTTAACTGTATCTTCTTACTTCTGGTAATCCTCAAAACCCCCCTTTGAATTGTTCTGACTCGTAAAATGAAGTCAAATTATTTTGTTCTAATCCCATGAGACAATAATTCAGTTATTTTGGTCATAGTTGTAGTCTTTCTCTGAACCTCTTCCTGCTGAGATTTATATCAAAATTAAACAAAATTAAAATTTTCAGAAGGTTATAGACCAGGACATACCACACTTTCCTCTGCTTCCCTACCTGTAATAAAAACATCCCTCCTTTAGCTGCATTAGTAATTTTTGCTGTACAGAAAATCCTCACCTTCATCCTGGAATGAACTTTTTTTAGTTCCAGAGGATGAGTTTCCAGAAAAAATTTTGCTCCCAAGAAGAGATTTTGCTACTTTTATCTGTGTACTTAACCTTGCATTTTGTGTTTCTCACACTGAAGCACTTCCATGAGATGATCAGGGGTGGGATGAGTGCTGCTTGTAGAGGAGCCCACAGAGCTTCCCTGGTAGGAGGGAAGACAAGGTGGTTGTGTTTTTTGGTGGCAGATGCTCTGTCTTGAGAGACATAGACAGAGCTTGGGGGTTAAGTACACTATTGCCTCTGTAAAGGACAAATTATTCAGCCTCGTGGCAAAGAATATACTCAAGGTTTTGCCCTCCTGTGAAGCTGTAAAGTTGCCTTTTCATGAGAGGACTGGTGCTCTTCCCATACACCTATCAACCATCCCAGTGCATGGCAAAAGTTACAGTGGCAGATGTAAATAAATACAGACATCTATTTCCAGCTTGATGCGTGACTTTTTATTAGTCTAACTGCTCTGGAAGGTGAATTGAAATTGTCTGAGGCCTAGGACAGAATGGGAAGATGTGTTTTATCTTGTTGCAGATTCGCTATCAAGAAAGACACCACTGGCTAGACATTGCTTGAATTTAAGAGAAAATAGCCATCTGCCTTTTAGCATAATTCAGTTCCAAACAGAATAATTGGTTCTTTGAAACAGAAATTAGTTCTTTATTCACAGTTCCTGGAAGGAAGCTCAAATTGGAAAAATCTAAAATAGATTAGTTTGGAGATAGCATTTTGTACAATGGAATGGACCCATTTAATTAAGAACTTGGTTGTCAGTCGCTGTTTTCTTTCAAACTAGGGAACTCTGAGATTGAAGTGACACACATCACTAAAGATAGAGCAGTGTAAATAATGGGTTCTGTTCCAGCTGCAAAGTGAAGAAAGATCTTTTGAAAGGGATAGAAAGTTTTGCACTTTTTTTTTTGAGGAAGAGGTGTTTGTTTACACTTGGAAATGAAAGTCTGAAGAACTGTGCAAAACACATCAAAAGAAATTATTTCAGATTTCCAGGTAGAATGGGATTCAAATCCTTGAGTTGTAGGGCACAACACAAGCTGAAAAAATCTACCATAATTGCATAATAGTAATTCAGCTGAAAGTGGATGAGTTCCTCAGAAGGGGTTAGAGGAGCACCAGAAATATTAAATCGGTGAAAATCCTCGTTCGTGTGATGCTCTCGCTCTGCTTGTGGCTTCCCTGACTGAGTTCTGTTAGAAAGATTTCCCAGGCCCAGTCACACGAAGCACAGACACAGATGACCTTTGGGGTCACAGCAGAGCTCACACTTCATGTGCCTCCCACACATTCTCCTTTTCAGCTTCTACCATTCCCCCGCAGCCTGCACCAGACAGACCCCAGAGCTACACTCTCATTTGGCTTTCCCTTGAGTTTGACAGCTTTATCCAGAGTAGATGGTGTCCAACTTGCGGATTTATGTCTTCTCAGGCTTCTTTCTGTGGGCAAGTAATGCCCTTAAATTCTTTTTTAAAGTCACTAAGTATAGATGATTTTGTTTGTAGGCTCTATAGACTATCAGTCTCAGCTCTGAAACTGCACTTAATTCCAAACCCTTTGCTTTAAAGGCTTCGACCCTCATTCACTAACACTTTATCCTCTTCTGCTGATTAGTAGAAGCAGACTTGCAAAAAAAACCCCATCTTAATCTGAAAAATTAAAATTATTAAAAATATTTAAAAAAAAATTAAATATTTATTCAAAAGCAAAATATTAAGTAATAAAATTATTAAAGCTTGTTTTTTGCAGCCAGAGAAGAAGAGTATGGAATCCATGAAGGAATTATTTGTGCAATTAAATCTATGGTTCTTGCTACATATCACATAAAAACTCACACAACAGAAAACATTGTAATTCAATTTGCTCTCTTTAACTTAATTATCCACTTCATTTCTTAGAGCCATATAAAAATGCTAATTTTTTTTCTTGTTAAAGCTCATTGTGAGTTTTTAAACAGAATTTATATGTCTGTGTTACCACATGTATCTCAGTTATGTCATGCCTCAATTCCAGAAACTAGACTATCCTCACAGAGGATTGAAAGTAAGGATTTGTTTTACTTAATTTTAAAATGCTTTGTTAACTGCTTGAGCGCTGCCAAATGAAGCTGCTAAATCCTCACAAGAAGCATTCAATCCCATAATGCCATCAACATTCAAAAGAAAGATGACAAATATGAGTTTCTCTGCAGAACAGCAGCATTAGAGCAGGCACTGAAGGCCTGAGCAAGAAAGATGAAGCAGTTTGGGGTTGGCTCTTCACCATCTTTTCACTAAGGTGACTCCTTCAGTGGAATAGCTCAAATGTACTAGTGTAGTACTACACTACTCAGTGTAGTACTTCCATCCTTTATCACTTGGAAAATCCTGGCACTCCTTAGAGCCATGGCTGGGTGAGTTTCAGTATCCTGGAGTGTTGGGGCCAGGGTGATGCCTTAGGTTTTCACTTTTATATGTTTCCAATCCTGCACTGCTAGTATAACTCTAAAGTTTCCTGTAGCTTGTCAAGTGCTGTTCTCTGTGCTAAGACAGACATAACAAAACCTCTTACTTGCTCTCCAAGGACACCCAGAACAAGAACTGCAAACCTTCATCTTGGGGAGAGGGGGGCAAGCTTGGGGAAATTCCATCCTTGCCTGGGTTCTGCTTGGGGAATTGATGCTGATATCAAAGTGGGAAGAAATCGTGAGCTGTCATTGTCCATGTTGGGATGCACTGAGGCAGGAGCCTCTGGAGTCCAGCGTATGCATCTGAAGGCCTTTCAAATAAATCCCTTCTTTATTCCTTGATTCCTGTCTGGTCTCTGTTTCTAGGTAGCCATTTAAGGCATCAAGGGCAGCCCCTGTTTCGGGTCCTTGCCTGGTGATCTTCCTTTTCAATGCCTTCTCAATGTCAGAAAAACAAAGAATTCTTTCTGCTGCTTCAAGGATTGTTTATTTTTTCTTATCTAAGTTTCAGAAGCACAGACTCTGCTGTTGTTTCCAGGAGTACAATGGCAAATGGCAAATGGCTGCTCAGAGCAGGTGGCTTGTATACCTTTTATACCCAATTAACAATCTCTGCATGTTCTGTTTTGTCTTTAAAACCAGTAAGTATCAATTTTATTAATATGTCTCTTCTACACTGAGTTCTTTCTACCAATTAACAAATCATAGGAACTTAGGTCAGAGAAAACAGGAAGGAGAAGGAGAAGAAAGAAGAAGAAGAAGCCGACACCCTGGGTTCTCCATGTTGTCTCTATATAATACATAGAGCAACAACTAAAACTACAAGCACACACTCTGTGGTACACTAAACAAAAACCTTTTTCGTTTCTTTGGTGCCTTCAGCTCATCCAGAAGTGAGGGGAGTTATTCCCATGGGCTTAGGTCAATAGCTAAGCTACTTTGGGGTGCTCTGGGGGTAAAAGAAACCCCCAGGGGAGCAGGAGAGGTTCTCCAGCCTTCCCTGACTCCAGCCCTGGACTTGGGTCAGCAGCAGCCAGGGTGGAGCCCGGGCAATGTGTCAGTGCTGTGGGACACCTGTGCACTTCCAGTTGCCTGGATTTTGGCTCACAGGAATGTTGTTGCTTGTTCAAGTCCAGTTCACTTCTTGAGCCAGTGTTGTTTCATAAGATTTCTGTACTTCCTCTGCTTGTTTAGAAAGAGAATTTGCTGTGTGATGCCGTGTAAAATGGGAGAGAGACAGAGAGTATCCTGAAGTGCAGGAAAGGGTTCTTCACTGTCAGCAAAGCTTTCAGCCAGGGAAACTGTTCTGGAAAGGAAAATACCCTAGAGTGATAAATATATTGACTGCCTTAACCTAAAATTGTGTGAAGTCATTAACTGCTAAAAATTATATCTAAATTTTATGTAAAATCACGAAGACAAAAATTCTGTTTTAGAGTATAATCTATTAAAACCAAAGCATGTGGCAATGGGAACCATTACTTGAATGTTTGGCAAATAATACTTGTGTGAAGTATTTCTTCTTTCTGGTCAGACTACATTTGAGAAATATTGTTCTCTGTGTGGAAGCAATAGCTTCTGACACAATCTAACCATAATATTGCAGTTTTGTTGTTGTTTTTGTTGCTACAGAAGGAACTAAAACTAAGACAAAACCCTCTATGCATTCTTCTCACTCTCAGAGCCAAAAATACACTTTGAACATTTGGAAAGAGAAAGTAGTTAACTGCACAAAGATATATAACTCAGATTCTCGGGCTGTTTATTTTTTGACATATTTTACATTTTGTTCTTCTGGCACTCGATGTACTACTGTGACCAGCACCGAGGTGAAAAGGGGCTAGCTGATTAGAAGATTATGTTTACACTGTTTGTTCCAGGTGGCCTTCTGATTACCCTCAGAATCAGGTTTGACTGTCATCTTTATCCCGAGGCTGCAAGTATATATTTCAAAGTCACTAACAGTTCATCCATGAACTCCACATGGTATGCTATTTGCTAGGCAACCCTGTAAATGACAGACATTGTTTCAATTGTTTCATTTCAAATTAGTTGAGTGCCTTACATCTTCTGAACAAGGATACAGTAGTAATTAATCCTCAAACAAAGCCAAAAAAATAAAAAGTTGATTCCTTGTCACAGAGAGGGAGAGCTAAGGCACAATACTAAGTGGTAAATAACTAAATAATGTCTATAGGCTGAAAGGTAGAAGATTTCTACATAGGCTGCAGCTGAACGCTGGATAGTGAATATTAAAAGATGGACCAGTGTGGTATCCAAGGGGATGGACTCTCTATGCAGTGCTTATGTTTCTAAGTGATTGCAATTAGTATTCAGAGGTCTCAAACGAATCCTGCAAATTGACAAGGACACACCTTCAAGAAAACAGAAGTCAGTAAAAGAGCAGGAATTCAGAAGTCCCTAATCCCAAGATGCTTCTGATACTGCTTGAATTGTTTGTTTGCATTCATGTGCTGTATTTGCATAGCAAGAGCAAAAATATTTAATATTTGAAACACAAATTTCAGGCATATGTCAACACGTCACACTAGGACTGCCTTGGCAGTGCTGTCCTGATGAGACTTTGGTTTGACTTTAATGTCAAGAGGAGTAATTCAATTTGAACTCTATTCTGCTCTCTGGCCTGCAGCCAGGTCACACTGGGTTGTGATCTCATAAACTTAAAAGAGTCAGCATGGATCAGAACTCGAGGAAATGAGCATTCAGTGATTTAGAAGCGATGCTTCTCATCTCAAATCAGCAATGCCCCAAGATGGCATTGAGGGCTCTGTTCCTCAACAAAGCCATCATTCAAACTGAATATAAACCTGTTGCTTTGACAGTTTGTGTTTATTAAAGGTCCAGGCTGCTTTTCAGTGTCCTGAGCTCACACTCCTACTCAGTTCTCCAAGCTGACCTCTGCGTGTTCCTGGTGCACTGAGCAGTGATCTCTGAAATTGTGCTATCCCATCCCATGCCATGCCCAATATGTTTCCTGCACAACTTTTGCTGATGTACAAAATGTAGCACGCAGGGGGAGATGCAGCCATCTCTTCTTTACAGCTGGACAAATGTTAAGGACACAAAAGTTTCAGGTTTTGGCACAGTCAGGAAAAACCTTAACAGTTATCAGAAATCAAACCCCTAAACATAGATAAAATGTAACATTTTTTTCTACTCAGAGGCAGTGGTCATCTCTACACAGTTCGCAACACGTGACATTTATATTTCCCAGTACCTTTCAGAATTAGTGATATAACTGTGTCACAAAAGTGGATATCTGGGAACCATATTAACTATGCCCACCAAGAAACTGAGAATAATGAATAAGAAGGATAAAGAGGGTAAGTGACTGACTGCTTTCTGACATCAATATGTTTTTGAGAAACAAAGGACAGATGACAGAAAAAAGAGGTGGAAGGTAACATGGTGAAGGAATATGATTGTTGAAATGTCCAAAGAAGATTGAGGTAAAAGAATCTCTAACCACTTCAGGACTTAATATTTAATGCCAGATTTTGAGTGAACAATGTCATTTTAAAAAAGAGTAGAATTTTTTAGCAAATTGCTTGGCATAGCATTGCAGGCCAGACTTCCAAGAAACACTGGTTGGCAGAAACATTTATCTAATGAGGCCTTTGTGCACTACCACTAGAGAACCAAAGGACTGCTTTTACAAAGATACAGACTGGCACTTACTGAGATTTATGAACCTCAGTTTGGGTGCTGTACCAGCTTCAGCAGCTATGCCATGACAATTTAATCTGGGCCTTCAAGGAGAGGGAAAGAATTTATCTCATAAATCCATATCTGTGCCACATACAATGAATTCTAAGCCTTTTAAAAGCTGCAATTGAATGACTCCTACACTTGGGGTAATTCTTTGCCTGTGCAATCAGTTTGTTTCATCAATCACTGAATTTTAATGTCAAGACTTACTTTTGAAATGAAGTTGTAAATATCAGAACATGGATAATCAGGTTTATGCTGCACCTGCCCTGAAATGTCAAGGGAGAAAGAGGAAGAGCGAAAAACGCTTCATATCAGTTTCCCTGATGCCAGGTTCTCCAAGGGTAGCAGAACAATTTCCAAACAGTCTGGCCCAGAAAGGTCAGCACAACCCAGGAACAGCACCAAAGTATTGATTTCTGTTCTCTCTGGCCTTTCTTACAGCTGAGCTGGATGTGCTTCTCCTACTGAAAGATAAACTTCATGAACAAGGATGATTGCTATACCAATACTGTCACCTCACTCCTTGAGTAGTTCTGTGGAATAATTGAAGCAGAGCTTGAGCTAAGTTAAGAAATAGAATAGGGGCATCCTAATCTGTATCTCTCTTGATATTTTGGTTTTCATTAGCTCAGATGATCAATATTACAGAGATGCAGCTCAGAGCTCATATTGCATGTGTTCTGGTGCCTTGGACCCACATGAATACAAAGGGATATTTTTAACTCCTAAATCCAGCATTATAATTCAAGCCACATATTCTATCTTATGATTTTATGAAATAGAATTATTGCCTGCGGATGTTAATTTCCAAAGAGAACAGTTCTCTGTTCAGAACAGGTTATTATAGATAGTTGTGTAGCTAAACTATACTAACTGTCACTCAAGAAGAGAAAAAGCCTCAAACCAATGGGAAATATGACAAGGGAAAATGCTAGGAAAGCAGTTTAATTTTGAATATATAGTAATCTTCAGCTCTTGGGGAAAAAAAGGCTAAAATATGAAAAAAACCCGAGACTAAAATAATAATAAGTTATCACTTCAAAATAAAAATTTTCAGGAACGGGGTCCAGTGAGGATGCATTAGGAGCCTGATAAATTTGGGGGCATTTAAAATAAAGAGGGAAAAAAAGGCTGGCATTGTTAGGTAAGTGTCAGGCATATCCTAGAAAAAAGAAGAATAAAATGACAACATCAGTCTTTTTCATTTGAAGTGGTTGTGTATAAATACAGCTCAGGTATTGATAATAAAAATAAACAGATGCATATCATATTCACTAAAAGTGCCAGTGAAGTGAACAGAAATTTCAAAGTTGTATAAGTATACTCTATGCAAACTAAAAAGTTCTGTGTTTCTCTGTAAAAACACCCTAGGAGATCACTAAATTTTCTACTTCATCTTTTTTTTTAAATTATCTATTTATCTAATTTTTTGTTCAGCCAAAACTTCTCACTCATACACTCAAAAAGTGAGAGAGAAAAATTGTTCACCTGAGAATTTCTTCCTGTGTCAGATCTTGTATTGTTTTCTTTAGAATATAAACTGGAGACAATCTGATGTATTTTCCACCTTTTATTTCTTTTATTCCCATCATGTCTAGAATGGGTTTCTTTAAAAAATTGTGCAAACATCCAAGCAAGCTTGATGCTTGTTCCCATTTTTTCCCCATTTTCATGACTTGTTCAACTGCATTCCCTTCCCAGTCAAGCTCTGGTTTTATTATAAAGGAATTGATCAAAAGCTGCTCTCAGTCAGCAAGCACCTTCCATGTCCAAAGAACGTTCATCTGCCCAGGAATATCAAGAATGCACCACAAAAGAGGATTAAAGAATGAACTACCTGTAATATGAGTAGCAGGAGCCATCACAGCTGAAAACAGATCAGTGAAATGACTTCTCAGCTGCAAACAGCTCCTGAGACTGATCTCAGCTTACAGCTGAGACCAGAAATGCTTCCACCGAGGGAAGATCGAACCCATTTGGTGCTGACATGCACCTTGGTGCTGCAGGGGTGGCTTGCACACCACTCAGCTGCTGGTTGAGCAGGCAGAATTGCACTGCAGGTGCACAGTTTTCAGTGAATGACTGGCAGACAAAATCCCCAGAGAAAAGCAAGTCAGGCAAATCTTAGCAGGCAATCCCTGAGAAAGATAAAGGTGTTTTGTTGGTTTCTTTTTTTTTTTCAAGAAGGTTATGTAAATATGTTGAGCTGGTACTCCCTGTTGAGCCATTACTCACTGTACAATTGGCTTAAGGCAATTACAATCCAATATGAAAGCTAATCTGCATGTATGACTCAATTCAACAATCCAAAATCATGTTCAACAGTACTTGCAACTGCATACAGTCCCTCTGAAAATCACTGGGAAATTACTGTACAACTTACAACGTACCTTTGTGTCATAAAAGTGTGCAACAAAGCACTCTAAGCACAAAATAACTTACAATAAGCCATCTGAAGTATTTAGAATTTATTTTGTTTAGGGGAGAATCATGAGAAAAAAATTATTCGAAAAAAGATTTCTTCTGTGGCTTTGTGTCTCACCTTTACAGAAAGACCTCCACAATATAGTGGAAAAAACTGTTGGACTATTCACCAGTGGAAGACCATAAAGTTTTATTTTCTTTCAGCTCCAGTGGTATTTACAATGTCACAAACATTGTTGGTGTCTGTACTAAAAGGTCAAGGAATAAGATTAATGCACTTGGAAAGATCCTTAAATAGGAATAGCCTCATGAAATGTCACCTTTTTATAGTTAGCATTTATTTTAGTTCTTGGATTTAATGTGATTTTTGATAATTGAGCTTTGAAAAAATAATTTGTTGTTTTAGTTTTCATCATTAGTAAATTGTATTAAAACATTAGAAATAACCTGGAGATAAAAAATGCTGTCATGAAAGCTCGACTTTTTCTGATGATAACAAAATGCAACACACAGCTTCAGTTTCAGCAGTCCTTCTGTAGCAATCCAAATTCAGGAATCCTGCTTATCACTGGAATATCTGTTCAGCTTCTGCTGTCTCTCTGAAACAACACAAGCTAAAGAGCCTGGACCATTTAAGAAAAAAATGATTGCTTTAAACTTTCAAATGGCATATGCTATTTGAACAATTTATTTCTTCTCTCTTACGCAGTTTAGGCACATTGCAAAGGGACTTCCATCAAGAACTGCTTAAGATTTAAACCAAGTAAGTGTGCAAAACCTCAAAGATCAGCGTGGGAGGCAAAATGAGACAGGATGATTGATCACTCAAAGTCAGCAGTGCTCATGTCCTGAGCAAGGCACATGCCTACTGCTCAGTGGAAGGGAAAGAAAGCCAATGGGACGAAGGAAGCAGGGAGTTATTTTTGCTTTCTTTTTACATCACTCATAATTTTGAAGACATCTCTCATGCTTCTCTCATCCATCTCTTTTGTAAACTACATGCCTTCAGTCTCTTCAGTGTTCCTCACTGTGAAAGTTCAGCCAAATCTGCAATTATTTGCCTTCCATTGTATTTTTCACCATATTCTTTCCTGCTAAGTTAACAGGAACAATTAAAAAGAACTATGTTAGAACAACAACATTGTTTTTGAGAAGCAATCTTTATTATTATTTAGAAATGATTTCATATGAATGTGTACATGTGAGTGAATATATACCTAATATGTTATATTCTGGTTTAATTTGCATTGAAATCTCCATTACATCTTGTGAGAAGAGGCAGTTGGAGCCGGGAGATGTTCCAGACCACAGTCTTTTATGCCAGCGTGGAAAACAGGAGATGAAGGCAGCAACATAACTTGGTGCTTTGTGTTTGTCAGCTGTGCAGGAGCCATTTTGACATTGGAATAAATGGCTATGAAATATCAAGTATATCACTGTAAGTCTTCAACTGTGCAGCTACAGCATGAGAGCTGTGGGCCTGAGGTTCATCTGCCTCTTGCTGCCCATAGTGACGTAAAAGACTTTGGGCTGGAAACTCCTGCCAGGGTCTCTTACATGAAATAAAATCTCATGACCTCTCACAGGATCTGCTCCTGTCACACCCTCTTCCAACAGCATAGGACTGAAATCTTGTGATTTCATTTGTCCCTATGCAGCTTTTTAGGCAGACTGCCATCTGGGAATTTTTGGTGGTGCATGTAAAAAGTTTGAGCACTGATCCAAGCAATACCTCATTGCCTGTCAGCATTTTCTGACAGACAAAGAAATAAAATAAAGGGATTGTCCATCTGAATATTTCCTAAGGTGTTACAACTACTGAAATTGAAGAAAATCCCCACATCTGCTTCACATTTCAAAATAGCAAAAATGGGTTAGGAAAAATATAATTTTAAAAATCAGATTTAAGGAGTCTATATTGGGCAGTCCTGCTCTCGATTTTTGAGATTTTGTCCCCTAGTGCAGGCATCCATGAGGTTATTTCCCTGTCTTTGATTCCTCCCAGGGGATGAACAGAGTGTGGACATGACCTCAGGCTGAGTGAATTAGAGAAATGGCAATGTTCACAACAGCCACATTTCATGTCATCCTATAGCAATAAAGTTCACAAAATATCATAGTGGGATATACAACTGTACAAAGCAGTAAGGCAAGATTGCAGAGCTATGGTAAACTCAGCAAACAGATCACTCTGGGACAGAGAATATGCCAGATGTCATTAGAGGAACTGTCAGAATGTCCATCTCTAAATATGAATAAACTACTACTAATAATAATTCATAAATTAATTACAAGAATAATTATAAGCAGGTGGATTAAAGAAGATATGAGCTAGCAGGAAGATTGGCAAATCAGTTTCCTTTGGAAGCAGCAAATGAACTGAGACAGATAGTCATTTTACTGTCAAAGCACACTGTGATAAAGACAATACACATCAGCCTTTCACAAGATTCCTCATGAGAATCCCAAAGAGTACCTTCTTTAAAAGAATTTAGACATCCTCCTAGCACAGACACCATATTCCACATGTGAAGAACAAAACCTAACTTCCTTTGGACTAGTATTGATAAAAGTTACTGCTATTTGAAAGAATCCTTCTGTTGAAAAGAATTTGGACAAGGCAATTTTTGCTATTATGGGCAAAGCACGATTCTTTTCTGTTTGGATTTGATTCACTTTGCAAAGCACTAAAATTATGTGTTTGTTGGATATATATCTAAATGTTAATCCTGTGAAAGAGATCCAGAAAGAAACTTCTATTTCTATACTTCTTCAGAAGCAAATTGCCTTCTCACCCAGTATTTCTCCAAAGCTGTAAAGAAGATTAAAATCTCTCCTGCCTGTTTGTGCCCATGCATAGCTATCCATTACTGCACCCTTGATCCCTTTCATCCAACTAAATCTGCTTTTACCTATCTGAATATACTCAGGTTTTTTAAAAACTGCTATGGTACACCCCTGCATCATACATAGTTTTGGACATTCACACATACCTACTTTTGTGAGAGTCTAACTATAGAAATATATTGTTGCCTTAGACTTCAGTCAAAACTACTGCAGAAAACACTCATAAGTGTCCCAGGCAGTTAACACCACTACTTAAAGCTAGGTCTGACTCATAGCAGAGTCACTGAGAGACATTTGCTAAGTGTCTGGTTGGGTTTTGAACAGCCCCAATGGTGGACACAACATCTCAGGACATCCAGTGCTTGAGTGCCCTCCTATGAAAAAGGTGTTTATGTTCACAAAGAACTTCCTGTTCTCTGTAGCCAGTGCCCCTCGTGCTCTCACTGAGATGCACTGGACAACAGTCTGACTCTGTCATGTTTACCCCCCTCATCAACCTCTGTGTTGGTAAGATCCCAAAGCCTTCCCTTCTCCAAGCTGAGCAGTCTCAGCTCTCTCCATCTCCCTGCATATGAAAAGTGCTCCAGTCCCTCAGTCATCTCTGTGGCACCTTGCTGGCTCACTCCAGTAGGTCCCTGACCCTCTCATACTGGTTGAGGAGAGAGGAAGGATCATTCCTCTTGGCCTTTTGGTGCTGTGCTGCCCAGTGCAGCCCAAGTGCTGCTGGGCTTTGCTGCACGATCCCGTTGCTGCCTTGTGTCCAGCTGGGTATCCTCTGGGACATTTTCTGCAATTACCTCCCAGGCAGTCAGCCCTCCACCTGTGCTGGTGCCTGATGTTATTCTGCCCCAGGTGCAGGACGTGGCACTTCCCTTTGTTCATCTTCATAAGGGTCCTGTGTGCCCACTTCAGCCTGCCAAGGTCTCTCTGAATGGCAGCACACCCACATTCTGCATTGACCACTCCTCTCGGTTTTGTGTCAGCTGAAACTGATGCCTTAGGTTTTAACTTTTATATGTTTCCAATCCTGCACTGCCCAGTGTAACTCTGAAGTTTCCTGTAGCTTGTTAAGTGCTGTTCTCTATGCCTAGATAGACATAACAAACCTCTCTAAATTGCTCTCCAAGGACACCCAGAACAACAACTGCAAACCTTCATCTTGGGGAGAGGGGGGCAAGCTTGGGGAAATTCCATCCTTGCCTGGGTTCTGCTTGGGGAATTGATGCTGATATCAAAGTGGGAAGAACTTGTGAGCTGTCATTGTCCATGTTGGGATCCACTGAGGCAAGACCCTCTGGAGCCCAGAGTGTACCTCTGAACACCTTTCAAATAAATACCACCTTTTTTCCTTTATTCCTGTCTAGTCTCTGTTTCTAAGTAGCCATTTAAGGCATAAAAACCTGCTGAGGGTGCACCCAGCCCCTCTTTTAAGTCACTGCTGCAGAGGTTGTTTAATCTTGATCTTGGCCTATTAAGTTTGGTGATCTGGTAAGTGTTTTTATGAACCACATCCACAGGATACAAACCCTGGGTGTAAATACGATCATGCACTCTCTCTGTACCCCTGAGAAAATACTTCTTGTGTGAAGTACAAAAATTCCCCAGCTACTCTGTTTTTGATGAGAATTTGAAACAAAGATTTGGCAACTGTGTTTGTGTGGCATCATTCCAAGTACTTCACTGATCTCCCACAAATTTACAGTCTGGACTGGGGGAAAAGGTCAACATTTTCAAATTTGAGGCCCTGACGATGAGTATTTAGCATGATACTGAAGCCTTTGATGAAGCTAATGAAGTCTTAGATGTGTTGAGCATTTCCTGTCCCCCGTGAAGGCTGGAAGGATTATGACCAGGCTACTTATTAAGATACAAAAACATGAAGATAACTGTCAGTCTTAATAATTTTAGTATTTTTAAGTAGAGCAATGATTAATACTAAAAGGATGTGATGTTCCCATGTTTAGCCCATTTTAGCTGAAGGCTGCCAAAAACAGCAGTGAAAAGGGGATGGACTTTCTACACTGCACATCTCAATGAGACATGAGCTTCAAAGGCTGTGCAGGCATCTGAAAACCCAATGCAATTAGTTAATCAGTTTATTGTCCCTTTGATTGTAGGCAAGTATATGTTGATTTTTTTCTCCTTTATTAATTCTACATTTAGAGTTCTATATTTGAAACACACAAAAAGGGGAAAATGAGCATCTGCAGCTCACCTACATCACAAATATTGCATATTTTGCAAAACATTTTTAATAGGACATTTCTTTCAGCGCAATGAAAGGTGCTTCTTTGGCATGCTTAATTTCTTATTTCCTGCCTGTCACATTTTTATCATTAATATAGCTTGCTGAGTATTTAACTAAATGGTAATGAAAAGCAAAATGTCTGATTTCCTTCATGTTATGTTTCTGGGGAAAATGACACTGCTTCACCCTAGCTGAGCATTTGCCTACAGTTCTAAGTGGAGAACCCACTTCAGATTGGGTATTTGCACAGTTCTTGTATTCCTGAGATGGTTTCTTAGAACCACTAGGCCACCTGAAAACATTATCCAGTATTATTATTATTATTATTATTTACACGTAAGGGAAAACTTGAATGTCTACTTTTGTAAACAGTGGCTACAAACAATAGTAAGAGAAAAGTCTTCAAAGAGAAGCAATTAACATCTGATAATTATTGTTACTCTTCTCTCATATACCACACATTCTCATAAGGATTTATTTTTTATTAGAGTTTTCAAATTTAAACAGAATTGTGCTTCATCTTCTGGATCAAACCCTGCACCATGTTCTCCAGGTGAGTATGTGAAGTTTTCTGTCCTAACAAAGGGAAAATCTGTCATTAGCTTCACATCATATCATTAGAATCCTGCATCATAAAATATTTAATCCTGCATCATACTTTTGTTCAGTTCTGCTGGAAAAACAAAATACATCTACAAAAATGGATGGAGCAGCATGTTAAACACCAGATATGGTGGAAGAAGTATTAGATCAATGCTTTCAAAGCCATCTCGTTGACTGGCAGCTTCTAATATTTCTGTGAAAAATTTGTAGTCAGTGTGATGTCAACTCAAAAGATCATGTAACATGTTAGAAAAAGTGCATTTAAAAATTCATATTTCCTGCAAATTATATGGCTCTCAAATCTAGAATCTTTTGGTCTTGAAAATTAATTTCCACATGAATAAGTCATTATAAAGATGAATAAGCTTGTAACCAATCACAGAAATGTCTTGCTAGTGAAATTCAATTTTGAGGACCTCTTCACACACTGTGTTTTCATTTATGCAAGCATGATCACAGGAAATGATGAAAGAGCAGTTTTTATAATTTCTAGGTGATTGCCAAAACTTCAAATCCATATCCAAGTGTGTCAGAGTGAACAAAACTCTTCAGAAGCTAATGGAACCAAAACCAATTATGTCAGGCTGAATTTGGTCCAGAGACCAAACTGTTAACTCTATGTAGAAGCAACTTTCCCTTCAGGTTAGGGAGAGCTGTACAAAATATTTATGACCTTCAGGGAAAGCAACAATCATCTCTAGTAGATTTAATCCTATCTTTGTCTCCTTTTAACAATTTTCTTCAAGTACTATTATAATGCACATGTGAATTCTTACTCTAAGCCTTCCCATCTTCCCACACATACCCCCAAGCCAAAATCTTGAAATATTTTCTAAGTCATTGCAGAAATAACATTGCTAGATAATTTACAGAATATTTCTTTCAAGAAGAACAGCAATTTTTATTTAAGTATGTGTCATGTTCTGTGCTGTGCTATCAGTTAAGAAAATACCACCATCCCCTTTGCAGCCCTAATTAACTTCCATGGGATTATTTTTGTGGAATTTTTCCTAATGATAATCTACTAAAAAACCAGAACCACATAAACTAATAAAATCCAGAAACACAAAGTGCACTTTAATTTGCAGTATTGACATAATAGCAGATCACTCAGTTTCATTTAATGATGAGTGATGCTCTTTAAGAACACTGCAATGAAGATCAGCCAGAACTGTTTGTGTTCTTTGCTGCAAGACCTTCAAAGTTCGGATTTTTCAGGCTGAAGCAACAGAAGAAGAAGCAACAAAGGATATGAAATCTTGCTATCAGCAGAAGACATAAACTTTGTAGAAACTCCTTTTACATTATTTTATGGCACTTCTAAGGGATCTTGATTTTACTTTGTTCTGTTGCTTCATTCATCTATTTGCAAGCATTCGATCCAATTAAGGACATAAATTCATGGATTATTATTCCTCAACATTCTAGCCAAGGCATATTAACATCTTAATCACTTTCTTAGAGCAGAAACACCCAGTGAATGCCTCCATTAAAATATGGATTAAGAAAACATCCTCCTTTGCCATTAGAATAGTTTAGTTCAGGTACTTGTCATAAATAGTATCAGGTTTTTCTAATGAAAAAGGTGCTCACTTTGCCTCTCATATGTTCTCATATTAAATCAACATATATTCTAGAATATCTGAATAAATATGAAGATAATTTATTCTTAACAGCAGTGCTGGTGACCTTTCTCTTCTACCGTGCAAAAACAAACAATAAAACAGGAGCAAATCAAAGGGAAGTCAATAGAAAATGTGTGCCTAGCTCTGTTTCCATTAACAATCTGTCCTAGGCTTCAGCTTTCCTGTCCACAGAACAATTGTGACTAACATGCTCTCCTCCCACAATGGTATTAAATGGTGGCAGCATGGCAGCAGTGGCAATTAATGCTAATTGGAATCCTTGCATTTATAGGAGATCAGTTGTGTGTCAGAGCAAGGACACTCTTTGGCACAGGGAATGGTAGAACCTAAAAGTACATACACACATAGTTGTGCTGGCAATGAACAGCCCAGCTGCACCAGGATATTTCCTTGGCAACAACCTAGGTCTGATTTGCTGAACTAATTATTACATTATTTTTGTTAGAGATGTCAAATTTACCATATAAATTTTCCAGATGAAGGAACTTTAAAGATATAGTAAGCCCTTTTCCCACCTCTCCCAACCTGCTTTGGCCTTCATAATTCAAGTCAGCTCATCTGATGCATTCCTGAGGGTGCACACAGACAAACTATGCAACTGGCTGAGGTTTTAAAATTACATATCCTCTCTTCAAGGATGTCTCACTTACATATGGACAAAGGCTGTTGGAGAAAGGCCAGTGTTTCGCCTCGGGGAAGCTGTACCTTCAGCTCCCTGGGGCAAGCAGACCATGAGGGCACTGAGTACCTCAGACCTGCCCCAAGGCTTTCCAGCAGCTTGCACTGCACCCTTGCAGGGTAGACAGGAAGCCAGGACCAAAGGCTCCTCATCCCATTACAGAAAAAAGGAAAAAAACTGGTGAAAGGTGATGCTCATTTCTCTGGTTGATAGTGGAAGGGGTGGGATATGCAGCCAGTTATTTGGGGGGATTCGTACCCACCTATCCCTCCTCCAGCGTTACTCTGGTGCCTCTGTGGCACTGAGAGCAGTGAACTGGACCTCTCAGTACTCTCTCAAATGCCCAGTGCAGACAAGGGTCATTAATCACTTTGCTCCCCAAGATCCTTTGACTCTGTAAAGAGCAGCTCCTCATGACTTGAAGGATGCTCATGGAATTAAGTGAACTTGCCCAAGTCAAAATGAACAATCTTATTATATAATAATAAATAGTTTCATCATATAGGACAAGGGGTAATGGTTTTAAACTGAAAGAGAGCCTGTTTACATTAGATATTAGGAAGAAATTCTCCACTGTGAGGGTGGTGAGGCACAGGAACAAAGACACTGTGGCTGCCCCATGCTTGGAAGTGTTCAAGGCCAGGCTGGATGGGGCTTTGAGCAACCTGGTCTAGTGGAAGGTGTCCCTGCCTGTGGCAGTGGGGTTGGAACTGGATGGTCTTTAATGCAGCTTCCAACCCAAGTGATTCTATGATTCTATGATAACAAACTAGTTTGAAACATTAGCCTCCTCCATGCCTTCCTAATAATTTCTGTATTTGAAAACACTTCATATTTTTGGTGTGGGGGCTTTCAGTCCTCCTCTACAAAAACCACACAATATGTTCAACACACTCACTCACAGTAACAGGCACACTTGAAAACACAGGAAAACCATTTGCCCAATAAACTCCCTTTGAACAACTATGTCCATACACACCCAGTCTGTCTGAGGAAAGCTGCATTTGGGCCTGCACGTAAGCTCCTGTAAGTAATCTGCATTATTTTTCAAATTTATAAAATATATATTGATGAATTAATGGGATTTTATGTTTCATGTGTCTAATTATAAACTAATATTAAATTTTAATATAGAAAATTATATTAATGTATTTTAATGAAAATTAAAAAACCTATTAATTATTATTTGAGTGGTTTAATGTGCTGTTGAATCATATGTGATTCAGTGATTTGTCCCACTGCTAAAGCAATGGGGTTTTCAGCATGACACTAAGAATTTCTTACTGACAGTCCACAGCACTTTGCACCCACTCACCCTACCTCCTTCTATCTTCTTCAGCTGAGACGAAAAATTTCACATGCATTAAATATGAAGATTGCTCATTAGGTTTATTTCATTGATCCCCCACAAAATTTAATTTGTTGTTTCTTTTACAGGAAAAAAAGCTTAAAGCCTATACAAGTCTAATAGCTATTTCCAAATTTTCGTAATACTTCCTCATCTATCTAAAAATTTTAGGCTTGGTTTGTTAAGCTGAGACATTATCAGCTGAAACTTAAAAGAGTGGAAATTTCTAGCTCTTCAAGTCAAGTAAGAACAAGTATTCTTCATGCTCAGAAACTATGAGTCAAGTAGAAAAAGAAAATATTGTTAAGTCATGGTCATCATTTTTTTAAATAGCTTTTTGAAAAAACAAATCTCTGGAGGTTGGCCAGGCTGCTTTTGTGTGTTTATAACTGTGTTATCAGGCCTCTCAAGCTAAATTGTCTCAATGAATGGACTTAGAAAGATCACCTCTCCTTTCTACACTGCTCTGGATAATAATGGTATTTATCTCTCCCAGAGATCTGGTTAAGTATCCATTATCTGGCATCCAACGGCAGGGTAGAAGTGTAAAACATTAACAGAAGTAAGCAATACCTACCACTTAACTATTTAAGACATAGACTTATGTCTCAAGGTGTGAAATTTAGACACCCTATGTTATTTGAAAATCCTGTATGTTTGCCAGCACAACCAGAAACTGAACAAAATTTCAAGAGCTTGGGCGACTCACTAATAGTTCTCCACATTAAAAAAAGACAACAACCATCATTATCAGAGCTGCATTTCCATGCTCATTGTGTTTTGAGAGAAAATGGCCACAACCATTGAGAGCATGCTATTGTCAACCTAGCTAAATAATTAATTTCTCATTTAATATTACTACCATTGTGAAAGTCCAGCATGTGCTTGGATGGCCACAGAAGAGAGCAACAGCAGCATTTAAAATGTGGATTTTTTTGGTTCATCCTTTCCTTGCAAATCTCTCATTTGTTGTTTAAAATACTGGGCATGCAGTTAAATGACCAGTTTTCTGATTTATCTACCAGCAACAGAAATGTTCTATTGTGTTAACAGGATGAACTTAGATGCTGTTGCATTTTCATTCATTTTTCCTTCTTAATGTAGCTCTCTGTCAGGGGAACTAAACCCCTAGAGAAAAGCTTGGTATGTCTAAACAATTCACCCTGGAGTTTTATAAGTAAAGGTAAGCTCCTGACAGATTAATGGAAAACAAAGCCATTCAATAACTGGTTTCAAAACCCAGTATAAAGTTTAGCTGGCTTCTAACCAATGCCTGGATCCACAAAAGGATTTCAGCCTCCACACAGGCACTCAACACCTAAATCCTCAAGTGCTCTCCACAGAAATCCCCACTTAAACTTTGGGTGTCCTTGGACGATGACAAATAAAAGCGGCAGCATGTCTGCTTATCTTCTGTGGATGTTACAGCTTCCAGCTCTGCTTCCAGGGCCTGGCAGGGCTGGGGATGCAGGCAGCAGGCAGGGTGGTCTCAGCAGGGATTGGGTGCTGGTGTGGCAGGTGGGAGGTCACAGTCCTTCAGAACCTGCAGCCAGAAAACTGCATGGAAGCTGTGGTTCAGAGAGGTGCCTGAGGTTTCAGAGGATTCCCATTTTGTTTTCCAGGGTTGGCACATTTCTGGGGCTATAATAGCAAAATCAATGGTTTCCCCATAAGCAAAGAAATATTGCTTCTGAGAGTTTCTTCCTTGTGTTTAATGCCTCTTAGGAGGGGAGGGAGGAAGGAAGCAAAAGGAAGAAACATTTGCAAAACACTGTGCTTTTGCTGTAATTGATGGCACAACCCCTTTGACTGAAGAAGGAGTAAAATGAGATTACCCCTACAAAAGCTGAGGCGATGTGCAATCAGAAAAGAAAGACAGGTGAAAATACGATCCCAGACACAGATGCCAGTTTGAGTTTTTTCCTTGGCATCACTTTTCTATTAGAATGTATGGGGACATTGTACAAGATTAGTAGATCCTGGCAGTTATTCCAAAGTACTCACCAAGGGCCAGATTTCTGATCTCTCTTGGCATGAATTGATTCCTCAAACCAGTGTGTTGTTTTTAATATGCACTGAATAGTATTTTAATACATGTTTCAATATATAGTTTCTTGTTACAAGACCCTTTCATTCTTTATGAGGGTAAGCCATCAGAGTTGGAGAGGGAAAAGATGGTAAGGCTACATTTTGAAGACCAAAAAGAGGAAAATGGAAATGGATGTTAGAGTGAGACAGGAGAATAAAAGTAAAAATTAAATCAGTGCAGCTACATGACTCTTTATGGGAATTCCTTTCTCATTTGCCACCTAACTTTAATGTTAACATTAGGATCTGTCATAAATGTTTCTTGTAGTAATTAGACACATTTTAAAATTTTGGGCAATACCTACAGCTTTCTTCCTCCTTTTGTGAAATTTATTTGTTGGCAATATTTTAAAAGTTGCAACTCCTACAAGAACATCACTTGCTTGTCTTAGATCCAGAGTTTCCTAGCACTCAAAAATTAGGAGATTGTTCAATGAAGTACTTGCTTTGGCTTCCAAGGGGCATGAGGAACAAGAAGGTTGTTTGCCAGAGACATGAAGATACTTGAAGGTGTAGTTCTCACCACACTGTTTGGTTCAAGCAGCAGGAAGGTGATGTTCAACACAGAGAAACAAGCAAAGGAGATACTAAAGAGAAAAAGGAGATTTAAAACATCACAGTGGAAGTAGAACTAGAAAAGTCTTTCAAATCTTCAATAGCATTCTACCCATTCAATTTGACATGTCAGTTTCAATTTTTAAAAATACAGGATGAAAATTTTTAGATATTTGTCATTTCACTTCCTTTTTTTTTTTCCTTTTTTTGAAACATGCACAGGAAATTTTCAGCCTTTCTCTGTCATTACCCAAGTAACACAGCTCCAGCTAAGGCCATTTGAACAAGGAACCTAATCAGAGTTGGAGCCTCTGCTCCAGACTGTCTCTGCTAGCAGCATTTTAAAAGAGTAAATGAAGATCAAGGAATTTGAAGCTGCCCAAGGCAGCTAATTTAGGGGTTTTTTTTAATGTACTACTTTTTGTCTCCACACATAAAAACAGAGTCATTACTGATGATAACATGTATTGAGTTCTCTAAATGCGCTGTGCACAACAAACTGCTTGGGTTCTGATCATATAAAGTCTACTTTAGTACTTTTTTGTTAATTTTATTTATTTTAGTTCACATTAGGGCACCAGACCTGTGTAAAACATTATCATAACAAGCATATGGTTTTCCTGAACTAGATTTCAGTTGCTTTTCTCTCTCCCCATTTTAAAATAGTATTTACATAGCATTTAAATTAACTTCTGAACACTTCAGGTTTACCTCTGCTATTAAGGATAATTTATGATTGTTAAAAAAGAAACTTCCATTTTCATTTTTGTGGAAGGGTGGTGTGGTTTGCCTTCATCCCTCAGCCACATTGATGCTAGACTAACTGGAAGCTCTCACCATAAAGGTGGCTGCTGTGATTACATTTGATCAGCTGTAAAAGGGATTTCCCAGAAAAAGGAATGGAAATGCTTTTATAGCCTTTTAGGTAATGTCAGAATTTTTTTGTTTTGTTAATATGAGCTTTTGCCAATCTCTAACAGCATGATCCAAATCCCATTTGAAGGCAATGGAAAGTCTCCCATTGAGTTTGATGGCCTTTGGATCAGTCCCTAAGTGCATTTAGGCTTAATGAGATGTTAATGTGAGTTTTATGCTGCTGTGTATAGGAATAGATTTTCCAACCTATCTTTTCCCCACTAATGCAAAAGGAGTGATCTGCCTTTTTAAATTTTTAAATTTTATTTTCCTGCTATAATCGGTAGGCACGCAGAAGGAGGATTTATGCAGCTCATTGTGTTCCCTGCCTTCTCCCCCTCCCACCAGCCTTTATCGCTGACACGCTGCAAACTGCGAAGGGCATCGCCCGCTCTCGGGGCGTCTAAAGGAGAAGGAAGGATCGGCCTCCCCTTTCGCCTCGTCATTGCCTGGAACTCCGGTCTGGGGAAAANAGATCCAAACCCGAACAACCAAAAAAGCACCAAACACCCGGGAAATCGCAAAGTCTAATCCTGGTTTCTTGCTCCACCTGGCGGGAGATGCGCGCGGGGCGCCTGGAGTGACACCCCGGGCGAGAGAGGCGGTGAGGGACCTGCCTCCCTCTGCCATGGGTTTTTGGGGTCTTCTGCGGGACCCGAGGAAGGCAGCCGGGCATTGATGTGGGGTGGCGGAGAGTGGGGTCTCGGCTCACGCACAGGTTTCTGCGTTAGGGTGAGGTTCCTTTTATTTTGGGGCGCCCACAGGGAATGATGCAGCTCCTTAGCCTTGTCAGGCGAGTTTGGCTTCCCCGAGGATGCGGGGACATTGTGTGACTCACGGCGGTGTAAGGATTAACCCGTTCCTTTCAGTGGCCTTAAACACGACCCGATGGCTGTGCACAGCTGTTGCCTGTCGGACAAATATTTCACAGTCGAATACATAGAAATTCTCAGAAGAGAAAAAATGTATCTTGTGGGAATGTTTCAGTCACTCTGAGAAGCATAAAAAAATCATCTGCTTCGGGTCAGTGACAATGATGACCTAGCCAGAAACACTCACTGAGTGTGGGAAGTTGGAGACACAGCACAACATGTACCGTAGGAAGTGGTTCTGATCAGTGTGAGCAATTCCAATACTTCTCAGAAGCTGTGAGCACATCCTAAATCTACTCTTTTATAAATATTTGGAACGCAGACAGACGTTAATGGCAACATTTTCATGCCCTTAGGTACAAAGCGAGCTTTCTCCGGAACACTCTGCTCTGCATCTTTAAAAGCCTCAGCAGAGGATTCACCCCAAGCTGAAGTACAAGGGAAGCCACGGCTCCAGCCAAAGGTAGGCTGCAGGAGGAGTGGCTGAAGGGACACATCCTCCCCAGGACAGCTGTCCCTGCAGGAGGGTGGAAATAGACTCCACACTACTACTGGGTTGTTCTGCTTGCTCGCAGCCCAATGGCCTGGTGGCCTTTTTGGGCTACCTTGAATGTGGCACTGTGAGGAGGCTCCAGGGTGTCAGAACCCATGCCAGAGGGGAGCAGCTTGTCTGGCAGTGCTAACTGGTGATGGTGATGTGCCAGGAAAGGCAAGGACTGCACTGTGAGCTGGAGCACAAGGAGAGAGGTACCTGCACTTGACCATGTGAGGGAGGATATTCAGCTATGAGACATCACGAGTGCCTGCAGCCAGGGCTGCACCACAACAACTCTAGGCGTAATGTTAGACACAGGCAAAGAGGATTTTCCATGGATTCATAGCCAAACTTCTTCAGGAGATGTGGCAAGCTCTGATCTCGATATTTGACACCACTAGGATGGAAGTAGCTGCAAAGTTTCATTGTTTATTAGTTTGCCCAAGGGCTCCCAAAGGAAAGAAAAAGTGTTACCAGTAGAGAATATTTATAACAACCATTAGTTATTTTCTCTCCACTCCTTCAATAACTTTCTGTGGTAAAGGCCAGCTATTTGACAGGCTGCAGAATATAGATTCTCATTGTGTTGATTGATAATTGAGGTATTTGTAAGTCAGTCTCAATTATGAAAAATGCTTGGCATGCCTGACTTTTAAATAGAAACTTTCTTCAAACAAGCATCTTGGGAGACCCTTGCAAACCCTCTTTTCCCAAAAAGCCTGAAAAGAGACACGCTATCTCTATCTTCCTTTAAATGTCATCAAACCAAGTCTATTTATTACACATTTCAGATTCAACTTAACAGTTTCAGGAGAAGTGGTAATCTCTTGGATTGCTTGGAAACATGCTGTTCTTCAGTGAAAAGAAAGAAAGATACACACTGCATTAAAAACCAAACCAGAAAAACTTGCATTTATCCATGAATTATTATAGTATGTTCTCTGGCCAAGAATCTTCTATCTAGCTGAAGACTGAGTAGCTTTCAACATTAACCACTTGCAAAGCATAGTAGAGTATGGCCATGGGTAGCCATAGAAAATTTTAGATCTGAAATTACATCACCAAACAGGTAATTCCTGAAATTGGCTGGTTGCAATAGCTGAACTCAAATGCTCATCCCACCTGGATTGAATTGGGATGTCCAATACCTGGTTTATGAATCCTGCCAGCAATGCAGGAACAGTGATTGTGCATCAGGTGAGCTGTAGCAGGTGACATCTTTTATCTGGATTCACGAGGTGATCACCCCAGCTATTTGGTACAGTTTGTTTACTCCCTGAATTCCCCTTTGTGCCTCCCCTCTTTGCCCACATCTGCACTGAGCAAAATGAGTACATAAATGAAAAGGAGCTCAGGCTGACAAACCACGAGTTCACTGCTGAAGGAAGATTAGACATGTATAACAAGAAGACATTACATATTTTGTCATAGCTGCACTCAATGTGCAGAGATTATTTACCAGGTCGAGTGTTTAAGTGTGGCAGAGGGATGCAGGCTAGCAGGTCCCACGAACAAAGATGCTGTTTCAGAAAAAAGGTGTGTTCAGCTTCTGAAAAAGAAATTTACCTCTCAGCAGGCACTGGCAACTCTAATCTTATTTGCATTTCTCAAAGCAGCAGCACGCATCTCCCTTTCTCAGCCCTAACTCTCCCTGCCAGCCGAAGCTGTGCTATACAGATAGGTAGTAAATAATGTAGGATTGTGCAGATTGTCGTGAGGCCTTTTCCTTCTCCTGTGCTGCAAATGCCTTTTCAGAAGCAATAGTTAAGCTGTCAGCAGAGTGGGATTACAAATCTGATTCTCAGCACAGTTTTGGACAGTCTGAGCTTTCAGGCATTTTCCATTAATAGACACCAATCATTTCACTGCTGAGGTGATCTGTTGGGTCAGGTAGTTTTTAGATGGGGATCAGAGAAACAAGCACAGGAAAGTGAAAACAGATATAATTTTGTAGATTCATGCAAGGTACAAAAAAATCTAGGGCTATATGATAATGGCATTTTACTCATAGGCTTTGAATTAAAGTGTCTTTCAACTTTATTTAAGGGATTTGCCTTGTCAAAGCAGAATTCCTGAACATAAACACTTGTTGCTATAAATATTTAAAATTCTCCTCTGTGAAAATACCGATGAGACATATTAGCAAACACAGCACTGTGTCTCATTACGACTTCTATGCATAATGAAAATGTTAAAAGCAATATGGTTTCTTTTAAAATAATACTAGCACTTAGAGTATAATGGTACACCCTTGAAGATGTTGTTATTTCACAAATGTTCAGGGGGCAGGCTCTCATACTAATGCTTGTTGTAATACAACAGAAAGCAGTACTGCTATAAATTCTCACTAATGCAAATTACTTAGAGGGATGGGAAAATCTGCCTTTATGTTATGTTGTTCATTTTAATGTCAAATGCTGCTCTTCATTCCTCTCTTCATGTAACTTTATTATTAAAAATATTTGTCTGTTAGGTGGAGATGAGCAAACAGCCTAAATTAAAAACACTTAAAGGCTCAGGTGACTGCACCAACAATCTGTGCTTCTGGGCAGCCACCTCTGCTTGAGAGATTTCAGCTCATACCCTGCAGGCACTAATAAGGTTGGGGATCTCATGCACAAATAATAAGGGAGAAGTTCCCGGGCACATGAGAGCCTTAGGCTCTATTCTACCTCTCAACAGCTGCTCCTGGAGCAGTTACAGCACTGCCACACTTCCCCGGTGGTGGAAAACAACTAACCCTGTTCCGTAGGTCAGAGGCTGAAATTTCTGGGGCTGAGGTAGGGCAAGACATCACAGGGAAAGACTTTTCCTGCCACCAGGCTGCCACAAAGCCACCACCCACGCCTGACACATCGATACAATCCTGGCCTAGAGAGTTCCCCGATGCTTTGGGGATGTGGTGCTTTGAAGCAGAAACAAGAGGTGTCACAGGGCTCATGACAAACCTGAACTCTGGCAACAAAGTGCCTCCTTTCAGTTTTGATTAGCAGCACAAACAGCAGGTACGAGCACAGAAGGTGGAACAACGCTGGCTCGTGCTAAGAGGTCACTTGGTTTCTCCTTAGTTCCAAATAAAAAGTCTACAACGATGGAGATAAAAAAAAAAAAAAAAAAAAAAAAAAAAACACAAACACAAAAAAAAAAAAAAAAAAAAAAGCAAAACACACACACATTAAACAATAAGCAAACAAAAACCAAGAAGAAGAGAAACCATGAAAGCTTGAAGATAGGTATAACTAGAATTTGTGAGGTTTTGCCCCATCATAATGCAATCAGATCAACTTACCATCTACTCTGTTACCTTATATCCTGAATAGTTCAGCATAGTATTTACAAAGAAAAAAGATGGGGGACATGCTATGCCATATTCCAACAATCTAATTAATTTTGTTCTGGCTTTGCTGAACTAGAAAGTGTGCATTAGATTTTGTTAAGTATTACCATTAAATGCATTTTCTAAAATACTGCAGATAATTTCCTGGGAAGGGCATCAAAAATTCCACAGTTTCTATAGTGAAAATGCCCCAAAGAGAGCAGCCTGTCTCTCCATTGTGTTTTTCAAAAGAAAACCTTCCCTAAGGCTCTGTGTAGAAGATGATAGTAAAGAGAATGTATCTTCTAATGTTTGATTGGTTACCAGAGAGAAAATGTGAATTCCAATGAAAGTGAATCAAAGATACAGTTTAAGGGCAGCATGTTTCTGTTTCTTTGTCCTTAGTGTCATATATGAGATTGTAACGCTGAAGCAGAATGTGGCAGGTTGCAATAATTTTAACCAAACTTTTTGTCCTCAACAGCAATCACGTTCTCTTTTGCTAGTGAATTACTTCTCATTTTTCTGCACCTTTTCTTCACACCCACGCACTATGGAGGGGTTCTCAAAACATTTCTCCTTGTCTTTAATTATCTAGAAGAGGAGTTCGAATTCACTGAGATATTCTGAGTTGGAAGGAACCCACAAGGATCAATTACAGAATGCTATGTGTTTTAAATTACATGGGAAACATTTTTTCCTCAGTGTCTCTGTGTATGCATTTCTACAAATAGTGAATTACATCTGTACTCAGTTTTCACTTGGACAACTCCTGATAGTAATGACACTTCCATTATGTCCAAGCCATGATGGCATTCCATTTACTCCATCATTTCTTGAAGATACTGTCCACATCACACAGTCAAAGACATAAAAACCTCAAAGCCTTTCTACTTATTTTTGGGTTTTTTATATGTGGGAGTCGTTTTAACTGCAGGTGTTTCTTTAGATTCTCTGGCAAAAATAAAAATGCAGTCACATAATTCTGGAGCTTGCTTAGAAAATATTTCAGTCAGTGAGAAGTTTGAGTCTTGTCCATATTCAAGATTTTTTTCTAAAATACATTATTACTGGACTCTTCCCTTTTCATATTATGAACTTTTTACTGCTACAACATTAGCGCTGAGATTGATGAAAATGCTACAGCATGGAGAACTTCTCACATATGCACAGCTAGGGAAAAAAGGAAACCTTTGAGGAAAGGAGCTACTGACTGACAGCACAGAACAGAGGTATGAGAGAAGTTGGTGAATACCAAATAGCACAAGCATGAGTTTTTATTACCACTGAGTTCTATCTTTTTTTTTCTTTTTGTCTTTACCATGTATCCTCTCATTTTTCAATCATCCATGATCTTCTGACTGACAGAAGAAATCAATCTCTATACCACTATTACAGGTTATTTTATCATGGGGCATTATTTAATAACTGGGTATGTTTTCTCTCCACCTATCTTTACTTTAGGTAATCTCAGTGAGAAGCTAGCAAAACTCAAAGAAACCTGAGGAAAATGCATAGGTGTCAGGGGAGCATGAAGTTAAACTACAAATGCTCCTTGGAGGAATGTGAGTGTATTGATACCTTGTGTGGCAGCAGGAAAAAGACATGACCATGATGTCAGGATTAATGGATGTAAAAAGCATTTGAGGAGTGAGTTGTAGAAACAAGACTGCAGTTTGATTTTCTTTAATAGAAAGCAAAAATAGAAAATGTAAGAATAGTGTTCTAAAATCTGTTCTCCATAGACTGATAAAAACAGCAAAAGAAAAAAAATCCACATTATTGAGCTGAATTATATTTCCATGACATGTTTGAGGAATGAATGAAGAATTTTGCAGTTAAGTTCTTAAATTCACTCTCACTGGAAGCATATGTTTGCCAACATGTCAGTGCTGCCTCAGCTCTCTGTGTCAGCTACTTTCCTTCCAGGGCTGCTTCTGATATTCTTCCTTTCCATTACCATTTGTCACCTGGCAGATAAAACTCTTGATTTCTGAGCTTGATAGGCTAAATTCAATCCCAAATATCCTGCTGGTCAGAGTAGTGAACTATGGCAGGCTGAGCAGCAACACTGCATTACTTAAGGAGTCTGGGTTTTTTCCCTAACCCAAAGGTAATCACTATAAATCTAAATTCAGATATTTCTGGCCTGTAAGCATGTTAACATGGAGATTTTTTTTTCCCAGATTATTAACCAAACCTTGCATTCTATCTCCATCACATTTTCCATCTTGGAAAGTTCAGTAACTTAACTCTCATATTTCTGTAACTTGCAAAGAACTTGTTCTATTCTTTCAAATGTAGAAAACACATTGATTTGGCCAATGCATACTAAGTATGCCAGGGTTTTATAACTCAAACCATCAATTTCCCTGTTCTCTGCTGCACTCCATTCCTCTGTCTAACCACTATGGTGGCAAAAGGACTGACTGCATTCTTATGATACAATGTGTTTGGGTTTTTTTAGTTCCCTGTCAGAAGAAGTAAAACAAAGAAGGAAAAACTGGCTACTGGAATGACTTTGGTAGGACTGTCAAGTAGTAACTTCTATGGATTTGTTTGTTTTTATGTCAAGAATTTGTGAAAATATTAGTGAAAATGAGAAGTTGCCTCATATATCCTGACTCTGTGAAGGGCCTTCATTCAACTCCTCTGAGATTCATTCCCTGTTTCTTGTGATCCTGCTGGGCAGTGTGTGTTGTTTCCATTTGCAGCTCTCCAAGGATCACACACTGCAAAACAATCACACAGGTAACAGAACATCACTCTTAAATACAAACAACCACCCATAATCCTACCTATTAATTTCATCAGACATTTCAGTCTGCTTCTGATGTTTCAAAAGGTTTAACCAGAAACAATTAGAAATGCTAAACAGAAAAAAATTGTGGGTTTAGTCACTGCTTTTTTGATGTCAAAAAATACGTGGTTAAATTAAAAAGATGGAGTTTCAGCAGAAAAGAATTGTGCCTAGTGGAAAAATATGAGAAATTTCCCCTTGGTCAAGTGTTCTGACTGTACAGCTGCCATGTGCCTGCGTACACACTTCCTAAAAGTGTTGAGACCTTGAATTTTTTTCTCTCAAGCAGCAGAACTCTTGGGAAACTGCAGCTAATAGAGAATGCAACCACACGTCGCCTCAGCAGTGCTGCTACTGGGAGCACATTAAGCTCATCCTTTGCTCTTTACAATTGCTTCCCATAGAATATCAGATAAAATTCAAGGTCTCAGCACTTATCTGCAATGCTTAGATACCCAAGGCTGTAACCAGAGTGGTGAGCACAAAGCTCACGGGAGCTTTCATATCCTGAAAAGACCCTGCCTTCACACTTGGGTAAGATCAGGGCATGCAGAAAATCCCACTTACCATTTTGTGTAGGTTTCCATAGGAAAGAAACCTGAGGGTGTGGAGGAGTAGAAAGCAGCAGCTTTGGATGAGAAACAAAGCAAGGCAAGGGATGTAACTATGTTCAGACACGGGACCGAAATTCTTTCTGAAGGATATCTTAATTTGCAGCTAAATAAGATATCTGACAGATATCTCATTGTGCACCTGGCCTGGATCAGCAATAGTGTGGCAGCAGGACCAGGGCAGGGATTGTCCCCCTGTGCTCAGCACTGGTGAGGCCACACCTCAAATCCTGTGTGCAGTTTTGGGCCCCTCACTGCAAGAAAGGCATTGAGGGGCTGGAGTGAGTCCAGAGAAGGGACCAGAGCTGGGGAAGGGTCGGGAGCACAGGGCTGATGAGGAACAGCTGAGGGAGCTGGGGGTGTTCAGCCTGGAGAAATGGGAGGCTCAGGGGGAGCCTTATTTGCTCTTTACAACTCCCTGACAGGAGGCTGAAGGAAGGAAGGTGGGGGTCAGGCTCTGCTCACAGGCAACCTTGCAGGATGATGGGAAATGGACTCAAACTGCAGCAGGAAGGTTCAGGCTGGACGTCAGGAAGAATTTCTCCCCTGAAAAGGCATGTAAGCATTGGAACAGACTGCCTAGGGACGTGGTAGAGCTACCATCCCTGGAAGTGTTCAAGAAACTACTGGAGGTAGCACTGAGTGCTGTGGTTTGCTGGACATGACAGTGTTCGGTCAAAGGTTGGACTCAATATTCTTGAAGGTCTTTTCCGACCCTAGCGATTCTATTATTTTAAAGACCACATAAATAACATCTCCACAAACTAAGGAGCATCACAAAAATTTTAGCTCAATAAAAAAGGCATAATTCCATGCCATCTTTAACACAATTGTTGACACAGATAAATGCTTATAAAAGAAAAAAAGAGAAAAAGTAAATATATAACAACAAAAAGTCCTCTTGGAAAGACTAAGTGGTTAAACACTGTAGTTGAGACTGCCTTGCTCTTCAGTGTGCAGAGCTCATTATATATTTCACACTCTTCCAAACTACTTTTTCATTACAGAAAACATCACAGGTATGTGTTATAACTGCAGACGAATTATCCCTGATGTACTAGATACTATTTGATTTTAATTAAAATATTTTAAATTCCTTTATAATAAAATGTGACAGGGACTTGTACTTTTCATCTCTCAATTTTTAACCATTTTAAACTCTAAGAAGTAGAACTAAAATTGCATCTTAGTTTAAAATGCATCTGAGAAAATACTCCTTCCTAAAATGCAGTTTGGAAAATTTTTCAGATTCCTAACCCACAATTTAAATGAATGTGACCTCTAGTATCCAAGTCATGAGATTCTTAATTCTGTGAGGAGCTCCACTAAACTTAGTCAAAGCTACTTCTGTGAATGAAAAAAAATAAAGATTTGGTCTCTTAAACCTGCTCGCAATTTTTGTTCTTGCAGAATTTGAAATAGCTCTGGTTTTAAGAGTGAGAATTTTTTTCTGCTGAACTGAATATCAAAGTTCAATTTAGGCAATTAAATACAGACATAGAAATGAAAATGTAAATGTGAATTTTGAACAAAAAGTTACAATCAAGACACAGATTTGCATTTTGAAAAATTGTGTTTAATTTTACAAGACTAATTAGATCAGATAATAATACCTGGAACCAGAACTGGGAGTTCTCGAGTTGATTGCAAAATTGGGCTAGAAATATCTTGGATAGAATTGGGCAACTGGGAGCAGAATAAGTACCAATACTTTCTGATTCTTTGGTTTTCCCTTTTTAATAGTGAATGAATGGAGTTCTTGAGTCTTTTCAAAGTTTCTTTATGTAGATGTTAAAGTAAAACATTAATTTTGCAAAAGATCACCCAGTGAGGTAACAAGAAAGCAGTGATTTGAATGAATTACTTTTTCAATGCCGCTTTTCAGTTGACCAGATCTATATTGTGAAAAATCACAAATGAAGAAAATTAGATAATTAGAACTAAGGATGAGCTTTCTTTCTTTCTATTTCCAAATGAAATGTTGCAAGAAGGGGTTCAGGCAACATAATATGCACTGCCATTTTTGAACCACTCAGAATTGTATCACAGCCTGAATACCTTCCACAGATGCCTCCTTGTTTTGACTTCCTTTTAAGTCATAGATCCATTATCAAACTTTTGTCACTCTAACTATAATGCCATGAGAAGTAAAAGGTGTTTCCTCCCACTTGGAGCTGACTGGGGCTGTCACACCCAGTGCAGCCCCTGCTGCCTTCCCACAGAGGCCACCCTTGCAGCTTGCCCTCTGCCCTCACCTTGCCACCTACACCTCACACACTCCTGCCCTTTGGCTTTGCAAAACAACAAAATCTTTAACAGAAGACACTCTCAGCTCTGGCATCACGGTATTATGTGATCAGGCAAGACAAACTGTAGAAAGATTGAAAGATTCTGGGAAACTAACAATAAGAAATTCAATTATGTCCTTAAGTCTTTTTTATGCCTATATTGTTCTTTTGGTTTTGTTTCCTTTCTATAAACTTGTAATATGAAAAATTAAAAGTGTAAAGCAATCCACTCTTTTATACTGAATGCCTCAAGCAAGAAGAGATGTCCATCAGCAGCCATTCTATTTCAAGCCAATTTGTACATATGAACAGGTTTCATAGTTAATTTCAACATACACTATTGAGCAAACACTTCTCCATATATTTTCTCTTGGTTTTTTTTTCAGCAGTCTTTCTGCAAAGTTTCTGTCTTGTTTTTTTTCCATTGCTGAAGGCTCTAAAACAAATATGTTCCCCCCTGAATCCTGAACATGGTAAACACCCCCCACCCCCTGCAAATTCTTCACACTTTGTAGACAACTGACACAATTTTTAGTTGATCTTTATGTAGGATCTTAATTTTGTTAAGAAAGCCTCTGGACAGCAGCTGCACATAAGGTTGCATTTCCCTCTCCTGGGGAAATGCAGCTCCTACTGAATGCAGCTGCTTAACCCAGTAGGGACTGCAGCAAAGTCACAGTGAGGGAGTGTCTGCTCTCTGGATTAATGCCTGCCTTTAGAGGTGGAGGATTTGGGGAACTCCTTACTTAAATTCTGAGTGCTCACAACCAGCCCAGTACCTGGGTTGCACATACCCTTCAATTAGCTAGCTTTCCAAAATGCTGAAAAACCCCCAAATTAAAACTATCTAGGAGAGGGACTGGCAGAAAGAAAAGATAGGTAAGGTCATGCCTGCTGCCAGTTGCCTCTGGCAACAGTGCTCAGTGATAATAGTGACGTGCACAAAAGATAATAGTGCATTAATATAAAATTAACATAACTTCTGACATCAGTAAATCAAGAGCCTACAGGATTTGTAGTTTCACTCTCACCTACCTCATTATAAATAAAAATACAACTATATGATATTCCTTACCAGCAGCTTTAAAAGTGCTGCTTAGAGCCTGCAGAATTTTTAAATCTTTATTTTCCTTAAAGCGAAAATTGCATTTTCCCCTACTTGCAGACACACCTACTTAAAAACCCAACACATTCAAACATTCAAATCTTATTAAACCCATTCTGTCTTTTTGCTAAGCCTGAGGTCACTGTAATCAGGTAAGCTGGGTAATGTTAAGCTCAAGGGTCAAAAGTTAAACCAGCAGAAGTCAAATATAATACCAAAAGTCCGACATTTTCTCAGTTCTTGGATTAGTACATGTTTTTGCATGGGAAGATACCCTTACATTATTTCACTTACAAATTCTGTTTGTAGACAAGAATATAAAACAGCACTGAGGACAGAAATGCTGGTGATGGCCAACAATTGCTTTCCATAACAATTTACTCAGTGAAAAACATTTCCTAGGAAGCTGTTGCATAATTAGATTGAATTACAAAAACAGGCATATATTTTAATGTATATGCCATAAGGGAATGGATATTAGATTGGATAATATTATACAACAAAGTTTTGGCTATTATCTTGTCTTTCCTAGATTTTTATTTTGACGTATTTTAAAAAGGACTACAACCTAGAGCTTTTTCTATTAAAATAAAGCTTTATAAAAAGTATTAAATGAAATACTACTTGTTTTTAGAAAATAGGATTGAAAGTCTTGGGATTTGTCATAAAATTAAAATGCCTACAATATTTTTGGAAACTTAATATATTGCCAAGGAAAGTAAGCAGTCTGTAAGAGTGCTTTAAACAGTCAGAGTGTTTCACATTTTTATAAATAGTTCTGTCTAAAACTATGCAGAAATTTTATAATTCCAGGGTAGAGAAGATAAAAAACTGTTTTGGGAAAATATATGTTGGCTAAGAGAAGGATCAGCTAAATAAAAAATTCAGAAATATCTTCAGAAAGATTAACCACCTGCATCAAGACGAAAAAAACAAATCCATATGCCCTGCTAATCCCTGGCTTCTCATCTCCGAGCTCTCTGTTTGTAAAATACACGAAATTATAATGGCAGCATCAGAATCCATCAGTGCTGAATATATCAGTGTTTATCCAGGCACAGTATACACAAGGCAGATGCTAGACTGACCCTTGCTCAGTGAAATATGTCTGATGGTTTAGTTGCTCTTCTCTACTCATTTGAAATGTCCCTAATGGAGAAAGATGTCAGTGCTTAAAGCACCTTTAAATTTCAGGAAAAGAGCTACTCACACACTTCCTTGGGAGGACATCAGATCCAGTCTGAGGCAATGTCATGGCAGCATCAGCTTAGAGCATCAGACTTCTGCATAGAGCGAAGATAAAAGAAAAACAATTTGAGAAAAGTGGGGTTAAAACACTGTTTTCCAAATAGTAGTAGGTTTCCTGCTGCTTCAGGCAGGATTCAGAAAGAGAGAATGGGAGATCATGTTATCCTACGGATTTCCTTCTCAAACTGAAATCAGTGATGGGCAGATGAACAGGGTTAGTGAAGGAGGAGAGGAGATTAAGGAAACAAAAGTAAAAAAGCCTCACAATCTCTACTAACTAAAAAACAACAGACTTCCATAGCACTGCTGCTCAGTGTCACTTCAGGTATTACTGGTGAGAAAACAACGTTGGAGAATAACAGGCAGGCTATGGGAAGGGAGAAAGTGTGTCGAGAAAGCAATCCAAAGACTAAAAAATCACCAGAAAGTGTTATAAAAGGACAAGGAGAGGAAAAGGGAGGATGAGGTTGGCCTCTTGAGTTTGATGTGTCTTTGAGTGAATAGCATTGTGTGTGTTTTGGACTAGTGTACACAGCAGGCCTTGGGGCATTTCTAGGCTATCCGTAGTTTGCCACTGCAATTAAATTTGGCATTCATGAATAATCCTTGAGGTAAAAATATCACTATATGCCAGTTAAATTATCATGGGTCAGTGAGCAACAGACAACTGCCTACCAGTTTTCTATTCTTAACATGAAGGAACCATTTAATTCTCTGGCAACTCTGTTATTTGCCTTGGGTATAAGAAACATATCTTGTAATTGTCATTTATTAAAATTTGCCTCCATAAGTATGCACAACATAATCAAATTCCATAAATAAAAGTAGTGTACTGTATCTTATACTTTGCCTGAGAAATTACCTTTCTCCAGAAGAGAGGGAAAACATGCACCCAAAATAATGGCAAGTACAGGCTATCTACCTCTCTGGTCATTTGCAAAACCATGAGGGGAAAACCAGCAAAACACAGGTTCATTTTTTTATTTAAGTGATAAGAAAAAGACAGTGGGAGAATGACTGGGAGCTCTACTGAGCAGCCAACTGTTGCATGGAATTATCATGGAAATAATTTTAATGGAAAGCTGAAAGCATCAGAGAAGCTGTTCGAAGGCAAGCACAACTGCAGAATAGGGCTTTTGTTTTCCAGATACAGTTTCATTTCACTGCTCCATTTATGCTCTTAGCAGATGGTGTTTTCTTCTCAAAGCTCCAGAGAGCCAAAAGTAAAAATAGTATCATACAGGAGTAGCGCTTCAAGGGAATTTTTAGAAGGTTGTCTTTTCCTTCACCTGTATCTTTCCTCATTTGTCTGAATTCATTGCGAGCTTAAGCTCTTACCAGCACATTCCCATAATTACCCTAATGTTCATATGGTCACTTCTGACATTTTCACTGGCAGGTCTGGAGTGGGTTTTCAGAAGTTTAGGAAGAAACCCGATTTGAAACCTTAGAGAGCAATTTAATTTCTACTGGCTTCGTTACCCTCCCGCTTTCTTACTGCAAAGCAGCAGTTCCTTCCCGTTCTTCCTTTTTATTTTGATATAAAACTTGTTTAAAAAATGTTCTTTTGCAAATAAATAGATGAGAGCCTGAGTTATATGAGTACCATGGATTGGTGGCAGTTGAAACAAAACCAAATGATAGAAAAGACAGAAAAAACATGGTACAAGTACAGTTTATTTTCTAATTTTTTTTATAACAGAAGAACCTATGTCTTCCCCCTCTTTTAGCATTGTCTATATTAAAATGCTCCCTGCACTATGAATTAATACAGAACGGAATGGTTATCCCTGAAACAGTCATTAAAAAATTCTGTTGTATTATGTTTGTACTAGTGCACCAGCACTATCATAGCAAAGACTATACAAGTTTAGAATAATAACTTACTGAATTTGGAAAACTGATCTCTGAGTAGAAAAAGACTATCCAGTTGAAGTCAGAGGAATGGTTCACAGGTCAGTGACATAAAATCATGAAGGGGGTTTTTGAAGGCAATATTCTAAGCCAGAAGCATCCAAATATCTATTTAAGGTTTCTGCTTCACTTTTTTCACTCCATTACTGAACAGGCACTGAAGAATTTAGTAGCATAAGAAAGAGCTCTTTTAGAGTCACAGAATTGTGATCCTTGGTTGAATACAATACTCTGCTCATGGAAGAAGTGGGAAACAACATTCTGTTCAGAGCTTCTTGTGTCATTTCCCATTGTCTTTTCCAAGGAAAGCAGCTTTCCTAATGACAATACAAAATATAAGAGACACCACCACAAGCAAAGCTATGCAAGGTGGAGCTTTGTTAAGTCTCCAAAATGTTCTCTTTGAACACTGCTTCCTTCATGGTACTGCAATTATTATGGGGAGAGCAGAATGTCTCCTCACTGTTGCAGGAGCTCTGGAGGTCTCTCAAACCTTTATGTGCTTGGGGCTGCCTGTTCAACAGCTAGGTTTGTAAAAAACGTGCTCATTCCTTCAGTATAAGAATAAGATCTCTGTGGATCTTGCTGATATGGCAGGCTTCTTCCTTGCATTCTTGTCTAGAGATTAATGAAGTCTGAGACAACTCGGAGCTGGAGAGAGTGGTCTGAATTGCCTTACAAAGCCAGAGCCCTTTTCTATCCCTTTCCTTCTGAAGCTGATGAGTCCCTTGAAAATTTAAGTTACATCTTCACCTCAGCACTGTTTCCAGAGTTACATCTCCGGAAGTCAAGTTTCAAATAGGACAAACTTTTGAGGATATAAAAACACATTCTCTAACCTGAAGTTTCTGTAAATGATGTAACTTCATTAATTCTCTATTTTTCATACATACGCAGAAACATGCATGGATTTGATAAATAAAAACAATGGCTAGATTTTTAGAAAATACACAGGTGATATTCATCGTGAAATTCATAATGGAACTTGGGCTAAATTCTGTCTCCATGTGATAGGCTTTGGGAAGGCTGTGCCTTTGTTCCTTTAAATTAAGTGGTTCTTTAGAATACAGCTCACCTTTCTAACATCACAGAGCAAGAAATATTTGAAGGTAATAATGCTAGAAATTATTTTGATTTTTACAATGAATTTGCTGTTTTCATACATAAAAAAGAATTCTTTCTCACACCTTTCTGCTTTTTTGATCATGCCAACATAGACTTGTTTTAGTAATATTACAAAAAGTATAAAAAAGGTATAGTGGACAAATGTCCAACACATTAACCAATAAACAT